>LPNX010886111.1:10952-91376 GCA_001517045.1 Pseudotsuga menziesii
GAGGAGTCTCCATTGTATAGTGGATTGGAGGTGAGCGGTGACTAGCTCGCTTGGCCCGGATGGCCGGTTTTGGCCATGTAATGAAGATCTTCATTGGTGCTGGTTTTCCCGCATGGGGTTTCCAGGGTATATTGTGTGTCTATATGTGGTTGCTTGTAATAATGTTTATTTCTTGCTCATTATTAAGTTAATGATGCTCATTTTCACCTAAAAACTGGTATCAAATCCATGGTTTGTCTTGGTTATGCTCGTTGGTGTTTTTGGTGTTTCTATGTTGAATCAAATTGTGGGGTGTATGTTCAGTGGTACCCGACACCCTAGCAGTAATTTTTTGGTCCATGTGAAACTTAGCCATAGGCAAGTTTGGATTTCTCTGGATGCTAAAAGCACAAGGTATCCCTCTTATGCGCAAATAAGGGATGTTGCATCAAGTGTGGAATGAACCACTAGGTAGGTACGAGGGTGGTAGGTGTACTCGTAGCCTAGCTTGATGTGGATCGGAGAGGTTGAGTCTTCGATTGTGGGAGAAATGTGAGATGGTTTAATCTCGGTTTTGGGACCAAGATTGATGAGCCATGTATGTGAAGAGAATTCCTAGAGAACTGGCGGTTACAGCGGCCGATGACCCATGTAATCCGATAGATGGATTTTTCTTTATATGGACATCAATGACAGAGTTTGGATGTAGGTACAAAGGGAGCATGGCAAAAGACAAGCAAGGAAGCGAGCATGGAAAGCGAGAGGATGAAGCAATGGATGGTGATGGTGTAGTCACCATGAAGGCACATGCAAAAAAATAAAAAATGTAATGGAGCGGTTTGCATGTAAATGGGCATATGGCTGTAAGACCTGGTAAGGCATGCATACCCCTGGTAACTCACCGGTAAAGTCGGGAGATAGACCTAGGTGATAGGGGGGTGTATGTAAGATTCCTCGGTAAATATTTGAGGGGAGTTGGTGATTACTCCAAGTCAATTTTAAAGGGGGGATTGTTAGGGTTAACCTTGACTTGAGATCGAGTCAAAGGTGGTTAGGTCTAGCACATGGTTTGTTATAGCCCATGGTATTGTCCCATGGTATTGCATGTGATTAAGCCTTTATAAGGCTTGAGGAGTCTCCACTGTATAGTGGCCTGGAGGTGAGCGGTGACTAGCTCGCTTGGCCCGGATGGCCGGTTTTGGCCATGTAATGAAGATCTTCATTGGTGCTGGTTTTCCCGCATGGGGTTTCCAGGGTATATTGTGTGTCTATATGTGGTTGCTTGTGATAATGTTTATTTCTTGCTCATTATTATGTTAATGTTGCTCGTTTTAACCTAACAGAAGTATCACACAAAACCTTTTTCTAAAAGCACCACTATCTTGTTTCTTGTAGAGGTTGAAGATAATTTAACTTCAAGGGCCACTACAAGTTTGAAAAATCAAGAATCTGAATCCTTTAATGGTTTGGAGGATCCTTCCACAATGGCAGAAATATTAAGAAATTAAGTTTTGGACTAGTATATACATATTATAGAATTTATTTTAGTAATAGTACCTTTTAAAATATTCTTTTTTTGGTTGTATACTTTTTCCATTGCATGTCTCATTGGTCTTAGTGTCCATTGCTCTGGAAATGCTTCGTGTAGTTTACTTATAAGTTGTTTGTTAGAGTCATTGGATTGATTTTTGTACTATAAATGAAAAGTACGTCTATATGTAATTTCCACTATATCCCTCAAGTTTGATAAAACTCCCTCTGCCCCCCTCCCCCCCTTCATTAACTTCCAACACCACTCCAGTTGAATTGATGACCATACCATCATCTTTTACATTCTTCTTATTTTTTTTTTTAATCTTTTTAGGGAATTATATTTCCTCACTCTCTGTCCCTACACAACATTTAACAAATTTAAAATCCAAAGTTTGAAACATGATAGCAATGATCATTTAGAAGCATTGTTAGTAAGAAGTAAACAAAAAAAACTCAAGTTAGTCACCTTTTGATCCACGTATTTCCCTAGTTTGCTATAATTTCTTAAATATTTTTTGATCTTCTTTACCCAGATTATGAATAATCTTATAGAATTTCATTAAATATTTGCTCTACATGACATGTATAAACCAATACACATCATTTAAACATACAAATAATTTCAATATATTACTTTTATATTAAAATTACAAAATAATTTGCCATGTTCTTTGTGTTATATGTGTTCCCCTCGCTCCCTTGTTGTGATTTTCATTCCATGATCTTTTATTGATCAATTTTATCAATAAAATCCTTGCATAGTGAAACACATAAATTACAAAAAAAAAATACACCACAAGTAAAGAATTCCAAGTAAACATGTATTTAGGACATTCGATTCGCATTGTATATAAATTCAACACCAATGCGTCTGATATGTTATAACACATATGTGTGTATGGTTTGTATAGTACACACCACTAAAGGTATTTATCTTTTTTAAATAAAAGAAAACTATATGATGTTCCATCAAATTATAAATGTTGTACTGTGTATGTCTAGTAATATGTGCACTGATTAATCCGTTGACAATTTTGTATCATCCAAAATTGGTGCACTTTATAACGAAAACACACTAGTGTGCATATTCTTTAAAATGTGCACTGTAGACCATGAAATCGTTTTTGAAAAGAATTATAACAATTATAGTCCGGACAGGTCGGATTTGAACTAAATCGTATCATAGTCCCTGTCCAATAGTGACCCAAAGACCCCCCCCACCCCCCCCACACACACCCACACACATATAATATCCAAAAAAATTATATTACTAAAAATAAAATCTTATTTTAAAATAGAAAGAGAAATAAAAACAAAAGGAAAGCAAGAAGAACCTTAGGGTTTTCAGTAATGAAGGTAACTCTGAAAAAAGAAGAACATAAGGGTTCACAACATTGAAGGTAAATCATGTATCCTCTATTTTCTTCAAAAAAACATATAAAATTTATGCCCTTTTTTTATTGTAGTGAAGGAAAACTTACTTGGAATGTCCCCTTTGTGGAGTTGTATGTCTCGACGATGATCCTTTACAAATTTTTTGTTCAAAGAACTATGTCTGTCCAAACTCTTCCATGGTAAATCTTAAATTCATATGCCACTCCTTAAAATTTTAGCCAAAAAAGGTTTAGAGATTACGGTTTTATTTTATTTATAAGCACACTATCTTAAAATTAAATTTCCTCTCTCTTCTTTTTCATTTGATTTTTCATCCCATTGAATGCACACATATTTTAAAAAAATAGGAATTTGGTGGGCCACTTAGATGATAGTGCACCGGTGCGCTATAATCATACAAGTGCATCGTATAAATAAAAATGATAATATAAAATTTTACAATTTTTTTTATCGAGATAGTGGTACACTAAATAGATAATAGATCACTTGTGTATATTACAAACATAGGCACACTGTTGACATAAAAAAACAAGAAATAAGAAATGTAAACTTCCACAATTAATACTTTGCGGAGATGGTTGTGGAGGTTTTCACCAGTGGTCATCAATAAATAGAACACACGCGCTAATATAGTTTTTGATGCCTTAATTAGTTTATAAATAAATATTGTTGCTTATTTCCCAATTTTTTTCAAAGACTAAAGACATATATTGATTGTAGTTTAGACTCAATTGTAGGGGAAAAAAACATTAAATCAAATGGTCGATTCTTCAAATTCCAACTCATTCCATATCATTCCAAGTTGAATTTCTCTGTTGCCATCACTAGTAATTCGATAATTATTTTTATTTTTACTATCTATTTGAATTTATGTTGTCTTTTCACTTGCATCTGAATAATTATGCATTGAATTTTGTAGAATCCTAATTCTGGATGAAGTTCAATTGCACATGATATCCCAACTCTCCCAAAAATCCAGATGGTCTTATCTATAGAAACATATAATAGGAAGATGGTAGATTAAAATGGAAGATCACTTTACCTTGTTGATTGTGACATGCCAACATCAAGTAACCATCTTGGATCAATGACACTTGAACATTAATTGGATTTGTTTTACGACCCCCCTGCAGTATACAATTGTTCAAAATGTAAAGGGTTGAAGGTGAACCCTAGGTGTGTCACATTATCCCATTATATTGATGATAAAATACCCAAAGTTGATGGTTTAATAAAACTTGATGTGGTCAATGATATAATAGATGAAATAGAAAATACATGTAGAAACACTTCCATATGCTCATTATTTGAAAAGTTGGAAGCCAAATCAACCATGTTTCATCCTAAATTGACCAACCTGTCTCCTTCTAGTGAGTCAACCAAGATTTCTAGGGAACCAACATATGATAATAATACCACTCAAAAAATATTTACAAGGATTTCCAAAATGTTGTAGGAGCTAGGAGAAAAAATGTCCTAGTACAAAAAAATGCCGTTTCAATTGTTGGAGGGTAGCGATGAATTCTTTCTTCCCACCCATATGTAAAGTAAATACCAAACATGTTATAATTGTGCTGGTATAGAGCTTTCCTATCTTTCCTTCATGTGCCCAATGTTAGGACCGGATTCTCCTATTGTGGTAGAATTTACATGATGGAAAAGTAAAAAACAAATTATGCAAATCTTGGGTTGTTTATCCTTTCACATGTGTTCGTTCCTCCAAAAACACTCATTAGAAGTTATGCCATTTTGTGGCCTCTTTACAGTAGATCTAATTACATGAATATTGTTAAATACAAACATAGTATTTTCATGTATAGTATGTGCATGAATGGATATGCTTCGGGAAACCATAATAGGAAGAACCTATTATATATCGATTGTCATCCACACACTGATGGTAACATTATAGGGTCCATAAATAGTTGTAGTTGTTCATTTTTCAACACAAATTGTTCATTTTATGAACAATCCATTGACAAAGAATTCTTTATGAAAAAGAAGGTATCCAAATTTTCTATTGTTCATGCAATATGTAGTTTCTCTTTTTTGTTGGAATATGGATAATACTGAGAGGGGGAGGGAGTGGGTAAATCAATATTTTTAACTTTTAACAATTTATGCATTAAAACACATGATAAACAATAACACACAAAACACAAATTTATCGTGGAAGCCCAATTGGGTAAACCACCAATACTTTCTATTAATGCAAAATTGTGTTTACAAATCGTTTTTTCCTGCTTCTACAAATAAGGATGGTGTTACACCCTTCTTTACCAGCAATTACTGGAAGGAGGCTTCAACCCCCTGGTTTTATCAGCGGCTACTAAAAGGATGCTACGACACCATATTTACCAGCTACCACTGGAAGGAGGATACGACCTTCTAGTAATCATGTTGCTTACCCTAGCACCTCCCAACCTACCTCATATGACAATTTGATCTCTGACTATACTTCAATTGATCTGTCAATTAAAAGTGTAGAGAGAACTTCTTTCACTCAGCATTTTGTCTATAAATACCCTCTAGCACATTTTCTGTGAATGCATCTCTTCACCATTGCTCCTTTTCATTCTTAGATCGTTCCTCTTCATGAAAACTCAATTCTTCATTTTAACAATTCTTTAACTCTATTTAGGTTTATCAGTCATACCTCTCTGCAAAAATTTTACTAGAATTTCCTCTCCGCAATGATAATTGTTCACCAAAAATTCTTTTGAATTTTCCTTTTTTCCAATGATATTTCTGTTACCATCCTAAGCCGTTGATCCATTACGGACTCTTTCCTGTCCGTTGATTTGAGATCACATTGCGGATTTCGGATTATGCACGCATGTTCTGATTTCTTGCAGACTCTTCCCTAGCCATTGATCTTTAGATCAGATGTGGATTGTGGATTGCGGGGTTTCAAAATTTATTCAAAATGATTCCGCAATTTTCTTTGTGCAAGAATTCTTACATGGCGTCGATTTCATGCGGACTCTCTCC
Source organism: Pseudotsuga menziesii (assembly GCA_001517045.1). Taxonomy (NCBI): domain Eukaryota; kingdom Viridiplantae; phylum Streptophyta; class Pinopsida; order Pinales; family Pinaceae; genus Pseudotsuga; species Pseudotsuga menziesii. The sequence continues at coordinate 16,851 of LPNX010886111.1, forward strand.
TAATCGTTGATCTTAGATCATATTCTTCTTCCATAATTCTCTTTCCATATCTCTTATGAACTGTCGATCACTTTGCAAAATAATTTCCTAATCGTCGATCTTGCGGATTGCGGATTGTGGGTTTTCCAATTTTGTTCAAACTACTTCCGCAATTTCCTTTCCACAAAACTTCTTCCACACTATCGATCTCTTGCAGAGTCTTTCCTAACCATTGATCTTGCATATTGCAAATTGCAAATTTTCCAAATTTCTTCAAAATGGGCTTTCTCAAAGATATTTCCGTAACTTTTCTTCCATGCCGTTGATCTCTTGCGGAGTCTATCCTAACCATTGATCTTGCGTATTGCAGAACCACACTTTCCCATTTTGGACTTCTGCAACTTTATTTTCAATTTTTTTGGGACCGTTGATTTATTTGCAAGTTCACTCCTAGCCATCGATCTACGATCTAATGCGTATTGTGTATCTTCATTATTCTTGTGCAGAAATCATTTACCACCATCGATCTCCTCAAACACGACTTTCGCAATTTCTCTCGACTGATCTGGGCCTTCCAATTCTTCCCTTCATTCTAGTGTTCAGGGATGTTGTTTTCCATGCATATCTATTTTGAGGGTCTTATTATATACCATTAATCTCTATTTCTCGAATGATATGGGCTGTCCAAATAAAATCCATGCTTTTGAATGTTATCTTCCACTACTTACTTTGTGGATCTTCCCCTTGTCATCGACCCTGTCATGGATCTACAATATGATCTTTGGAATGTCGTTGTCAGCCACCTTGTCTTTGGTTATTCCTTTGTCATTACTAAACTTATTTGACATCAGTGACAACTATTTTCAACAATCTCTGCCTTTGACAGTGATGTAATCTCCTTATTTTTCTCCCCCTTTGACATTAATGACAAAGGTTTCTTCTTCTTGATAGCTCCCCCCGTCAACATATCTCCCCATAACATGATTCCTTTTTATCCTTTTTATTCATTGTAAGGAGATTACTCCCATATTTTTCCTAAGATGCTTAAATGCTTCTTTGGGTAGTGGCTTTGTGAAAATATCAGCTATCTGTTCTTTGGTGTCAACATATTCTAGTTTGATAACCTTTTGTGACACTTGATCTCTTTGAAAGTGATATTTTATTGGTATGTGCTTTGTCTTGGAGTGCATGACTGGGTTCCCTGATATATTTATGGCACTCGTACTGTCACAGCTTATCACTATTGGATCTTCATATTTTACAACTAAGTCTTTTGATGTATGTTTCATCCAAATACTTGAGTACAACATGATGCAACAACAATATATTCAACCTCTGTTGTAGATAGTGATATGGAGGATTACTTCTTGCTTAACCATGATACCAAACAATTTCCCAAAAAGAATGCTGCTCCACTAGTACTCTTTCAGTCTTCAACACTTCCTACCCAATCTGCATCAGTGAATTCCTTTAGAGTGAAGTTATTGCTTTTTTGGGTACCATAATCCATAATCCATAGTACCTTTTAAATATCTAAGAATTCTTTTTACTGCAACCACACGTGTTTCTTTTGGGGCTAATTGGAATCTGGCAACCAAACCTACAGCCTGTATTACATTTGGTCTAGTAGTTGTTACATATAATAAACTTCCAATCATTGACCTATACATAGTATGATCCACTTCTAAGGATTCATCATTCTTGCTTAATTTACAACCAGTGACCATAGGAGTACTAACAGGTTTGGATTCTTCCATTTTGAACTTCTTCAATATTTCTTTGATATACTTAGTTTGAGAAATGAAAATCCCTTTTTTTTATTGAGATACTTGTAAGCCTAGAAATAATGTTAATTCTCCTAACATTGGCATTTCAAATTATTTCTTCATTTATGATGAAAAGTTTACACTCATAAATTTTAGATCACTTCCAAATATGATATCATCTACATAGACTACCACAATGATCATATTTTCATTTTCAAACTTTATGTACACATCACTGTAAGTGGCCCCTCTTTTGTATCCTTGTTGTTTTAAATAATTGTTAAATTTTGGAGAACCATGCCCTTGGATCTTGTTTAAGTCCATAGAGCGCTTCTTAAGTTTGCACATATAATTTATGTTTTCTGACAAGTGAAAATCTTCAGGCTACTCAATATAGAATTCTTCTTCAAGTTCTCCATTAAGGAATTCATATTTTACATCCATTTGATACACCTTAAAGTTTTTGTAGCTTGCAAAATCTAAGAACATCCTAATGGCTTCGAGTCTTGCCACAGGTGAAAAAGTTTCTTCAAACTCAATGCCTTCTACTTGAGCATCTCCTTTACATACTAACCTAGCCTTGTTTCTTGTCACATGACCATGCTAATTGAACTTGTTTTAAAATATCCATTTGGTTCCAATAATGTTCATATCCTTAGTTCTTGGGACAAGTTCCCAAGTTTGGTTCTTTTCTATTTGATCAAGTTCTTCATTTATAGTAGAGACCCAATGCTCACTTTTGCAAGCTTATTTAAATGTTTTTGGTTCTATTATTGAAAGTAGTGCTTGTTCTTCATCAATTAATTTTCTTCTTATTTTAACTCCTGATTCTTTGTCACCAATTATTTGATTTTTAGGATGTTTTCCTGGATCGACCTAGATGGTGTCTTTGTGTCTAATCTCAGGGAATATTCATTCTCATTTTCATGTGATTCTTCTTCCTCTACTATTTCTTCTTCTTCTTCTTCTTCAGAATTATCTTCCTTTTGTGTACTTTCTTTCTTTCTTTGATCATCTACTTTATCATCATCAATTTCTTCATCATCCACACTTCCTTGAATTTGTATTCTTATTGGTTTGGTATCATCAGTAGTTACATTTGCACTTTCTATAATCTTGTGTATCTTAGATTATAACATATGTATTCGTTTTTGGTGGAAGAATATCCAAGAAATATGCCTTCATCGGTTATAGAGTCAAACTTCCCTAGATTATCATGATCTCTTTTTATGTAGCATTTACTTCCAAAGGCTCTAAAATATTTAACTGAAGCCGGTCTTCCAAACCATAGCTCGTAAAGAGTTTTGTCACTATTCACTCTGAGTTGTCCTTTGTTTTGTACATAGACATTTGTATATATTTCTTCTCTCCAATATCCATCAGGAAGTTTTGCTTCATTAAGCATATTTCTAACTTCTTCTTGGACTGTCCTATTCATTCTCTCAGCTACTCCATTTTGTTGAGGAGTTTTTGTTGCTGAGAACTGTCTCTTGATTCCATGTTTTTCACAGAACTCATTGAACTAATTTGAGGTTAATTCTGCACCATTATCTGATCTTAGACATTTAATTTTTCAATTTCTTTAATTTTCAACAAGGGATTTGAAGGATTTGAACTTCATAAAGGCTTCTGATTTTTCTTTAAGAAAAGTCACCCAAGTCATCCTTGTATATTCATCGATTAATAACATAAAGTGATATTCTCCTTAAAGGATTTTAGTCCTTGTTGGTCCACAAAGATTGGTGTGAATTAATTCTAATGGCTAAGAGGTTGTATGTTCTTTCACCTTGAAGCTTGTTCTTGTTTGATTCCCATGAATACAATGTCTACACACATGATTTGGTGGTTTATGATTTTTGGCATATTTTTTACAACTCTCTTCTGACTAATTCTTACCAGATTCTCAAAGTTCAGGTGCCCCATCCTTCTATTCCATAGCAAAGTTTCATCAACTTGGCTCATATAATGTTGTTCTTCATTTTCTAGAATATACACATTGCTTGGAGTTCTCACAGTAGTTCCAACAAGTTTTCTTGAATCTTTTCTTCTTATTTCACACTTCTTGGAATCAAAAATACATATGTGTCCTTGATCACACGTTTCACTCACACTCAGAAGATTAGGTTTTAAATTTTCTACAAGTAGAACATTTCCATCTTTCATCTTATCTCTAATAACCATTGTATCCTTCCCAATTAGTTTACAGGATAGATTATCTCTAAAGGTGACTTTCTTTTTGCTTCCTTTCTAGGCTTAGGAACTTAGTTGGGTCACCTATCATGTGTTTTGAGCATCCACTATCCATATTCCATAGATTTTGTTTTTCTGTGGCACATAGAGCTAATGAAAATTCCACATCACCCTTCCTTTTCCAAGCTATCCCTTTGTCTTGAAATTTTGAGGTGTCATCCATAGGAGTTATTAGTTTACATTTTCTAGCATTGTGTCCCTAATTACCACATTTGTAGTATTTTATACTATAACTCTGTAGAGGAGAAAAATAATTGTAGTTTCTTCCTTTTGGATTGTTTTTGGTAATTTTTTTCTTATAGACGGAATTATGTGATGTAATTCTTTCTCAACAGGAGTCTTTAGTTTACAATTTCTAGCCATATGTCCAAAATTGTTACAGCTGCAACAATTTCCTAAAAAGAGTTGTTGTTGTTTACTTATCACTGGTCTTTTAAGCATCATATCTATTCTTTGTAATGGAGAAGCAAATTTATTACTTTCTTCTCTTTTAATTTGGATCATGAGTACAACAACATAACTTCTTTTATTTCCATCTTGATTTATGCAAGAAGAATATCCAGGTTTTTCTTTGTCAAATCCTAATCTAGATTTATTGCTTGATGGTCTTTGCACAGTTAGAATTTCATCTAAATTCCTTGAGCTATTTTCATACCTTGAATTGATATATTATTCATCCAATTTATTTCTATGGTGCATAATGTATTGTTCAATCCTTTCAGATTCTTGTATTTTCTTTTTGAGTTGTTGTTCTATACTGTTTTTAGTCCTTTCAATTTCTAGAACTTGATTTTTTAAGTCAGCAATCATTCTTTCTTCATCTTTGTTTTTCTCTTCAAATTATATCATGTGAGTTTTTTATTTCTTAGACATATTTTTATACTTCTCTAATTATTCATGAGAATTTATAAGTTATGCTTCAAGATATGTCACATCTTCTATTTCTTCTCCAGAGATTTCACTTTCGAAACCCATGAATATGATTTCAACATCTTCACTTATTTCATCATTTTCACTGTCTTCTTTGGGTAAAGGTTTTTCTTATGTTTTTGAAACTTCTTATTGTATATGATCTTAGTATTTTGATATTTCTTATGACAGCAAGGTTCTTCATCATCACTATCCTCTTGTTTTGGGTAAGGTCACTTTTTGGCAAAATGTCCAATCCTTCCACAATTAAAACATTTCAAGGGTAGCTTCCCTTTGTGCTCATTAGAGGAAATTTGAGGTTTAAAATGGGACTACTAAGGGAAATAATAAAATAATAGTTATTAATTTTGGAGGAAGAATGAAAAAACTACTTGAAATTTCGCATCCAATGAGCTCTCCTGCTTGAAATTTGAGTAAAAAAACAAGGAGATATGTCAAAAATATGAACAAAAAAAATAGTTTTCTTTTATGACAAATATGTCAATTCAACCATTATGGTTGACTCATTTTATTGAAAGTCTATTAGTTCTTGAATTCCAACTCACAAAATTTATTGTCGGAGCGTTTTCTTATAAGGCCCATTTTAGACCCCAAATTTCCTCTAATGTGTCGGTGCCTCTCTCAAGTTTCTTGATGAAGAGAGCTTCCTAATCATCTAGGTCCTCAGATTGGATCTTGGATATGACCTTAGAAGCTTCTTCCTTCTTTGATGGTCCATTTTGTCCTGTTATCATCTTATAGGCAGTGAATATTCCATGTAGTTCATCTATTGTCATAAGTTTAAGATCGTCTAGTTCTTCTAAAGAAGACACCTTTGAGTCATACTTCATTGGAAGGGTTCTTAGTACCTTGTCAGCTACTTCTTTTTCTTTAATTTATCCTCCAATGCTTCTATTGGCATCAACAATTTCATCTACTCTTAGAAGATATTCTGCAATATTTTATTCCTCTTTCATTTTTAGGTTTTCAAACTAACCTTTGTAGGTATGGAGTTTGGATTCCTTGAGTTTGGAAGTTCCTTCATAGATACATTTTAGTTTTTACCATGCATGTTTGGATGTTTTGCATTGCATGAATTTTACAAGTACTGATTCTGCTAACCCACTAAAAATTGCATTTAGAGCTTTTGCATTGGACTCATATAGGCTTAGCTCTCCTTCGTCTATAGGTAGGTCATCTGGTACTTTATATTCTGTTTTAACAGTACTCCAAACCTTGTATCCAAGGGCCATTAGATGGCACTTCATTATTACACTTCAATATGCATAATTATAACCAGTAAATAAAGGAGGTATGTTGGTGGATAACCCTTGTTTATCCATAGTGATTTTCAATAGGATATTCCTTTTAGTGATTAAGCTGTAGTGAAGGATCATGCTCTGATACCAATTGTTGGAATATGGATAATACTGAGAGGGGCGGGGTGAATCAGTATTGTTAACTTTTAACAATTTAAATAACTTTTAATTTATGCTTTAAAACACATGATCAACAATAACACACAAAACAAAAATTTATCGTGGAATCCCAATTGGGTAAACCACCAATTCTTTCTATTACTGCAAAATTATGTTTACAAATAGTTTCTGCTTGCTTCTACAGACTAGGATGATATTACACTCTTATTTACCAGCAACCATTGGAAGGAGGCTTTGACCCCATGGTTTTATCAACTGCTACTAAAAGGATTCTACGACATCCTATTTACCAGATACCATTCGAAGGAGGCTACGACCCCCTAGTAATCCTATTGCTTACCCTAGCACCTGCCAACCTCCCTCATATGATAATTTTATCTCTGACTGTACTTCAATCGATTTGTCAATTGAAAGTGCAGAGACAACTTCTTTCACTCAACATTCTATCTATAAATACCCTCTAGTACATTTTCTGTGAATCCATCTCTTCATCGTTGCGCCTTTTGATTCTTAGATCGTACCTCTTCATGAAAAATGGATTATTCATTTTAACAATTCTTTAGCTCTATTTACGTTTATCTGTCATACCTCTTCGCAAAAATATTACCATAATTTCCTCTCCGCAATGATAATTCTTCACCAGAAATTCTTCTGAATTTTCCTTTTTCCGCAATGATATTTCCGTTACCATCCTAAGTTGGTGATCCATTATGGACTCTTTCTTGTCTATCGATCTGAGATCGCATTGCAAATTGCAGATTACAAATGCGCGTTCTTATTTTTCTCAAAAGGTCCTTCCACAATTTCCTCTCCGCAAGGTACTTTCGCACCGTTGATTTCTTGCGGACTCTTCCCTGACCATTGATCTTTAGATCAGATGTGGATTGCAGATTGCAGGTTTTCAAAATTTCTTGAAAATGATTCCACAATTTTCTTTCCAAAAGACTTCTTCCATGTCGTCGATTTCATGCGGAATATCTTCTAATTGTCGATCTTAGATCAGATTTGTCTTCCGCAATTCTCTTTTCGTAATTCCTACGAACCATCAATCGCTTTGCCGAATCCTTTCCTAACCATCGATTTTGCGTATTGCGGATTGTAGGTTTTCCAATTTTTTTTAAACTACTTCTCCAATTTCCTTTCCGCAAAAATTCTTCCACGCCGTCGATCTCTTGCGGATTCTTTCGTGACCGTTGATCTTACGGATTGCAGATTGTGAGTTTTCCAAATTTCTTCAAAATGAGCTTCCACAAATATCGTTCTGCAACTTTTCTTCCATGTCGTTGATCTCTTGCAGAGTATATCTTGACCGTTGATATTATGTATTACAGAATTGCACTTTCCCGTTTTAGACTTCCGTAATTTTCTTCTGCAACTTTGTTTCCGCATTTTTTGGGACCGTTGATTTCTTTGCGGGTTCACTCCTAATCGTCTATCTATGATCTAATGCAGATTTCTAATCTTCATTTTTCTTTTGCGAAAATCATTTACCACTATCGATCTTCTCAAGCACGGCTTCCATAATTTCTCTTGACTGATCTGGGTCGTCCAATTATTCAATTCATTCTAGTGTTTGGGGATGTTATTCTCCATACATATCTATTTTGTGGGTCTTATTATAGACCATTAATCTCTATTTATCGAATGATCTAGGCCGTCCAAATAACATCCATGCTTTGTAATGTTATCTTCCACTACTTACTTTGCGGATATTCCCCTTGTCGTCGACCTTGTCATCGATTTACAATCCGATCTTTGGAATTTCTTTGTCAACCATCTTTCCTTTGGTTATTCCTTTGTGATTACTAAATTTCTTTGACATCAATGACAACTATTTTCAACATTTTGGTGACGAGTTGTTAATAAATAATAATTTCCATAAACCATCAATTGGTTGTAAAAAATTCCTTGAATTGGGTCTACATTTAGATGTCTCCTTGGGGTGTAAGAAAAATGTCATTGAGTAATTGTCTTTCTAAATTTTCAATGGATTTAATGTGAATGTTTTACTTAATTCCTTATTTGATTTATAAAGTGGTTGATTGCATTTCTAATATTGGAAAAATTTTCCATTCTTCTAATAAATGTTTGGTAGAATGTTTCAACATACTAAATGGATTCTATTTACTAATATTATCCATTTAATGTTCAAGTTTTTTGCAACCCAGGATTTTGATGACGATCAACCGGTCGACCATCTACCGTTGAATCCTAGTACAATGTCAAATGAAAATAAGGCTTCTAAGTGAGTATATATTCAAGAGGAAGCATAAATAACATGGTTGCATCGACCACCTATTCAATTCCCACAACGTCCCGAGTCACCAATTCAAAATATATATAGTAGCATTAATTATTCATGGGTTGGGGATGGAAACATTGATATAGAGGTTGCTATGGATGATTTTTGACTTGATACACTTGCCATGGAGGGAATGTTGTTAAATTCATTCCAATAATATGAGTTCATTAATGATGCTAATATTGTTGATGCCTTCTTTGAAAGCCTGAAATGTTCTTCCACCACTCCTCTCTTTGGGCACTAATCAAGGTCTACCCAACTAGAGACAAGAATGTTTTGTAAAACTTGAAAGCAATGTATGGTATGTCAGGCACATGATTCTCGACACTACCGAGATAACTAACCATCAAGTCCCCATTAAATAATCGATGAAAATAGATTTGTTGCATGCTTAATGAAAGCGTACATTTATATTTCCCACTAATTGTAGGTTACACAAAGAAAAGGTACTTCCAAGTGATAATGTCCTCCTGGATAGCTACGAAGAGCCAAATCAATTGATAAACATTTGGGTGTTGAGTACATATCATATCATGAGCTTGTCCAAAAGATTGTATTTTATAGAAAGGAAAATAAGTGGACAAAGAGATATGTCCTAAATATGGGCATGACAGGTACCAGATATATAAAAAAAGGGTAAGGTACGTCGTCCTTGTAATACCCCCAGTTTTGACTTGGAAGGTATTTAATCAAAACTATGTAAATAATGTAAAGATGCTAGTATGGATTCCTAGTGTGGATCTTAAGGCCAAGGCCCGACTAGTGAATATCTAGGCATGTATGATGTATATATTTTTATTTGGACCGTATGGTTGGCTTATCATGCCAATTAGAAATATATGTAAATATTAATTTGGAAAATAATAAAATGGTCAAAGATGGTTGTGTAAAGAGAACCAGAGGGGTTATAATTCCACCATAGGGGAATAGGAAAGGGGGGCCATGGAAAACTAAATCCTTTGATGCCAAGTGTCAACCTTAGAACTCATCCAAACTCGACCATGTGCTTTAAATCAACCAATTACCTTATTAAACCAAATCATTGAATGTCACATGTGAGGTTGGTGGAAAAAGTCACTTCATGTTGTTATTGAGACAAGGGGGTTGTGATAGTTATGTTTACTACCATGAGTCCTTTATTCTATGTTTAGAATATATGTTAGTTGTGTTTTCACCATAACCATTGGATTCAAGACTCATTCCATCATTATCTCATGCATATTTCTACATTATGTAGAGCTTCTCAGAGTTGTTCATGACCATTACCGGATTGTGTTTAACTGAGAAATTAAAATTTAGAGATAGAGCCATAAATTTGAAGGAAAATTAGATGGTTGTAGGTGAGTATAAAGGTTGGGAAAGCTAGAAAACTTTACCCATTGAGTTCTTCTACTTTTGGATGCTTCAGAAGCCATGAATTAATGTTTCAAGAGGTTCTCCAATAACATACAAAAGGTGGGACTCTTACTACACACAATGGCAAGCACTATAAGGGTTGGATTTCCTGAGGAAATCGTGGTTAAGTGAATGAAATTATTTTCTTGTGTTGTGTGTGGCGGTTGGAAGGTGTGACATATCTATACTTGCTTAGTGAGATCCCTATAGAGCTCTAGATGAGCTTTTGGCTAACCACAATGAGAAGAACATGTTGTGGTCTGAGTGAGAGAAGCTTGCAAGTGTTTCCTTCACCCTAGTGGCCTCATAGACTAGCTTGAGGGTGGTGTAATTTCGCCCGGGGATATCAAAGGGTATCAGGGAAATATCATTAACTCTCTAAGTATAATTATATAATTTTAGCACAATGGAATAGTTAAACAAATATTTAATTTCATTTTTCATGATTAATTATGACAAAATCCCTTTAATTACCAATAAATTAAAATAAATGTAGTAACTATTCCAACAACTGATCGGATGGATAGGAAAGATTAATAAAACCTTTTAAGAAGATCACATACCCATTTCAATACAAATAAGGAAAAAATTCCACCTCTAAAGGCCATTTACTCTTAATCATGATTAACTAGTAATTAACGTGTTAATTACAACACTTAATGACACTTGGTGCGCACATGACAAAACTTATCACAAATCCAATTGTTTAAAAAACAACCATCGATTATCAATACCAATGGATTAATAACATATAATTACATCTAAACAAGTCATAAATACTCAAATTACAATAATTAATCCTGGTAATTACAAAAGAGACTCCACAAGACTAGTTAACTAGTTTTCCAATATAAGAAGCTAGTCTTGAACAAAATTAACTTTTAACTATGCCATTTAACCCAAAATCAACCCTACAACCATTAATACCATATTTAAGTATGCACCTATATCGAATTAAATGTTTATTTGTATATCATTCCAATTGCACATAAGGTATAATTTCCATCATTAATTCCAATGGAACTAGTTAACATTCACAATACGGAATTGAGTCTAAATAACATGCCTAAAAATATGAGAGACAAAAGTAATATTTATTTCCTTGTCTTGGTTGCTCAACCGCAGCAACAACCTGCTATCCCGCATAACCTATTTTCTCCTCACAACACATTTGATCACCTATCACATGTTTTACAACTGCATGTGACTATTGTCTATGTCTATATTTATAAGGAACATGCAACAAATAGACTTTTGATTACATATCAACATGACCAACTAATTGTTTGTTTGTTTGTCATGGGTTGTGGCTATTGTATTGATACATTTTGTGCAATTGAATTTGTGCTACTTATAATTTTATATGATGTCACATATTGCACGATACAAGGTAATAACAAGTTATAATTCAATCGCTCAAGTCTACCCATAATCCATTGAGTAGAACTATTTGCAAAGGAACATGATCCTTCAGTTGCACGAAAGGAAGATGCAACACACATGGAGATAACACACATTCTGAGCATTTTTTTCTTTTGTCATTTTGTGCTAAGAGACCATATTTCTATTCTAAATTTGTGATATGAGACTATTATCCAAGTTTTATTATACTATATTGTGTGTGATCGCTAATGAAGAGTGGGTCTCTCATTCGGGATGATAAACCACAACATGGAAAGATAAAAAACCTTGACAATAATGAGATGTGTTATACAAAAAGAACATTACCATCAACAAATTCATTAAATGGGATTGATAAGTCTTTGAGTGTTATTCGCTCCTCAGGAGTTCCCTTCATTTAGGAATTCTCTATCCAAATGGATAATGTAAAGATCAAATTTTGTTAGAGTAATGTCCTTTGAACACGTGGAAAGATATCGTGGGATATATGTTGGGAACTTCACTTTGGAATTTGAAATGATGCTTTAAAATACCATGATTTCTAGGCTTCACCAATCATATGGTTGCATCCAGAGAATCATTCTCTTCATTACAAACTATTGATGGTGTGAGTATTCACATGGGTGATAACACTCAAATTCGATCTGAAGGAAAAGGTTCTATCAACTTAAAACATGGAATGTTCAAATATGTACTCTATGTTTCCTCTTTAGCTGCAAATCTGTTATTTGTATACTAGATGACAAACACTGGCCCACCAAAGCGAGTGGTATTTAGTCCTCACTCAGTGGATATCTCAAATATCTCAACTAGGAATATTATAGTGAAGGGTGTTGCAAACCATGCCTCAAAGGCATATGATTTTTCACACTTTTTTCCATACTTAGATCCAGTACAATCTTAGCTTCCATTCGAAAGGGGAGGTAAAACCATTTTATCTACTCCTTTTACATATGATAATGTCTCCATTAGTGTTTCAGATTCAGAATTCGAGGTAGAGGACTCAATTGAATCAGTTGATGATATTGAAGATGCAGTTCATAGTGATCCAGATCCAAATCTAGTCCCTACTCCCAATCCTAGGCATAAATGGAAACAACGGGTTATTGAGGCAGCTAGGAACATGTCTGGAGAGCCATCTGACATGAGGAGAACAAGATCTTAGTTTTAGTAAGAGAACCTTGCGCTATGTCAAGCAAGTTCACTTCCTTCAGAGAGGTGTAACAAGCTCCTAGTGAGATGCTATATGATGGTAAGGACTTATCAACAACCCTGCTCACAGAAGAACCAATTGGATCATGTAACTCTTCCTCTAGAAAGAAGAGGCAAAGGAAACATTCCTTCTCCTATCAATCATTGGATTGGAAGAAGATGGAAAATTTCACATGCACAGTCTCGGGATACTAGTGCACAGAAGAACCATCATTGTGTAGTACTTCTCCACAGAGATGCAAATTGGAGCAATAGTTTTACAAGTTTTTGCTCAAGAAGAAATTTTCTCTCTTAAGTATGGAAGCTTGTTTCCTGATTTACCTGTTTATTTTGAGGGGGTGTTTTCCCATAAGGTTTTCCCCATTTCCTCAGTTGTATTAAGCAGTTATTATTATTTTTTCATTTATATTGTATGGGTGACATTTGGTGTTAGTTTTCAGGGCCTAGTTTGTCAAAAGTTAGGATTAAGGGGGGGTGTTAGGATTATTATTAATTCTTCCTTTGACCACATAGTCTAACTATATATTTTCCTAGCTTAGGAGGTCTTCATCACACCACTAGTGCATGGGGGACACACCTAGGGGATATATTCATCTTACTGCACTTGATTGCATGAGCTTAGGAGCCCCAAGGACTAATCCCTATAATTTAGGAACCCACTCGGAGTGCGACCAATAGTCTCCTTCAGTGGACCTTAGTAGGTAAGTTGTTATGTTTAGTTATGCTATGATAACCACCAGTTAGTTCAGTGCTAGTAATACTAGCGCTAGTTCGCATGATTTAACGGGGTATGGTGCCTTTTGTTCACCTACCTTATCAGTTAACATATTGTGAACTAAATTAGTTATCCAAATTTGCATTAGTGATCTCCAGTGGTGATTTTACCATAGTGAGTTAGCTCCGAAGTCAATGTGAGTTGGTATATTCGAATCCTATCTTTACCATTCGAATCCTCCTATATGTAAAACCAATGTATTCCATATTATTTAATGATTCATGAATATAATCATATTATTCCAATTTTGTCTCCATGTGTGTGCATGTTTGTCTGATTAATTGAACAGTCTATTGCTAAATTCCTCTCTCTCTTCTACATCATTCTCTTCCATTTGAATTCATGCAGGTTGATGATCCTATGCTTCTCATAATTTAACATGGTTCTTCACATAGTGTTCTACCCAAAGTGGTTATGGACGCATTAGGATTGAACATCACTAAGCCATATCATGCTCTATGTTCCTTCGATTCCAAAGGAGTTAAGTGTCTAGGGATGACAAAGGATTTAGTTGTTAAGCTTACTCAACTTCCCATAAAAATTATATTAATAGATATCATAGTTGCTAATATCTCTCCCAAATTTGGAATGCTTCTATAAATGTCTTGGACTAAAAGGTTAGGTGAAAATTTACAAATGGATATTTCCTATGCAACAATTCCATTTTTTGGGGGTAGAACAAATAAGACTATATAGAGAGGTTCAACTTGCTTTCATAGTCAGTGATCATGAAAACCCAACCAATCAAACTATCTATGTTGTTCAAGAATACATTGGGTCATGTATATTGCATTTGAATGATCAGTTTTTAGGGAAACCTCTCGGCCTAAACTATAGAGCAGAAAAAGAAAAGAAGGGGACGAGATTCAAAGAAGAAAAGGTGGTGTCTAAAGACACTATTTAAGCACTTAAGCACAAAGCATTGTGATCAGAATATTGAAATACGTAATGAGCATGATAAACATGTCAAATCGATATGTTAGACAACTCATAGGGTCGCCTATTTATAGTTTCCAAATCTAACCAAATTCCTAGAAGCAGGGAAGATCTGGTCCAAAAATAAGGGTCTTTGTGTTAAATTCAATGAAGCATAGGATCATTAGCATGCATGAATTTAAATGAGAAGAGAAGGATGCAGAAGAGAGAGAAGTATTTAGATTATACTGATAAATTACTCATGGAAAAATTGTACACACCTAAAGACAAAATTGGAATAATATGATTATATTCATGAATAAATAATTAGTATGTAATATAGTGGTTATACATATAGGATAATTCGAATGCCTAAGATAGAATTTGAATCTACCATTCTGGACTGACTCCTAAGCTAACTTATTGTGGAAAACTCACCACTGGAGCTCACTAATGCAACTACGGATCCCTAAAACAGTTCACCTCAGTTAACTGATGAGGGTAGGTGAGATATGGCCTCACCCTCATGTCTCCTCAGGGAATAAAATTCTAAAAGGATTTTCTCCAGAGGCCTCTTCCTACCCCAAAACTTTAAGAAGGTGCAAGAAAATTCTCCTCAAGTGTTGATGGACTTAGGCTACAAGTGCTTGAACCATTCTTTATCATCTCCTTGCAAGGACTGGGCGAAAGCCCTCATGCAGACATCCTCATGCTCTATCTCAAAAAGATCAAAGAAATATTCGAAGGCTTGTAAATGTTTCTCAACAGTGAGGTCTTCGAATTCTCCGTCAAACTTGGGGAGGTACTTGTAATGTTTTGCGGAAAAATCATGGAGGATGGGAGGCAATTGTAGTGGTTTGTTACGGCTTGAAGAAATGAGAGAGACAAGGTTAGGCACAATAGCCAAGCTATCGTTCGAGGTTTCATAAATTTCACAGGGGTGTCCTTTGACGTCGTGAGCCCCTGGATAAAAATATAAGCCATGACTAGATGTACAAGACGACGTAATGATTTCGGTTCGTAAAGAAGGATAAACATGAATATATTCATAGCTCTGTTCAGAATGAGTTGAACCATAGAACGCGGTTTTGATAAATCTAGGGAAAGATAAGAACAAACTTATAAGATAGAACAAGGCATCCTGGAAGAAACGTAGACTCGAGTATCTTGACCTTCCGCCATGCATTTTTCAGGATCTATAAGGGGCCCATTTTCCAGATAGAATCTGCCATCTTTCCTTGGCCATTTGATTTTTGGGTCACACCACCAGCGGAGTCGCTGAAGTCTGAATCCTTCAAGAGTGGAGTCACCAGGTGAAAGTGCTCAACCTTCTTGATGTCTAGTCATTGTTCACCATCAACAACCATATCTAAAACCATGTCATTTTTCCTAGGTAGGATATTCAATTTCATCCCTAGCAGCGGTGCCAATTTGTTGGCACCGAGATTTGAGGCCCCAAGGTTGAGGGGAAGGGCCCACTCCCAGGAAATAGTAGAACCACTTTAGACTGCGGCTCTAGCCCTGCGCAATCAGAGAGGGATCTCTTGTTTATCTCCGGAGTCTACTCAGCGTAAGATATTCAATCAAGGATGGTCAGGAGGCCAGAATCCTGAATGGGACAAAGTGTATTAAGGTGGGATGCAGGTGGGATTATCAGGGCAAGGGACCATTGGCAATGGAGTTGAAAACCTGAATAGGGAACATTTGCATGAGGGACAAAAGGTGTGGGGTTGCAAACAGAAGAAAGGTAGCAATCAATATTGTACTCAGGAGCTATTTTGTGGGTGGTTAGAGGAAAAGGGAGAACATCCCATCGCACGGAGCACCAGCTAGATGAATTCCGTGCAACTTTAGAAGAAAAATTGATAAATGTCTATAATAATAGTCAAACATAGCAAGTATGAATTCCTAACTGTTATACACTAATTTGCAAACATGAAATCAATCAACAAACTGGAATGAAAACAAGAAGCACATTTCACGTAAAGGAAAATACATATTGGAAGAAGCAATGACACATGAATCTCTGTCATGAGAAACAACTCTTCCTCTGCAATTTTATTCATAACACAGGCATTAGATCTTATTTACAATGGAGAGCCTCAACCTTAAAAAGTTTCCCAATTTGACCAACTCCTATCTCCCTCTATTGGGAGTGTATTTATACTATTCTAATGCTGAGACTATTCTTCGAAACAAACATAAGGAACTGTTTCCAGTCACAATCATGTGTTAACCATAGAGAGAGTGGAACTATTGCCAAGTTTTACAAATAAAAATAAACATTATGGAGCTAGTGGACGCATTCGGCCCGAGTAATAGTTTTACATGCTCAACCGCTATGGCGGATTATCAGTGTGATGCCTCCTCCCTCGCCCGAAGCGTGTGTTACCACCGTGTTCAAATTCAGCTTTCCGCATGGGCACACACTAGCAAGGTAGTTTGCATCTTTCCTTTATTCAATCAAATCCATCACCTCCTTCCTCCCCAGGTAACATTGTTAGCCGTGGGCTCTGGAAGAAGGCCCGCATTACTCTTGGTTGAGACAAACCTGTGAGGTGGCTTATCATTATTGTACTTCTCACCCCCAGCGAGGTGAGCTCTCCCACAAGCAATAATGTGTAGCATATCTACACCAGCCCCATCACCCTTGGAAAGTGGACTTCACAAATAGGGCTATGTGGGGCTTTAGACCCCTGATACTCCCACCCAAAAAAATTCTTATACAAGGAGCAACCAAGGACTGCCCCCTTCCACGGAGGATTTGGTGGCAGCGATGCTATTAGGGGTTCCTGAAAAAACACTTGCGAGGAGTAAGTTTCTAGGCCTCGCGTATTTGGAGGCATAGGTATCACGTCTGGGCCCCAATGGCTAGTGTCATTCTTGGTAGGCAATACAAAGGTGACGGGTGAGTATGGAAGCTTCTCACCAACCATCAACACCCCCAGACAGACAAGCTTCTCAAACCAAATATTCATGGTCAAACTCCTCGGGCCTTTGCAGATTAATGGAGAAGTAGAAACTCGGGTTCTGGAGACATGTTAGTTCACTCCCATTGCTCTGAAAGAAGTATATATAAGGCTTCCAAACTAACCTTCGCAATGACTAGTCAACATTCTTGCACACTCTATTATCGAGTGTATTTGGTATCAGCATGTGTGAGGGCATGAGTAGAGTGATCCTTCACTTGCTGGGGATCTAGTTACATCATTTCATTGGCTGTGGCACCTTACTGTTTGTCACAGGAAGCATTTGTGGACACTGCCTGGTACAGTTGATCCATGCTGTGCAGTCCATGAAGTGGATGCTCCCATGTTTCCTTGCTCTTGTGATGTAGGAAACGGAATGGTATCCCACGTCGAGCTGGCTTTGTCCCGTGTGAGTAGCGGACTCACCGATTACTTTTCTTACTTCCGTAGGCCAACTCACACAAAAAGCAGCTTATCTTTATGGAGCATGACTCTGCCAAAGGGATGATTCCACTGGTATGCTTGCTACAAATGGCATCAAAGAAATCGGCCAATCTGCAAGGACGCAGATTACACGCGTGAACATCTCCTCCACTGTCATATTCACACTAGATGTGACACCTATACCCTGGAAGTCTTCTCAGCCATCCTATTTGAGGGATATTTCAAGACCACTGTCTTCGTCCCGTTATTTATACTGCCAACTTTTCTCCTTTGGATACCACGGGCAGTTTCGGATCATGACGTGTTCTCAACCGTCGATCGCGACCAACCCTTTCATGCAGCCGTAGATCTGAGTGGGCCCCATTACTTTTCACAATGAGAAATCTCGGTATTCCACCTAGCTAGTTTGCATTGTGAAATAAACTATGACCGTAGATCTCTTTTCTTTCTTGCTGCGACCGTTGATCTTTGCAACCGGTACCACTCTTTTGTGATTTGGGATTGCAGCTTTACCAGCACAAGTATGGTTTGCGAAATTGACTGAGACAGTAGATCTGACTTGGATCCCATCTCGGTCGTCGAATGTTTCTAACCTTTAACCCATTTCGCAATCTAGAAAAGTGGTTTTGGTCGAGCGTGTCCGCTTGCATGAAATGTTTTGGAGCCATTGATCCACCATCCGATCAATCTCAACCTTTGATCATGGATCTTGTTAATGATTTAACCGCATCTGACATTTCCTTCTTTACCTTGCTTTTCTGATAATCCTGAAGGGTATTCACACCAGGTTTCAAAAGGAATGGGACCCTCATCAAACTCCTATCAAGCTCACAAATAGATTGTTGAAAAACGGAGTGTTAACACAAGTAGTTGGTTGTTTTTGGTGACTTCGAGTTAATTGTTCAACAAGTAAGGAATGTGTATCACATTAAGAAAAAATTGTTAAAGAATTATAGGAATGATATTAGGGATCTCATTAAAAAAAAATTCTCAACATTTAATATCTCTTTCATTGGAATAAATTTCTATCAAACAACTGATTCTTTAGCACTGGAAGTAAGCAATTTTAGAGTGCCCACAAAACCTCAACTCAGGTATGCTATTGATATTAGATACATACCATCAATCCCTAACATTGTCAAATATTGGTGGGTGTTTCATGAAAATGAAGAGATTAAGAGGTTCCTGGAATTGACTGATGATTTTTCTACATCTCAAATAGATCAGGATGAATAATTTGAGGTTAGTCAAGAAGATTTTTGTTTTCAAAATTCAATTTCCAACCATGACATTATTGAAATATAGGGAAATTTTATTCTTAATTAGTAATGACACATTGTTGAAGCCTATGGTTTAGTCTTCTAAGGACAATGTGGTGAGCTATAATATTGGGATAGCAACAGATCTAAGGATGCTTAAACTGTCAAAATCACTTTATGATTAGAAAAGAAGGAGGTATGTAGATCGCATGAAGGAATTTGTGGATATTTTTCCTTGGTCATATGAATATTTGAGAACCTATGACACTAATATCATCTAGCATAAGATCCCTTTGAAACTAGGTACCAAGCCATTCAGACAAAAGTGAAGGCGTGTCAATCTAGCTTTGCTACCAGTAATTGAAAAAGAGGTAAATAAACTTTTGGATGCTAAGATTATAGGTCCTCTTAGATATTCTACATAGATAGAAAATCTAATCCCGAATCAAAAGAAAAATAGAAAGATGAGGTTGTGTGTATATTTCAGGAACTTGAACTGATGTTCTCTTAAATACAATAATCCACTGCCAAAGATATATAATATCTTACAAAAAGTAGTAGGTGCTCAAAAAGTATCCATGATCGATGGTTTCTCTGGATATAACTAGATAGTTATACATAAAAGTGACAAGGAAAAAATAACATTTACCACCCCATGTGGCATGTTCATGTATGACAATATGCCTTTTGGTCTCATGAATGTAGGGGAAACATTTCAGAGGGTTTTGGACTGTTGGCAAGGGGTTGGAGGTAAGTGAGTTGTGCAACATCTAGGATGCTACGCATACTCACATGGCACCGCGCAAGGAAAATATAGCGCGATAGGCGAAAAATAGACCACTTTTTTATATTTTCATGTCACTTTCTGTACTTATTGACCATTTATTTGGAATATTGGTAAGTTAGTTAGAAGTTTGTTAGAAGTTAGTTAGAAGTGGACCTTGAATGTAAAGGCGCAAGCCTATAAATAGAAGAATTATGCATGTAAGAGATATACATGGAGATTGAATACCGGATGTGATACTAGACAGAGTGATACTGGATCGTTGTCTGTTTTCATTTACGATTTGTTCTGTGGATTTAATATGATGTGATGTGGATTGATCTGAACTCCTGTTGCCCTTTATATTTTTTGTTTTACATTGATGTGATTCTGATGATGAACGATGAATAGATCTGCATATGAATGGATAATACGATGCTTCTGCTTATGGATACTATCATATTTTGGACCTGTTTTCCCCACTGGTAGATCTATTGTAATGATGAATGAATAATCTGACATGATGAATGGTTTTGTTTTTGATCAAGTAAGTAGATTAGATATGGAAATTAACCTGATGAATCTCTAATGCCCCAAACCTCCTCTATACTACGGAAACTTGGTTCCGCCAACTCTCCCTTGAACATATTGGGTGAGACCTCATCCGCTCTAGAAGTGTTGCTGGACAGGGTAAAACCTATCTAGTTCTATGCTCAGGGAGATCATGACATGTTGAGTGTCGATAGAGTGGAAGCCCTGTTGACTAGATTTTGTTGGTCGGGATTGCGCCAACAAATTGTTCCATTTTCGCGACCTCGTTATGACTGAGAGGAGGGTATGTAGCATTTGACAAATGGTTACCCAAGAATGGATGTGGAATCTAACGTGACCAGAACTTCAAGATTGGTTTGATAAGAATTTGAGAGAATTCACTGAAGCAAAAAATAAGAACCCTAGGCTGACAACAAACAAGTGGTTAGTAAGATATATACACGACAGTACACATGAATACTTCTTCAACGAATTTACTATCATATTGTACGAGTGGCTGATGCGGTTCACATACAAGAAGACGGACTTTCAAGGAGGAGAACCGATGTACTGGACCCCTAAACTGATCCAGGAGCTGCAAGAAACTGACAACAGAGTGTCACATGCAATCGAGGTCTGGATGGGTAGTATCCTAGAGGGATATATCATCGAGTTCACTGTTGACACTAATAAATATTACAGTGAAGCAGAGAGGGAGTGCTTCAATGGACCCAAAGGTAGGTTCTTATTGTCGCTTCGATTTTTGAATAAAATGCTGGTTTACGAAAAGGGTATACTCAAGATGCACCTAGAGTGGTAACACTTCGGTGTACGGAGGCTATGGATACCGTGACCAAGGGGGGAGACAAATGATAGGATAAGGGGTAGATGGGTGCAAGTTTCGATGATATTGTGAGGGAAGCCAAGGAAGGAAGTGGTTGTACAAGGGGAGGAGCAAGGTTCCAACTAGAGAAGAGGCAGAGGACAAGGGAAGGTCCTGTTGCGATCGGAACGCAAGACCGCGAAGGAAAACCACATGGGGTGAAGCGACCCTATAGTGACAACAATGAAGACCAGGCCCAGGCTATGCCCATAACGACGGTAAGATCAAACCCCAACAGCAATGTACCCACGCCTCCATGCACTATTCCAAACTTAGGAAAAACTCCAAGTCCCACGTTGACTTGCCCAATGTGCCAGAAAAAGTCTAGTATTAGATCAACATCTGTTGAAAGGAGGCCTAGGATGGCGGGAAACGATACGAAGCTACCCTTGTTCCATGGAAATGGGATCGATGATCCCAAGCAGTACTATTTTTTATGCAAAGCAGTGTGGACTATTAGATAGGCCATTGGCGATGATGTAAAGAAAGGACAGTTAGCGACTACTATGAGGGGTCGCGCATTTGAATGGTTTATGAATTTTATCCAAGTTCCTCAGGGAACTCTGGAGAAGACATTGGATGAGATCCGGATGGGACTAATTGAGGAATTTAGAAAACTGAAGTCAGAAGCACAATACATTACGGAGATGAAGCAAATCAAGTAATTTCTTAATGGGACTGTTTGGGATTTCGATCAGAGGTTAAAGACACTGACGGCCAGAGTCATTTTTTCTATGAGTGATGTCCAACATAAATAATGGTTTATCCCAGCATTGGTTTCTCATGTCCAACAACCATTGATGTAGCAAAATATAATGACACAGAGCGAAGCCCTGGAGATTGCGATGAAGGTCGAAGCTTCACCTATCAGGGAGAGTGCAGTCGGGATGAATCAAATTCAGGCACAACTAGCGAAACTCACACTCCAGCTGCTAGATATTAAGAAAGGTAAGGAGGAATGCATATAAATTTGGTGTACTCAGTGTCACGCAGATGGCCACACCAAATATACTTGCCCCGTCTTTAGAAACTATTTGTTATCTAGAGCTCCGAACCCGTTGAGTAGTAGTAGTGTGCCATGGTGTTGCATATGCCAAGTCTATGGACATAGACATGAGGAATATATCTATATGCAAAAGATGGTGTCAAAACCTGCCAATTTATACTGTTCATTCTGTCGCTTAATCGAGAATGAGGATAGAGAATGTCGGGCATACGATCTGCTTCAGGACATAACTTATGATTCATATTTCGTGAAGGGTGAAGGCCGCTATGCAGTCTAGCAACCACATATGCAACCTCATATGGTCAGTTCTCAATCACAACTGCAGTACACCCTGCCTCCGCTGATGTAGTTTTTGCGACCACAGTTGCACCGCAGTTTGTGCCACAATTGCAGTTCGCACTGCAGCAGCCATATAATCAATTACCGATGGCCCAGGTGCATTCTCAATACGTTCAAGCAGCGCACTTTTTTCAACAACAACTGAATCCACTGCCACAACAGGTACTCAGCTGTATTACCCACAACAAGGAGGATTCTGCTGAGGATTTCAAGGCAGAGGAGGAGGCTTTGGATTAGGAGGGGACGACGTCGTGCATTTGTCCAATGTTGTAATTATGGAGTATTTGGGAATTATCAAAGACAATTCCCACACTTGCAGTGCTCATGTACGTACTGTGTAGTGATTGATCATACCATGGATAAATTCCCATAGTTAATTACAATATGGCACACTGGAAACATTCTACAGTTGCAAAATCAAGCCCAGTTGCAAACTCAGAATCAACTACCAGCCCAGAACCAGTTACAGATCCAGGCCCAGAATCATGTTCTACTCTAGAATCATACTGTGAATCAGCTGATGAACCCACCTATAAACCAGAATCCAGCACTAGCTCAGACTCTACCGATGAACCAGACTCAAGGTCCAACAATTGTAACGATTTCAGCAGAGCCCAGAACGTAGGATATCGACGTCGCCATTGTCACTCATGGAGGTGCGACAATGGGAGATGATGGACCATGGCCGCAAGTTCAATTAGCTGGGAAGAAGAAAGAGACATTTGATATCATGACTAGAAAAGAGACATTTTTTGAAACTCAAGATGTGATCAGACGAAATCTTGGTAAGTCACCTATCTATGAAATGTCATTCGCATTTGATTTATCCTTAAAAGCAGGACCATCACAGCGGCATGGTACCTTGTTGCAATTCTTTGAGAAATTCTTAGCACTGGCATGAGATCCTGAGGCTCTTGTTGAACTTGAGAGGTTTTTGTACTGTCCAGGAAAGGAGCTAAAGGACTTTGGAGTGAACTCCTTACAGAAGAAAAAGACAGGTAAAGAGATGCATATGAATATCCAGATTGGTGACTATGAGGTGGATTTAGTCATCCTAGACCTGGGATTGGATGTGAGCATCCTGACTAAGAAGGCCTGGTAGAAAATGGGGATCCCAACATTGGGTTGGTCCCCTGTGCAAGTGCGATTGGAGAACCAAGCTATGGTGCAACCAATTGGACGGGTAATGAACTTGGTTGTCGATGTTGAAGGTATGAGAACACACACTGATTTTGATGTGATTGAAGTCATTAATGGGGAAGGATCCTATCCGGCGCTGGTGGGGATTGGATGGGCCAATGGCAGTATGGTTGTGATTAATTTTAAGAAGCGAATGATGACATTAGAAAACCAAGACATTTGAGTCATCGCACCCATGGATCCAAATGAGGGCCAGAGATATATTGAACCTATGAAGGATGAAGTTATAAAGGGGTGGGATCATGCTTACAACATCTTTGAAGACTATATCCACTCAACTACCAAGGGAGAACTTGGTTGGCGTAGTGCTAGGTTTGCATCCTCTAATTCTGATGATGCACTCGAGAATCAACAAAACCACATGCATGAGGTATCCTTTAGAAAGTGTGGTCTAATTACACAATCTCTGCGTCATGTTGCGACTGAAATCGTTGAATTGCCAATATATGAAGGAATACCAGATCTTTCTATGTTATTAACAGTATTTGAAGAGAGAGTCTCAATGCCACAATGACTATTGGCACTGGAGGAAGCACTGATGTCTACTCCAGCCCACTGGTGGGAAGCTCATAAGAAAACAATTACCAGATGGATGCAGTGTCGCAGGCTGATGACAGTCCATTTTGGTACCACAGAGGTGTACCTCACTGGGAATTATGATGGGAAAAATGACACTAACATCCATTTTTCAGAGTGTCAAACACTATGGGCAGCATGACCAAAGGATGAATGGGTAGATGCCTTTTTTCATACCTTGGATGAAATGTCAAGATCCTGGTACGTATCCACAGAGATGCGCAGAGAAATAACTACCTGGGAGGAGTTGACGGTTTGTTTCTCCCACACTTTTAGTTTTGTAGATTCCAATCTTGATGTCCATAATGAACTTTAGATCCTTTGGGATATAGTCTTGAAAGTTGTGCCGGTCGCATATCCTGTGGATCCACATGCGCATTTCCAAATGCAATCGATGATGGAATTATATAACATGTCTGGCGAGCCGAAGGAAGATGATGAGTTGCGAAATATTAATATTCTGAAGACTGAAGGGAGTCGAGATGTCGCAACACCGGGTGTGTCGACCGATCCCATGACTCAGCCACTGAATATTAAGAAAGTTAACATTGGGACGGACGAGAATCTGAAATTCGCAAATGTTGGGGACTACTGGGATGAGGAGACCATGGCCAAGATCACAGATCTCCTGCATGAGTTTCAATATCTATTTCTAACAAAATTCTCATAGATGAAAGGGATATTCGGTGACCAAGGGGAAATGAAAATCCCGCTGAAGCCAGATGCCAAACTAGTGCGACAGAGACCATATCGTCTATAAATCCACGATACAAAGACAGAGTCAAAGCAGAGCTTGATCGTATGTTAGATGTTGGTTTTGTTCAGGATAAAGCACCCTTGTAGCCTAGGGTCTAGGGTTACCAACTTACTACTAACTTGCAGACAATCAACTTTTTACAGGGAATGGAAAGAGAATAGGAAGAAATATTGACTTACCCAATTAGCGATGGTTGTTCCAAGCTTGATATTCTCTCGCTCCACTTCTCTCCAAAGCTTCTAGGGATGTACTTCTCCACCTGCAAAGAGCAAATCCTTTAAGTAATATCTCATGCGTATATATATTAGAGGTTAGATGAAAAACATATATATAACATAATCAAACATATTCATTAATCCAATATACATGAAATAAACTCAATACAACATTCGAAGAAGAATTCTCTTTATTAACAAGCGGTGAATAAGATAAGAGTACAACCCAGCTTCTAACATAAGGAATCCTCTGCAACCAAAGGACTCTGAGTTCTGCTGCTCCAAGACTCTGAAGATATACCACCAGCATAACTTTTCTCTCCAAAATTGATTCATTAGCCCCCACCCCAAGGCCTCTATTTATACTTTGGGAAATAGAGTGGTTTCAAAGGTTGGGATGGTTGAGATGGTTGGGATAGTTATGGATCAGGCCCCAACTAATCTCATCTAATCTCAATTTATATTTTTTAATGTTGAATTAAGGTATACGCAGGTATTAATATAGGAAACTCGCGTATCACACACGATTTGCTCAAAGGGAACTCACGTATGCAAGTATACACGGGTTGCAATGCAAATACTCATGTATGATACAGGAGTTGCAATGCACATACTCACGTATGCAACCCAAAACTAATAATAAAAATATACAAGGCTGATTTGAGGATAATGCATCAAAGGTCATGCCATCTATAGTGTTTTGGCCACTTCAATCCAAATTGTCCTTTTGTGTACCAACATGAGAAATGTCGTTACTCGAATGGAGAAGTGCCATTTTGGCTAATAATAGATGCCCCCTAATGTGTGAGGTCAGAGGGAAGCGATGGCCGAAATACATTATAATCATTATCTTGGAGAACTCAGAAGTCCAAGGAAGCAGAGGAAGTACCTGAAACAAATACATATCAAATGTCATATACAATATCATATCTGAGGATGCCATGTTCAATATACTGGAACACTAGCTCCTTTACAATATTTGAGTACATCATATGATACGGGTGCAAGACCACGTATATTACAAAGGTGGATTGAATCCACAATATACAATCATGATGAGTCTTCAAAAATCTGTAAGCTATGTAAGTGAACACACCACAATATTACACAACTTAGGTTATAGATGTGAACCTAAGGTCCTCATCAAAATACAAAGGAACCAGTACAATCCAGGCCATGTGAATAGATGTGTCGAATTCAAACATGAAAAGGATTCAATATATTTCCAATCAATAGGTGACAATTGACAACTGAAGCAAAGGAATTCACCAATGATGAAAGTAAATCCTAGGGTACCATTGTCAAAACTCTAGGTCTTCGTCTTTAGGAAATGCTAATGAGAAACCATGATGTGATGAGGAAGGAAATAGATCCTCCAACCGATCACAAGAGTGACTGGGAATTCGATAAAGGAAGGTAAACACAAGTGATATCAAATAGGATAATAATGGAATCAGGATAAGAAACAGAAATAGGGATAAATCCTTGAATAGTGAGCATGACACAAAGATGACCCAAGGCAGCTTTTAACTTTGTAGATAGAACAACTAGACTTATCTGTCATGTAGGAGACATGATCAAATTCCCCAGGCATAAATGACAAGTAGAGGAGTAAGAAACTCAAAGTGATAACTGGACTAAAAGTGTACATTGAGACATGAGTATCGAAAAGTTCAGAGAGTGCTATGTTTGAGGACATGCTGCCACCAATTGTAACCCAAAGAGAAAAATTCTTCCTTATCTTTCCTGTAAAATTTTAACAAGTCCAGAAAAGTCAACTCAGGTCTCTCTTCATTTTTGAGAAGCTTGAAGAGAAGAAGGAATAATGCTTGATAATGTCACTTATTTGTGTATTTTACGAGCCTGAACTAGTACATGCTCGCTTGGTGTTTTCATGTTTAGAGAGTCTGAAAACTCCAAAGAAGACTCCAAGGGGGTCCTTTTTCGTCCAATTTAGTCTCCTGAAACTAAAAAAGTATAAAAAATATCTCAGAAGAACTCTCTTAACTTTTGAAGAAGAAAAGGTGAACCTTTTTCGTACTTAGTCAGGGAGGTTCAAAAAAGGTTAAATTACCACCTACCCAACGCTCCTTCCAGAGCAGCTTATAGCTTAAGTTTTACGAGTGTGAAGGAAAGCAAGATCACTCGGAGAGATCCATTTGAGTACAAGAAATGGGGCTTACAACTGTAAACTCGATGTTTTGTTCTTGTTGTTTAATGAGCATGCCAAAGACACAAAGTACACTCGAAATCTTTTTCATGTTTAGGTCCAAAGCACGAAAAAGAGAAACTAAGCTCATACTGGGTGGTCCTTTTCCGAAATTTTATTCCCTCGAGTCCAGAAAAGTGATAAATCTATGCATAAGAATACTCTTCTCAATTCTGTAGAAAAGAGAGTGATCCTTTGTCGTATTATTCCACATGGTCCGAGAAAGAGATAACCTACCACCAATGTGGATGCCCATTCACATATTCTTAATGAGCCTGAATGAACAAGTTTAATCGACGGTCAAATCTATTTTGAGAAGTTAGACCTAGGCCTAAAGAAAATCCATAAGGGTGGGGAGCCTTATAAAGGGGATAGTTTGTAAAAAGAGACCAAAATGAGGCTCAATTTGGCGTGAAAAATAGCTAAGAAGGCTCCCCCAAACCTACGACAAATGTGGAATGAGTACCAAAAGACAATAAATGTGTTCTAAGCTAGGGTACTCATGTTAGGAAAGCCCTATCCATGCAAGAACAATGATATAGATAAGGTACTAATGGTTGGAATACCATAGTCCATGGTCAAAGTAGTAATCCTGGGGGTAAAGCGGATTAAGTATAAATGCAAAAATGCATATAAATGATCAAAATCCTACCCTATATGAGTGGGAAACGAATTTGAATAACCTTGGACCTGTTTCATTAGGTAAACATGACATGGAATTAGTTTGATTTTAATAAAAATTACAAACTATAGGTTAAAAAACCCACTTTTTGAAATAATTTCTATAAATAGTGCAAAAATAGAAATCAAATTCACCATTTGGAATTTTTACCCAATATAGACAAGTTTTACCTCTGCTTTCAATTGCTCGTTGTGGTCAAACCGTTAGACGATTTTAAAATCGGTAAGTTCTAGGTAAATCAACTCTCCATGCTCTTTCATTTCATCCAAGCAAACTTTTGATTTTATGAAAAATTTGATGTTTTCAACCAATTTAAAGACAGTCGCGATGTATACGCGAGTATGCAATGTAGACAGTCGCGTATACGCATTTTATACGTGGCTTGCTCGAAAGCAAATCGCGTATGATACAAGACATGTCCAAAGGATAACCACGTATGATACGTGACATGTCCAAAGGATAGTCGCGTATACTATGCGACATAGAAAAAGGCTAGCTTGGGCCAAAATAATTTTTTTTTAAATGAATTTAATGTTTGAGAATGGCATTGTTAACAGGCTGAAACATGGTGTTGGAGTGGAGGGAGAGGGAGCATGAAGACATGGACCAAGATACTCTTCGAAGTGCCCCCATGATGCATGAATTATGGCAAAGTGGGTTGCTTAAATTCTTTTGCACCTCACCTATGCGATCCAATGTCTGCTTACTGGAGTTTTTTATAAACTACTGGGATCATGATCTGGGTGCATTTGACTTACAAGGTGCGATTCTAGAGATTACACTGGAAGACATCTATTTCATATTCGGTTTGTCATGACAGGGAGCTCTGGTCAACTTGGAAGGTACCAGTAGGGGCAGTGACCTTCTACGTGTTCAGAACTACATTGACACTTATTGTGCGCCTGGTACTCAGAAAAGGGGTACTTGCATCCCTATTGTTCATATCCGCATCTTTCCATTATAAGTGTTGGTAAGCACAATAGTGAGGGTTGCAGGATCATCATCACTTCATCTTGCAACTCGAAACCAAATGAGAATTGCGATGGAATGCCTACAGGGAGCCTTATTTGACTGGTGCTCGGGAGTAATCTCGACAATGAAAAAGCAACTCTCTAACTGCAAGAGAGGCCGACGAAAAAAATTTAGTTATTCTAGCATATTGGTGGCCTTTTTCTTTTAGGGAATGCTTGGTCTCAGTCCCGCAGTACCTCTACCAGTTTCCTCTCCGCTGTTTCGGAGGTTAAGCAGGTTTTGACCATTGCTGAATGTTAAAGCCGCTCCGAACACTTCATATTTTTATTGATCGGGCGTCAAATTATGTTTGATCAGAGGCCTTTGTCTGTTCTTCTTCCACCGTTGCGGCTCCCAAAGCAGCTAAGCTTCCGAAACGTAAAGTGCCCCATCTACTGATGCATGTTGGTCTTTTAGTCGCTTGTCCGTAGTCTTTTCTCTTCCGCCGTTGCGGCTGTGCAAAGCTTTTGGCTTCCAATGTCGATGTCCTTCCAATTTTCGATTGGAGGTTTTCCTGCCCATAGCCTAGGTCTTAACTCTTCCGACTTCGATGTGTTTAAGTGTTTTCGTAGTACTCGTCGCCTGTTAAAGACCTGCTTCTGCGGCTGCAAATTAGTCTACCTTGCCGATGTTAGCTTTCTAAGCCGCCGATGAGTGTTTATTTCCCGTCATTGGTTTTTCCTTCGAACCCTTAGGTGGACAAGATAGTGGTGTCGGCTCTTGTTGAGTTCTCAGAACAGTAATGTAGCATATGACTCTTTTGCTGCTTAGCCGTTCGGTAGACATAATATAACATAGTTTGATTTTGTTGAAAATACAGTCCATATGAATGATAGATGTCATTTAATTGCAGGAGCATTTAAGAGACTGTCCAAACTAACGCGGTGCGAAGGTCTAGCTGGGAGATAGGTGGTAGAAAGGAGTTGGGCAGTTTTGGGCGAAGGCCGAACCGAAACTAACGGGATCTGAAGGGGCGCGAGCAAAGTAGAAGGCAAGATCGAAAGCAACAAAGATGCAGACCTGAAAGGTCTGTCAGTTACTCAGCGAATCATGAGTGCGCGTAGAAAGGATGAAAAAGAAAGATATGAAACGTTTAAGGAACCGAAAAGTCACACGTTTGGGGGCAGCCCAAGCAGTTTACTATTTTTCATTTAAATATTCGAGAGTTAGAACTTACAGGGGCTTTTTCCCTAGAAAAACTTGTAAACTATTGCTTGTAAGAGGAACTATTTCGTTTTACAACGAGAAACTGCAACTTTTTCCTGTTGGAGAAAGTGCTATGTGGAATGTATCAATGTGCTTAAGTGAGGTATGTTGAATGGGAACTATTTCGTTTTCAACTATGTTTCATTAACTGTGAGAGTGTTCTAACTTCCTGAACCTATGTTCTTGTTTGAATGTTCTTCAGTATACTTTGTGGTGTCTTCCACTATGGGTAATGGAATTTTTAACTGTTGATGAGCTATCTTATCATGTATACTTTCATTCATGTTTATATGTTTGGTCATAAAAGTAGCTATCTGCAATTTGCCATAACACACGAACAGTGGTGCATTACTCATAAATTAATATCCAGTTCTCTAGAGATAGCTTAGTTAGTGTTTATTTTCTCGTAATTTATGTGATTTAGATGCTTGGGGTTTAAGACGAGAGGTATGAACCTACGCATCACGTTGTGACTACTCCTTGCATTCTTATCACCCTGCATTGTTAATTAGGCATTTGCATTTCATACTTCAAGTCAAAATACAAAAATATACACGGTGGGTCGGGCTGCAACCGGTAAAATCTTTGTTTTTGTTACTTGACCTACGGTAGCCGGACCGCAAAACCGGACGGATTCCCTACACCAAATGGTCATGCGCTAGTTGGTAACGTTGACTGGGGAGAATCCCTTGCTGTTGCTGCCTGCGATTTTCCAGGCCTCAACAGTAGCAAAGACCGAAACTCTATCTAGGACAGAATCCCCAGATGCACAAAAATCTTGGTCTATGCTTTGACAAGGAATCAGAGGGTTATCTCCTCAGTCCAAACCTCCACGTGGTCTCATGATTAACTCTCATTTGAGAGGAGCTTCCCAGATACAACCAACATAGGAAAGGGTTTACTTATTGATTGTCCAACTAGATCTGAATTTAAACACTTGTGGAGAGTTTAAACTCCCTATCCCACAAGTCTAGCCTAAGCTAGTTGGTGTATGACCCTATAAAATAAAACTTACTAATAAATTTTAAATTATATCGTTTATTTTAAGGGTTGTTCTTTGTCAGAAGGTAAATGGCATGAAGGACTGTGATGTTATAGACTCGATAAGAAAAGTAAAATGATGTATAAAGCAACTTCCAAAGCAAAATACAACTACTTAAACCAAAATTCTTTTCTTTTTGTAAATGTAAGCTAATGAAATTGAAAATAAGTGTCGAAAAACTAAGACTTTTTATAATTTTTGAAATCTTATTTGAAAATACTGAAAAGAAAACTACTAAGTGCAACTATATGCAAAAGCATGAAATGTTTTTCTTTCACTTTTTTCAAATTCTTCAAAAACTACAATGTATCTAAATGCAAATTTTTGAGTAAGTTTGAATTATCACAACATATCAAAAATAAAAAATGAAGTATAGAGGACCTACAATAACCAAAATTCAACCAAACAGGAAGGAAACTTGGTAAAAAACTTGACTTGGAAAACTAATGAATAAAATCCACTAGATTTACTAAAGAACAAGTGGCTAACTGGCACTACACAAATCCGTACAGAGAATAAGGTATGTAAAGCCTTGATCACTGACTTAGATACATACCACTGAACTCATAGGCCAAACAAGAGGGCCAACTTCAGGTCACTGGATGAAAGAAGATCCAAACAAAGAAAACTCAAAGGCTTAATAACAAGTGAAAAGTATGACATACAGGAGTTTGGACTTACAGAATTATGCCAACAACAGAAGACCCCTAAGCAGACAAAAAATCAGCTAAGAGAGGGACAAGCAAACCCTACCAAATTTTTTATGCTGCTACAAGATATACGCGACTGTCTTATAGAGCAACTCGCGTACCATATGTGACTGTCTTATAGAGAAACCCGCGTATACAAGTTGCTATATGTGACTGTGTATAACAGCAACCCACGTGTACAATACAAATTTTTCAAAGAAAAAATATAAAAGGTCTCTGGACATACTATACTGCAAATCAAAGGAAAGATAAAAGAACCACACTCGGAATCAGAGCAAATACTGGTCAAGAACCTATAGGATAAACCCACATCAGGCTGGGCTCCCCAGCGGAGTCGCCAGTTCTATTGTTCAGGATAAAGCACCCTTGTAACCTAGGTTCTGGGGTTACCAACTTACTACTAACTTGCAGACAATCAACTTTTTACAGGGAATGGAAAGAGAATAGGAATAAAATCTTGACTTACTCGATTAGCGACGGTTGTTCCAAGCTTGATCTTCTGTCATTCCACTTCTCTCCAAAGCTTCTAGGGATGTACTTCTCCACCTGCAAAGAGCAAATCCTTCAAGTAATATCTCATGCATATATATATTAGAGGTTAGATGAAAAGCATATATATAACATAATCAAACATATTCATTAAGCCAATATACATGAAATAAACTCAATAAAAGATTGGAATTAAAATTCTCTTTATTAACAAGCGGTGAATAAGATAAGAATACAACCCAGCTTCTGACACAAGGAATCCTCTGCAACCAAAGGACTTGGACTTATGCTGCTCGAATACTTTGAATATATACCACCAGCATAACTATGCTCTCCAAAATTGATTCATTAGCCCCCATCCCAAGGCCTCTATTTATACTTTGGGAAATAGAGTGGTTTCGAAGGTTGGGATGGTTGAGATGGTTGGGATAGTTATGGATTAGGCACCAACTAATATCATCTAATCTCAATTTATATTTTTTAAAATCAAATTAAGGTATACACAGGTATTAATATAGGCAACTTGTGTATGACACATGTGTTTCTCAAAGGAAACTCACATATGCAAGTATATGCGGGTTGCAATGCAAATACTCACGTATGATACGCGAGTTGCAATGCACATAGTCGTGTATGCAACCCAAAACTCATAATAAAAAGAAACAAGGTTGGTTTAAGGATAATGCATCAAAGGTCGTGCCCATCTATAGGGTTTTGGCCACTTCAATCCAAATTGTCCTTTTGTGTACCAACATGAGGAATGTTGGTACTCAGACGGAGAAGTGCCATTTTGGCTAATAATAGCTAGAATCATCAAACCTATCAAAGAGTCATAATGGATCAGTCCTATGGTGGTCCAAGACAAGAAAACTAATGAAGTTTGGATCTGCGTCGATGTCAGGAAACTAAACGATGCCTGTATGCATGACTCGTTTCCAACACCATTCACTGATGAGGTACTTGAAGGAGTAGGTGGTCAAGAAATGTACTCCTTTACAAATGGGTTTTCGGGTTACCACCAAATCAGAATCGCCAAGGAGGATCGACATAAAACAACAATTGTCACTGAATGGGGATGTTTTCAATATACAATTATTCTTTTTGGTTTGAAGAATGCCCCTGTGGTATTCTCTCGGGTCGTTGTTGTTGCTTTCAAGGATTTCATTCAAAAGTTCTTACAAGTGTACATGGATGATTGGACAATGTATGGTCTAATCAAGGATCATTTGACCAACCTTCGACTGATGCTAGAAAGGTGTCGCCAACACTAGATTGCGCTGAAATCCAAAAAGTTCATTTTTTGCGCCTCGTTTGGCATACTGTTAGGTCATATTGTGTGCAAGCAAGGGAACTGGTTGACCCTGCAAAAATATCTCTCATCTTGAGTTTTCCCCCATCGACCAATGTAAAGATGCTTCGGGCAACATTGGGGTACATGAGATATTATCGCAAGTTTATCAGAGGCTAAGCTATGATCATTGCCCCTATGGACAAATTATTGAAGAAAGATGCGGTATTTGAATGGAGTCTAGAGTGTCAGAGTAGCTTTGATACGCTAAAGGCCAAGATGGCTTCGACACCAATACTTGTATTCCCAGATTGGAATAAGGAGTTCCACGTTCATTTTGATGCATCTTCTATTGTGCTAGGAGTATTGCTCGTGCAGGTAGGAGACGACGACTTGGATCACCCTATTTATTTTGTGAGTCGGAAGTTATCATTCGCAGAGAATAATTATACAACCACAGAGCGCAAAGGGCTAACAATGGTTTATGTTGTGCAGAAATTCAGACATTATCTTCTAGGAGGTCACTTCAAGATGTTTACTGATAATTCAGCTTTGAAGTATTTGGTCAATAAGCATGTGTTGGGGGGGAAGATATGGAGATGGCTACTCCTCTTTCAGGAATTTGATTTTGAGATCATCATGAAGTTGGGTTGCTTAAATGTTGGCCCAATCATTTGTCCATAATTGAGACGGGTGAGGAGCCTACTAACAGAAGATAGTCTGCCTAATGCACAGTTGTTTTGAGTTGACATTGCAGATGACCATTATGCTCCAATAATCTAGTTCTTAGCAATGGGAGTCGCACCGGAAGAACTTTCCATGAGTCAAAAGAAGCAGTTGGTGGTTAAAGCTTTCGATTTTCAGTTGATTGCTGGACACTTGTATAAGATGAGACCTGAAGAAATTTTGGGGAAATCTATCCGCCCGCATGAACAAGAGCATATTTTGGAAGAAGCACATGTGGGCATACCTGGGGGACACTATGGAGGATGGGCTACTACACAGAAGGTGCTTCGTGCAAAGCTTTGGTGGCCCACTCTTCATAATGATGCCATAGGTTATGCATGGAGCTACGATGTCTGACAACACATTGGAAAACCATTGGAAAACCATCGCGGCGGGATGAGATGCCGCTCGTACCCCAGGTAACTTTGCAACCTTTTGATAAATGGGCAGTAGACTTTGTGGGTATGATCAACCCACCTGGGAAAAAAACTGGTGCGTGCTACATAATCACTGCAATGGACTATCTGATGAGATGGGAAGAGGCTGGACCATTTGTGGACTGTACTACTGCGATGACATCCAGATTTATATTTGAGAGTATTGTGATACGGTTCGGGTGCCCGAGAATATTGATGAGTGATCAAAGTAGTCATTTTATCAACTGCACAGTAAGAGCGCTGACAGAAGAATTGCAGGTTCAGAACAACAAAAGTACACCATACCATCCACAGGTGAATGGAACTGTGGAGGGATTCAACAAAATATTGGAGCACACGCTTACCACATGCAAGAGATTGATGGGGAAAACACCATTCAAATTGGTATACGGGAAAGAGGCAGTTATGCCTATGGAATACATCGTTCCCAATATGTGCATTGCTGCTGCGACCGGAATGGATGATGATGCTGCGCTAGAGGAGTGTGTAGCACAACTGATACAGCTTGACGAAGACTGTTTCGTTGCGGGTTTCCACCAGTGCATTGAGAAAGACCATCAGAAGGCGTGGCATGATCGCCACATAAATAACAAACAATTTCAGCAAGGGGATTTGGTGCTGCTATACAATAGCAAGTTCTTGAAGCATCTAGGTAAGCTACAAATGCACTGGATTAGCCCATATCTTGTCAATTATATTACCTCTACGTGTGCAGTTCAATTACAGTAGTTAGATGGCACGGTACTACTAAAGCTCATGAATGGCAGCCGCTTGAATCCGTTTCAGTCGGGAGAAGGACCACGCAATTCCTAAAGCACTGTGCATTGAAAAAAAAATGAAAATAGGAGTAGAGTAGATAGAGGAGAGAAGGGCGCGCCAAGAGGGAGTGGCTGTGCAAGCATATGAGTTAGTTGCATAGAGTTGTTGGCCCAACTATGGTAGTCTAAAGGCTACGATATAGTCAAATCAACAATAAATGGAAACATTTATCCAGCAAAGCTTGTAGAAATGATGTGTATTTATGGATAATCCGACCGTTGGATTGATAGAATCGATGACGGATTTAGGTGATTAATGCAGGATTTAGTCATGATGGTGTGTCAAACATATTTTGGCATATTTTCATGGAGGAACGCTATGATTGGACACACCAATCATGCTCACAGTGGATTTAATTTCTGAAATTACGGGATTGCTGAAGGATGGGGAAGATCCATTGCAATATTTCAAAGGACGAGATAATTATAAGCGTCTAGCGGCTCAGTTGAAGGAGCGGTATGATTTTAAACGCGATGGAAGAGCCTATCGCATCGACAACATCAATGACAGAATGATGCGTATTGGTGTATAGATATTGGAAATTAAGATTGTCTGAAAGAATTGCCCTATTTAGTGCACTTTGGGAGTTATTGCATGTGCACAGAAATGCACCGAGGGAGTCCACATGAAATGGTCCCTCTTTTTGTTGAATCAACTAATAGAGGACGCGGTCGCAGTCCAGGCTGGAGAGCATCCTTTTTCTTATAGTTGGCTACTAATCTTGATCACGTTGGTGGCTTGGATGGAGCCAAAGGATTACCAAAGAATGACTGTCGAAGCTGCCAAGGTGTGCAAGGGCGCACGATATAAAAACTTGTGGTGGGTGGAGGAGACCAATCGGCAAACAGATTGTGCGATCCACTTTTGGGTTTACTAGGAGGCATTGCAAGCAACAATGGTAAAAATCCCAAGGTTGCCAGATGCAGCAACAATGAAATATCAACGGATTATGCGGATCACCATCGGACTGCACACTATTCAGATCCAGGAACACTGCGGCCCTGATAAGCAATGGCTACCCATGGCCTATAAGGTGACAGATGAATAATTGGAAGCATTGGTTCAGGATTGGCCTATAGAATGGTGTGAATTAGTTAGTGCAGATGAAGTATTAGAGGGGTCACATGTAGATTCCCCTGAAGATCCTACGTGCCAAGAGCAGATTCTTCATGAGTCTAATGGAGAGTTGTCAACCGATACTGATCCGGATGCACAGTGCATCCTCGACGAGATCAGAATGAAGCACAAAATGGAGTAGGATGTTGAAAGTAGTACTAGATCAGTGCTGGAGGCCCACTTGCAACGACTTATTAAGGCCATCACAGATTCATCTGGTACAACAACAACTACAATGCACCAGTCCACCCAGGAAGGATTTGTCGAGGTAAGAAACAAGTTGGATTCTGTTTATAATGTTGTATTGAAGAGAGCACCAAAGAGTGCTACTGTACATGAATTCCCGTCGATTAGCACTGAGTCACGAGCTAGGAACATCCAGGTTCCCCCGACTGCAATCGACGTAGTACATGCAGATGTCAATTCCTCTCTGCACCAATTGCAAAGTATTTCCTTGGATACAACAAGCTATTGACCCAGAATTTAGTACACAAGTAGCGGGTCGCCAACGAGGAGTTGGCTGATAGGCAGAAAAAGCTCAGCGACTGGTACCTGCTGTCGCAGGACAAAGATGATAAGCTGAGGAAGGAAGTAGAGGGGATGAAATAGGGAAAGGAGAAGCTCGCAACAGAAAAAGCGCAGGATATTGAAGCCTTGAAGACAGTGCAGGACGAACTGGCGAGGAAATCTACTATGGAGATTACTGGATTGTAAAAGGAAACCAACTACCTTGTTATTGAAAATGTGCAGTTGTTTTATAGCAGAGGCGAGGTCGAAGAGGCTATTGATGCAGCCTATCAACACATCCACAAAAGAACAATAGAACTGGATGCAATCGCTAATGCATACCAACTTGGAGAAGTCATTGTGTAGATCTAGATGGACAATAGTCTGCTAAATGCTATGGTATACCTGGACACACCACTAGAGCAAGTTGCGGAGTGAAGACCACCATTGAAGAGATTGCGGTGCAATTTGATGACATGGAGAAAGATGCTGAGAAGATCACCGAGGTAACGACATAGTTTTGGGGTATTATTGTTAACGATGAGGAGCTAGAACAACTTACAACAAAATTGCAGGAAGCCGAGAACCAGTTGGCCACACTGAAGAAATTGTTGTGAACCATGTTTCCCATTGTGTCAATCACGCGATCCATTGAGTTAAAGGAGCTGCAGCATTGGGTGGTAAAATATTAGGAACGACATCGAAAACGCAATGACCAGCTCGATGGGTTCCAAGAGATTGGATCCCAACTATCGACAAAAGTTGTTGATGTGTTGCAAGCTGTGCAGGATGGTAAGAAGGAAATCAATGCAAAGATGGTGGACCACCCGTTGAAGCGGGATCAACTTATGTGTCAAGATGTTGCTAAGAAATTCAAAGTGCAGGTCACCTAAATTTCCCAGCAATACGATGACTTCAAGATGAATACCAACAAGTACACCGTGTCCATCTGACATGGCTCGAGGATGAGCCACAAGAATGTGTTGGGGGCCAGTTGGCAAGGGGTTGGAGGTAAGTGAGTTGCGTAGCATCTAGGATGCTACGCATACTCATGGGGCACTGTGCAAGGAAAAGATAGCGTGGTAGGTGAAAAATAGATCACTTTTTGATATTTTCATGTCACTTTTTGTACTTATTAACCATTTCTTCGGAATATTGGTCCTTAGTGGTTAAGTTAGTTAGAAGTTTGTTAGAAGTTAGTTAGAAGTGGACCTTGAATGTAAAGGCATAAGACTATAAATAGAAGAATTATGCATGTAAGAGATATACATGGAGAATGAATACCGGATGTGATACTAGACAGAGTGATACTGGATCATTTTCTATTTTGATCTACGATTTGTTCTATGGATTTAATATGATGTGATGTGGATTGATCTGAACTCTTGTTGCCCTTTATCTTTTCCTATTTTACATTGCTGCGATTCTAATGATGAATGATGAATAGATATGCATATGAATGGATAATGCAATGCTTCTGCTTATGGATACTGTCATCTTTTGGATCTATTTTCCCCACCGGTAGATCTGTTGTAATGATGAATGAATAATGCGACATGATGAATGGTTCTGTTTTTTAGCAAGTAGATTAGATATGGAAATTAAGCTGATGAACCTTTGATGCCTCTATACTACAGAAACTTGGTTCTGACATCTCTCCCTCAAACATCTCAGGTGAGACCTCATCCACTCTGCGGGTGTTGCTGGATAGGGTAAAACCTGTGTGGTCCGATGCTCAGGGAGATCGCGACGTGTTGAGCGTCGACAAAGTGGAACCCCTGTCGACTGGGTTTTGTTGGTCGGTATTGTGCCAACATGGACATAGTGTTTGTGGGTGAAAGGGAAAGGTTTGTGGTTATTTACTTAGATGATATTACAGTCTTTTCAAAATCCGACGATGAGCATCTTAATCATTTATGACATACTCTTCTCAAATGTCATAATTTTGGTTTATCTTTAAATCCAAAAATGTCTCATTTTTCCATGCAGGAAGGTAAGATTCTTGGCCACATAGTTTATGCTAAAGGTATTAGAATTGATCTTGATCATGTGGAGGATATTAAAAAAAATTAAGTCCCAGAAGAAGAAAAAAAGAGATTCAATCCTTTATTGAGAAAAATAATTTCTTAAAGTGGTTGATTCCAAATTTTGGATAAATCATAAAGAAAATTACAAGGATTCTAAAAAAGGATCAAGAAGTTAACTGGAAAGTAGAATCTATGACGTCCTTTGAAAGAACAAAGCAGGCTCTAGGTGAAGCCCAGTGCTAGTAAGTCCTTATTTTTCTTAAGAGTTTTTAACGTTCTCTTTTGCATATGAAGATACCACCCGTTAAAGCAGGATTAGCTCATGTGTCAGGATGTTGCTGAGAAATTCAAAGTGCAGGTCACCTAAATTTCGCAACAATACAATGACTTCAAGATGAAGACCAACGAGTACACCATGTCAATCTGACATGGCTCGAGGATGAGCCACAAGAATGTGTTGGGGGCCTGTTGGCAAGGGGTTCGAGGTAAGTGATTTGCGTAGCATCTAGGATGTTGCGCATACTCACGTGAAACTGTGCAAGGCAAAGATAGCACGGTAGGAGAAAAATAAACCACTTTTTGATATTTTCATGTCACTTTTTGTACTTATTGACCATTTCTTCAGAATATTGGTCCTTAGTGGTTAAGTTAGTTAGAAGTTTGTTAGAAGTTAGTTAGAATTGGACCTTGAATGTAAAGGTGCAGGCCTATAAATAGAAGAATTATGCATGTAAGAGATATACATGGAAAATGAATATCGTATGTGATACTAGACAGAGTGATACTTGATCGTTTTCTGTTTTGATCTATGATTTGTTCTGCGGATTTAATATGATGTGATGTGGATTGATCTGAACTCTTGTTGCCCTTTATCTTTTCCTGTTTTACATTACTGTGATTATGATGATGAATGATGAATAGATATGCATATGAATGGATAATGCGATGCTTATGCTT
This sequence comes from Pseudotsuga menziesii, assembly GCA_001517045.1. NCBI lineage: Eukaryota > Viridiplantae > Streptophyta > Pinopsida > Pinales > Pinaceae > Pseudotsuga > Pseudotsuga menziesii. Next base: position 57,362 of record LPNX010886111.1, read on the forward strand.
ATGGATACTGTCATCTTTTGGATCTATTTTCCCCACTAGTAGATCTGCTGTAATGATGAATGAATAATGCGACATGATGAATGGTTCTGTTTCTGAGCAAGTAAGTAGATTAGATATGGAAATTAAGCTGATGAACCTCTGATGCCCCAACCCTCCCCTATACTATGAAAACTTGGTTCCGACATCTCTCTCTCAAACATCTTGGGTGAGACCTCATCAGCTCTGTGGGTGTTGCTAGACAGGGTAAAACTTGTCTAGGCCGATGCTCAGGGAGATCGCGACATGTTGAGCGTCGACAGAGTGGAACCCCTATCGACTGGGTTTTGTTGGTCGAGATTACGCCAACATGGACATAGTGTTTGTGGGTGAAAGGGAAAGGTTTGTGGTTATTTACTTAGATGATATTACAATCTTTTCAAAATCCGATGATGAGCATCTTAATCATTTATGACATACTCTTCTCAAATGTCAGAATTTTGGTTTATCTTTAAATCCAAAAATGTCTCATTTTTCCATGCAGGAAGGTAAGATTCTTGGCCACATAGTTTATGCTAAAGGTATTAGAATTGATCTTGATCATGTGGAGGATATTAAAAAAAATTAAGTCCCAGAAGAAAAAAAAAGAGATTCAATCATTTATTGAGAAAAATAATTTCTTAAGGTGGTTTATTCGAAATTTTGGATAAATGATAAAGCAAATTACAAGGATTCTAAAAAAGGATCAATAATTTAAATGGAAAGTAGAATCTATGACCTCTTTTGAAAGAATAAAACAGTCTCTAGGTGAAGCCCAGTGCTAGTAAGTCCTAATTTTTCTTAAGATTTTTTAACTTTCTCTTTTGCATATGAAGATACCATGGTTACTGTGTTGTTACAAAATAATTTAGATGGTTTAGAGAATCCTATTTCTTTCTTCAGTAGAACTCTTAGAGATGTCGAGCTTATGTACATTAATATAATTGATAAGAATTCCTATGCCTTAGTTAAAACACTTAAGTTCTTCAGTATTTAGATTTTCTACTCTAAGGTAATAGCTTATGTGCCTAATGTTATGGTTAGGAAGTTCTCATACAACCTTACAATGAAGCTAAGAGAGGACGTTGGATTACCAAAATCATGGAGTATGATATGGATATTAATCCCATAAAATTAGTTAAAGGGAAGTGACTTGGTAAACTTTTGGCAAACTCTAACTATGGGTCCATGGGTCTAAATTTTGTTTTGAACCAATCATTAGAATTATAATTGCTAGCAAAACAAGAGAAAAATAAGGTTTATGACAAGTATGCTACTCCATCTTGGTATGGAGATGTTGTTTGATTTATTTTGTATTTACAGTGCCCACGAGATTTAAACAAGAGGATGTCTATATCATTAAAGTTAAAAGCCATGAAATATTGTATAGTTGATCAGACTTTATTTGGGAAGGACCCTGAAGAGATGCTCCTCAGATGTGTAAATGAAGATGAGGTTGAAATGATAATGATGGATCTACATGGAGGGGCTTGTGGAGGACACCGTTATTGGAAATCCATGACCTTTATGCCAAATTTAGAGCTTGTATTTAATTCTAGAATTTTGAAGGTAAACAAAAGATTCTTTCTTTTCCTTTGAAACCCATTGTAGTAGATGTTCCCATCCAACAACGGGGACTAGATTTCATTGGTGAAATTCATCCTCCCTCAAGTAGGAAACATAAATAGATCTTAACAATATCTGATTTCTTTCCCAAAAGGCTAGAGGCAATTACTAGTAGGAATGTAACCGATAAGGTGATCATTAACTTCCTAGAGGAACATATTTTTGGTTTGGTTGTCCTCGAAATATCTTAACTAGCAATGTCGTTGCCTTCAAAGCTGGTGCTATCGTTCATTTCTATGAAATTCATAGTATAATACTTAAGCACTCCACACCTTATTACCCTAATACCCACAAGGTCATGGGTTAATAGATTCAACCAACAAAAGCCTTGTCAATAACATTAAGAAGTTGTATTTCAAAAAAAAAGAGCATGGGACACCAACATGAAATATACTCTCTGGGCAGATATAGTAACTACTAAGAAATTAATTAGCACATCTCCTTTTCAATTATTTTATGGAACTGTTGTTGTTTTTCCAGTTCAATTAGGATTTCCACTAATGAAATTTATATAGCATGATATGGAGGAACCTATCATAATTTCAAATAAGGATCTACTAGCTAATTGAAGTACAAAATTTCAAAGAAGGATCTGCCAGCTAATTGAAGTCCAACAAATAAGAAAATTGATGGCAAAAAAATCTCAAGCACACAGGGATAAAGGCAAGGCCATGTTTGATAGAAAAACTAAAGAAGACATTTTTCTTCGAGGTAACTTAGTCCTTATATTGGATGCAAGGAGGGATGAAAAACCTAAACATGGTAAATTTGACAATTTGTGGTTTGACCCTCTTAAAATTGTAAAGGTCTTGGGAAACAATGCGTTTATTCTGCAAAATTTAGAAGGTGAAGAACTTGTAGGCCTAGTTAATGGGTGAATGCTCAAACATTTTCACGTTTATTAAGGTCATGGGAGACCCAATTCCATTGTAGATATCGACGAGTTTTCAAAATTTTTTAATAAAGACTCCATCCCAATGGATGTGCATTTAGATTATAAGTTTTTAGTTTTTGGCAGTAGTTGTAGTTTTAACCTGAATAAAGTTCAATTTTTGGAGGCACTTGGTCTACTGTTCTTGGTACCTCACAAGGATAATAACACCCCCGGTTGAAGCCAGAAATTTCTTCTTATCTTTTTTCTTTCGAGTATAAGTGACCCATATTGAGTCCATCTTGGTAGATAAACTGTTAATACTTAGAGCCGAGTAGTTCTGACGATCCATGGTACACCAAAACCGAGCTGTCCACCAAGACTGGGGAAGAATCTGTGTCGTGCCATCCAACATGATAATTTTGATAAATAGAAAAACTATTGGCGAATCGACCATCGCATTCATCAAATCATATTAAAATAATGAAAAGAAATAGAATTTTATTTCATTCCCCAGGTTTTGTAGCAGACAAAAATAAAAACTAGTTTTTATCAGGTCGGTCCGCCCGTACATAGAGTCAATAAAATTTATGTTAAAGCATAGTATGCAATCATCAATTGCTTTGAGGTTCTTGAGCGGGATTCTTCTTGCCTTTGGGAGGATGTATAAATAAATAGAGCAGATCCGACATATCTACATTATTGAACAACTCGCACTTGCACATATCTGAGTTGTTCTACTAATTCTACACCTAGGAAGCTGAACTCAATATCAACAATTGGAGAGTAAGTAGTTAGCTTATTTACTCGCATCTATACGTTCTACTCAAACCGTTAAATCAACAGTGGATCCAGCTAAAATTACATTGTATTAGTCTCATTTATCCAATTCTCTCTTTCAGATGGAAAATCTGTGTACAACAGAAATTAGAATTTAGTTTCAATCACCAGTTTAGTCTAAAAAACAATGGGGTTTTATATAGTCGGATGGAAACTCCTAATCATCCGGGTAATGCAAGTGGAATTTGTCTAAATTGAGGAATAATGAATGCATAGACTAAGAATAATGCATTACCTAAGGCTAGCTATTAGTACAGTGGGATCTACGAGAAGATGCATGCATAGATAAGCTAGACTTGTGTCTTATTAAAAAAAAAAAATCCATATATGATGCGCTCTAATCTAAGTTTTTTAACAATTACATTGAAACCAACTATGTAAAAATGTGATGTTGTGAAATGCATAGAATCTAAGTGTGTATTTTAAAATAAAATAAATTATGGTTGATCAGGTTAGGAGTTGTAATAACCCAAAAGTTCATAAAATTTTAAAAATTTTAAAGTGACATAAAATGTTTAAAGTTGCAGCTAAGTAACTGCTAATGGTTAGCAGAAAATGAAACAATTTATAAAAGAACGTGGGATTATTTCTTTAAAAGAATCTATAGACTAATGGATGTAATCTTAAACACCTGTGTTAGTACTATTAATGGCCTAACAACTTTAGTTCTGTAAGAGTTAGAAAAGAACTTGCATTTTGCTGCTGTAAGATATACTGATTATTATCTTTTGTCAAGTAAGTAAGAATTCTTGTATGAGATCAGGGCTTACTTAGCGTTCTGCTAACTCAATTGGACTGCTGGTTCCTTACAGGTTTAGCAGGTAAGCGTAAGATCCAGTAGGTTTTATTTAAAATTACGCCGAGAACTACTTCCCTAGCATGATTAAGATGCTAGTTTTAGAAAAGGTTTAAATATGATGCTTGTCTTCAAGAAGGTAATGTCAATTCTTTTTCCGTTGTTATAAATCCATAGTTGCATTTATAACTAACACTATAATAACTTCTTATCAAAAACATAAACAATGGTTTAAATTGCAAGAGCAAGTTCTTACCAAAGTTCCTTCAATCGTATGAAGATTATTCTCTAAAAATATAAAGAATACGGTTTGGTTTTCTTGTGTTTACAGTACTGGTTATTTATAAATTCCCATAAAGAGAATAAAGCTCAAGGTTTTGGGCTTAAGTTCACTTCAAACTGTTTAGTGATCTCACAACTATTCTCACTTCAATACTCAAAAGATGTCCTTCTCTTAAAGCATGATCAAGTTTTTATGTTTTTCAATTATAATTTTAACAATGAGTTACTTGGAAATTATCGAAATTCTCTAACATTGTTAGTCTTCAGTTTCTTGATCACTCCATCATCAAAACAGTATAAAGGTTATGTTTTTAGAAATTTATGGCTTTTCCTTTTTACTATAGTTATAAGCTATATTATAACCATCTCATAACTCTATACTATTTCTAAAATTACACCATATATTCGACTTGTTTGAAAGCATGAAGATCTTCTAGGATAATAAATAGTATCCAAGTTGTAACAATAATATTCAAGTTATAACAATATTATTCAAGTTATAACCTAAGTTATAATACCTACAAAACAAACTACTAAGATGAAATCGAAAGGTGATAATCATATCTTGTATAGTTTGAAATGATTGTTGGTTTCGAAATAATGCAATTGTTTGAATGCAACGCTGACTATAGGTTTCGACCAACGTTTGGAGAAGTATTTGGATGGACATGTGGATATGTTACATCCACTTGAGGGTTGACTTAAAAGCTTGAAACCCTACTCATTTTCTTGTGTAGTGAGAGTTTCTCCTTTATGTTTGTCGAGCTAAGAGCTTGCGGCCATGAGAGGCCTATAACCATCTTCAAAAATTTGACATTGCACCTGCAAATTCTATGCCGTGACTATTGGGAGAATTCGTTAATGGTGTGGGTTCTTTTGTGTGTTGAAAAGCTACAGCGATGGTGTGTAATGACTTTTCTTTGTGGCTCGAAGGTTGTGCTTGCCTTAACCTGCAACTGAACACTTAATAGTTGCTGCCTTCGTTTGGTTGAGTCGATTTCCTTGTGTTTCCTTTGCAGAGGTGACTTCACGTCTTCTTCCTTTCGGCATGGTGCCAAACGTGACCTGGTGTGGCCATCTCTTCTTAGTTTCGACTCCAAGTTTTAACAGGTAAACGCTTACCCTAAACTCAGTTTTTCATTTGTTTTCTTACGAGGGTTTTACAATTTTTATGCAAACAAGTATTAAAAATGATTTCGTTTGGAACTTGCAGGTTCTTGCTTTCGGATCCAATGTTGTAGGTGAAAATGAGCTCACTCTTCAGTCTTTACATGAGCATCCAACTAGTAAGCCCTGGTTCCCTCGAGGGTTTCTTCTTGCATGACATTGTGGTTGTTGGAAGTTGGTTCTTGTGGTTGTAATGGCACGGCCTCGATTCTTTGTTAGCTTAAGTTTCCAGCTTGTTTGCTATTTGTAAATTTTTTAGAAACCCTTAAAGGGTAATTCGTGCAGGGTGAAGAAGGCTCTGGAAGCTGTGATGTAAATGGGTTTTTAAATGATGTTTTCAGCCTTACGGCCTGAATAATGTAATTGCTTTCATTTTAAAACAAAAGAGCCCAACTATGAACTCAAAGGGATGTCGAACTCTGTCTAGTTTATTTTAGTTTTTATAATAGGTTTTAATGGGTGAAGAAATACCGTGAAAAAGTTAGGAATGTAAATGGAAACAAGATCTTTCTCCTATCAGTAAATTATGGAGACTGTTTGATATATATTTATATATTTTGCATAGTTTGGTTTTGTTATTAGGCCTGAGCCTCGACCCTTTGATTCTAAAGGTTGTAAGCCATTCCTTATTAATGGATTTTGTTTTTGCAAATTGTTTAAGTAATATTTGATTATTTTAATTGTGTTTTCAATAATTTGTTTATGTAATATTTTAAATTATTACCCTGTATTTATAAAGATTTCCAAAGCATAGTTTATGGAAAAAATTACTGTGTTTAAGAGTAAAATTTTACTATGTTTTTGGCTCAAAGGGTTAATTAATAAATAAACCCTACATTTCGATAATAACATTATTATACTGAGTAATTCTTGGCTCTGTTTATTTAATGATTTTTACAGTTTGTTTTTAAATCTCAGCTAAAGAGGATTAGGGTTTATTGCTGCATACTTGTAAATAGGATATATTTATCTTTCAGTAAGTTCTGTGGTTCTAAATAGATTATAGTAGAATCCTTCTGTCTTAGACAAAGACACGTAGTGTCTGGAAATCAATTGTTATAAAAATGTTTGGATAGTAAAAAATATCTTAACCTAACCCTAGATAATGGTCTGTTTACTATACTTATACTTATTTACTATACTGTAAGTTTTTATGTATTGTAAAGAATACTGGTATTAGAATTAGTTCTATAAATAATATGATTACTATTGTTTTTACATACCTATATTTTAGTCTATATATTAAGTAAATAAATGTAGACACTATTTACTAATTATTTACAGTAGAAATCATAAGCAAACTAAAGTAAAATGTAGTTACAATTTTCATTCAAGTGAAAGAATCGTCTTATTCACCTAAACACCCATCTGTACTAGAGTACTTCTTGAGTGAGGCATGGAAAAATGCAGTATGGAAATTATAATTCTATATGTTTGTCATTTTGCATATTCATTACTGTTTCTAACATAAACTGCAATTTACCAAGCCTAACATTACACATTTACTCCTTTCTTCACAAACCCTAATTAAATACTAACATGCTTGTATTTAAAACTAGTAAACATTTTACTGATGACGGTAAATAAAAAGAACATAAAGACAAATAGAACCTGTCAATGATAAGAAGACAACAGCTTAAGAAGGATGTTCCTCCCAACCAATCTCCTGTAGAACTCTCAGATAGTGCTTCCTCATGACCCCCGATCTTGTTCCTGGTCTTCTTGACAGAGTACTGGGTGGAGACTATAACCTTAAGACCGTTTGTCACCTGATTGGTCCAATTACCTCAGTAATTAAAATCTTCTCTCAGCAGTAAGAACTTCAGCCTAATAGCTGCAAATAAGTTCAGTCTCAACAGTTAACCCCTCAAACTCACTTCAGTAATCCCCTCCATTGAATTTTTCTTGAGTAAATTCATTCACGCTGAATGATCACCTCTGGAATGAGCAGTCTCAGTTGTCTTCAATGGGAAATTTTATATAGATGCCCAGGTTTTCTGGGTCAGTTTTCATTTAATGAGCCACCTACTCTGATTCCACTTTCTTGGGGAATCATGACCACAAATATAGGGAAGTTTCCACCTACAACAGTTGGAAGTAGTTTGAGGATGTTGCCACTTGTTAGTGTACTCTCCATCCAGTCTCCTCCACTAATTGACCAGTAAACACTCTTTTAACAGCTTCCCTAAGCTATTGTCTCATCATTTATTTATTTATAACTAAAATATTCTTAATCACATTTTTCTTTCTTGACCCCATTGGGTCATCAATTACAAACTTAGCATAAAATATAACACAATGTTCCTTAAATAACATTAAATTGTTTTTGCAAATTAGGGCATGTGACATACACACACCCTTAAATTATAACATCGCCCTCTATGTTATTTATTCCTCATCCTCAGAGTTCCCCTGAAATAGAATTGGATATGCATCTCGCATATGAATTTCCAATTCCCAGGTGGCTTCCTCTAGACTAAGGTTCTTCCATTGCACCTTCACTTGACCAATGGTGCGGTTCAAAAGCGAGATCTCCCTCCGCTCTAGGATACAATCCGGTTCCACCAAAAATATCCTTCGGGTTCCACATGCACATCATTCCAATTAATAACATGAGTAGCATCATGTACATTTTTTTTTAATACAGAAATGTGAAAAACATTGTGAACTCTTAAATTCAGTGGTAGAGATAACTGATAGGCTACCTATCTGATCCTGGACAGTATTTCAAAATTACCACAATATCGACGTGCTAGCTTGCCAGAGCTACCCAACCTCAGATAACTCTTTTTGGGTCTCGCCTTAATGAAAACACATTCGCCTACCTGGAACTCCTTTGGAATTCGTTTAAGGTCTGCTTGACTTTTCTGTCGATCTTGCACAATTTTCAAATTACCTTGTACATGTTTTACAATTAATTCCATTTCTTTCAATAATTCAGGTCCTAATACTAACCTATCCACTGGATTACTCCAAGAGATGGGGGTATTGCATTTCCTTCCATACAGAATTTCAAAAGGACTATACCTAGCTGAAGCTTGATAATAATTATTGTAAGCAAATTCTACCAGGTGTAAATAATCTTCCCATTTACGTGGTTGCCCCTTTACATACATTCTGAGTAGATCCTCCAATACCTGATTTACTCTTTCAGTCTGTCCATCAGTTTGAGCATGGAAAGAGGTACTAAAGTTTAACATAGTATTTAATCCTTTAGACAAAGATCTCCAAAAATTACCTATAAATTTAGGGTCTCGGTCTGAAATTATCACCTTCGGTATTCCATGCAACCGAAAAATTTGTTTTAAGAAAATATCAGTAATATTTGCAGCTTTATAAGTAGTTTTTATAGGTATAAAATGGCTGCTATACTCAGTTTGTTAACCACTACCATTATTGTGTCATTTAAGTTCTGATTTTTAGATAATCCAGTAACAAAATCAAGGCTAATTATCTCCCATTTTTAGCTAGGGATAGGCAATGGCTGAAGTAGCCCAGCTGAATGATGATGTTCAGTTTTTACTTGCTGACATTCAAAGCATCTAGCAATATATTCTGCCAATTCATTTTTCATGTTTGGCCAGAATTAATCTTTTCTTAACATGGTTATACTTTTCTAATAACCTGGATGCCCTAAATAAGGAGTTTTATGAATTTCGTTTAAAATTAATAGCTTGATCTTAGGTACATTGGGTATGTATAATCTGTCTTTATACAGTAATAATCCTTTTTCATTCAAGTTGTACCCTGTACTTAGACTTTCTATTAAATTCTCCTTTACTTTTGCTTGTAATTTTCAGTAATTTTCGTCTTGTTCTATTCCAGCGTCAAGTTGTTCTTCTAAGTTTGTTGTATAAGTGTTGATAGCTGTTGTAAAATTCAGCTTTGCATTTCTACTTATTGCATCAGCAACCTTATTCTCCTTTCCTCTGATGTGTTGAATTTCAAAATCATATTCACTTAGAAAAGCTAGCCACCTAGCTTGATTAGCATTCAAGTTAGGTTGATCTAACTGGTATTTCAATCCTTTATTATCCGTCATTAAGATAAACTTCCTTCCAATTAAATGATGATGCCACATCCTTAAGGCATGTATGACAACAGCTAATTCTAAGTCATAGGTCGCATAATTTTCTCATGAATCTTCAATTTCCTAGACTCATAAGCAATGACATGTCATTGTTGAGTCAATACTCCTCATAAACCGTCATTGCATACATCATTACATACTATAAAATATTTATTAGGGTCAACAATTCTTAATATTGGTGCAGTGGTTAATAATGTTTTTAACTTTTTAAAATTGTCTTCGCACTTCTAATTCCAATCAAATTTCTTCCCCTTTTTCTGCAAAGAGGTTATCGGATTTGCAATTCTTGAAAACCCTTCGATGAACCTCCGGTAATAACCGGTAATCCCGATAAATGATCGGACGTCATTTATGTCTTTTGGGACTGGTCAATCTTCGATTGCCTTTATCTTTTTGGGTTCAACCAAAATTTGTTGTTTAGTCACCACATGACCTAAGTACTGGATTTTATCTTTAAAGAAGTCACATTTACTAAATTTCGCAAAAATTTGATGTTCTTGTAACTCTTGCAAGACAACTTTTAAGTGTTCTTTATGTTTTTCTTCAGATTTTGAGTAAATTATGTCGTCAATAAATACGACCACAAATTTATCTAGATATTTGTGCATTACATTATTCATTAGACAAATAAAAACAACCAGAGCGTTAGTAAGCCCGGAAGGCATAACGATAAACTCGTAATTTCCATATCGAGTTCTAAAGGTTGTTTTAAAGATGTCTTCATCCTTAATTCAGACCTGGTGATATCCAGACCATAAGTCAATATTTCAAAACACCATAGCTCCTCAAACAGATCATCTATGCAAGGTAATGGGTATTTGTTCTTGATAGTCATTTTATTTAATTGACGATAATCTATGCATAGTCATAGAGTTCCATCCTTCTTCTTAACAAAGATGACAGGTGCCCCCCAGGGAGACACACTGGGTCTAATATAATTCTTATCAATAAGATATTTTAACTATGAATTAGGTTCATTTAGTTCGAGTATATTCATCCGATAAGGGGCTTTTGAGCTGGGTATTGCACCAGGTACCAGCTCTATAATCTAATTCCCGTTTCGAAGGTAGTCCTAGAATTTCTTCTGGAAATACATTTGAATATTCCTTTAGAATCGGTAAATATTCCTATTTTATTTTATCTATGTTGTTCATGTTTTCTTCATCGATTACTATTACTACATAAACCTTACAACCTTTCCTAACAGCTCTCTTAAGTTGCAGAGCAGAGATCTTCCTTACGGTTGTTTTCCTAGGGATTCCCTTTACACTTATTAACTTTCCATCGTTATTTATGCAAATAAAGGTTTTATCAAAGTAATTCAAGATCACCCTATGTTGCTCTAACCAATCCATACCAATTAATATATCATATGAACCTAAAGGTAATACATTGAGTTTAACAAAATTTTCAAACTGGTCCATAGTTACTGCATAATTCTTTACAAAGCTAATTACTTTTCTCTTTGCACCAGTATCTAACTGAACTAACCAAGAACTTGCAAACTTTTCAACTGGAAGTTTACATTTTCCTACCAAATTAGGAGAAATATAGCTTAAACTAGCTGCTAGATCAATTAAAATAGATATAGGTATTTGATTTATCTTACCTTCCACTTCCACCATGGAAGTTTGATAGTCTACTTGCCGATTCTCTAATGCTGCATTGATCCTAGGAATTATCCTCACTAGATCACCAACAGTCATCTCCTCCTGTATTGTGTGGATGTTGCTAACAGTCTTCTTCCGATTGGGGCAGACTGATGCATAATGCAGACCATTGCATTCCCAACACTTTATGGGTTCTTTTTATTCAAAGTTCTTTTGTGTAGTTACTGTGGTTGTTAGCAGATTCTTTATTCTTTTGATTATTCTGATTGGTCTGTGAATTACTTTTATTCCCTTGGAAATTCTTATTAGAAAAATTTCTGGGGTTATTATTTTTAAAATTTCGATTAGGTATAAAATCCTTCTTCTTTTGTTCAAAGTTATTATTTCTTTTGGCCTTCCAGTTGGCCATACTCTCCTTTTTACGATTCTGTTCATAACAGAATTTTACTTTTCTCATTGCTTCTTCTAGATTTTTCGGATTGTCATACTCAATCCTGTCCTTTATATGATAAGGTAAACAGCCGAGAAACTGTTGTACCTTAGGTTTCTCGTCCACAATGTATGGCACATACCTGAGAAGACTTATAAATTTACTATTCAGTTCTTTCATATTCATTGTACTCAGTTTTAACTCGTAGAATTCCTTAGCCCTTTCCTCATAGTACTGTTCAGATAAAAATTTCTTTTTGAAATATTTCTTGAATGTGCTCCAATTTATGTTTTTCTCTATTATACATTTTACTCTTTTTAAGTCCTGCCACCATATATCAGCTTGTCCTGTAAGATTATAAATAGCCAGCCTGGCCTTCAGTTGATTAGAATAGTTATAAATTTGGAAGTATTTCTTCATCCTGGATAGCCAATATTCTTCTTCTTCCCCCTTTTCAGTTTCTCCATTAAATGTTGGCAATTTGATCTTCTTGAACTCCCCAGATATTTCTTCATAAGGTTTATATTTTCTTTTCCTATTATGGTGGTTATCTTCACTACTGTCAATAGTATAATGAGAGTTGTGTTTATCACCATATACTTCGAATGATGAGCTACTTTCATTTTTAACTTGTTTAGTCTTTTTATACTTATGCTGATAACCTATATCTTCAGACTCTGTTCTTTTACCCTTTCCCTTAGTATGAAATCTTTCTATTAAGAGTTGATTCAGCTCCTCTTGAGCTCTCAAAATCTTCTCATTTTATTTATTAACTGATTCCATCTCTGATTTTAATTCTTTAACTGTTTGTAGGATTTTGGAAGAATTATTGGTTATATCTTCTTGTATAGGTTCTTTTTGAATATTATCTCGTTCAGTGTAAGGAGATTCCTCATCCGCATCTTCTTCCAATCTATCCATACCTGTCATTAACTCAGGAACAAATTTCTCTGTGTGTATCATTCAAAGAAAACAACATCAGCATAATTATTTAAATTTACTGTTCCATATAAGCAAGTTGAGCTTCATTAAGGCTTAGTATTTGAACCTTGTGCTCTAATACCACATGTAATAACCCAAAAATTAATAAAATTTAATTTTTTTTAAAGTGACATAAAATGTCTAAAGTCGTAACTAAGTAACTGCTGATGGTTAGCAGAAAATGAAACAGTTTATAAAAGAACATGGCATTATTTCTTTAAAAGAACCTGTAAACTAATGGATGTAATCTTAAACACCTGTGTTAGTACTATTAATGTCATAACCCCAATTTTTCACAAAAATTAAAATAATTTAATGTAACATAAATTGTCTATAGTCACAGTTTGATAACTATTAGCGGCTAGCAGAAAAATGAAGAGTTAACAAAAGTAATGATTAACTTCAACACATAAAAAACTAATACTACTTTAATTTTGATATGTTATGTATATGACCTGCATTCAGTTACTTCTAGCTATATTGATGATTTTATTTTGTCAAGTAGGTGAGAAGTTATGTTCTAAACCGGGGCTTACTTAGCAATTGCTAACTCAGCTGGACTTCTGGATCTTACAGGTTCAACAGGTAAATTTTGAACAAGTAGGAGTTTATTAAAGCGTTAATTCCAGATGTACTTCTTTTAAGCATTTATAAAATGTTGGAGTAAATTTTGCTTAATAGAGTTCAAGGATACTATGAGGTAAAGTAACTTTTCTTTAATTGTTTTGCAACTATGACAGTATTTTAAGTTTATGCCGTAACGACCAATATCCTTGCCATATGATATGTCTTTCACCAGCATGACTTCTACTTCAGATATTTTTCTTTCCAGCTATAAGCTAAGTTACTTACAAGTTCTGCATAGAGCTCATGATTCAATATAACGACACTTTTACTGAAAACAATAGTTTCCTGCCATTGTTATTTTCTATATCTTGAACACTGATTATAAGCATGAAAAATAAATCTAAGGCCTTCAAAGCAAAGCTTACAATAAAACCCTTAGCTCTACTTGCATAAAAAGTCATTGGGCTTAAATTTCGTCCTTCCAAGTTCATCATATCGCAAGTAATGTAGTAAAATTTCATTATCATATCACTTATAATACTGCTAAGTATTTTTATCTTTAACTTTAAGTAGTCTTACCACCTTGTAAATTACCAAGTGTGATCTAAATATTGGTTTGGTTTAAGATAAGTTGGGTCCTTTATGGAAATCAAAAATATTATCTAACTTCCAAGGAGTCTTCCCACCATAACGTTGTTTATATCACTGTCGACTAACGACAATTGTAGAGTCATGCTTGTGTAGAAGGTACTCCCTATCTTTTTACTTACTAAAAGTGAATCTAGGATAATGCCCTTATCAGATTTGTTTTTACATAACCCTAACTTAAACATAGCATTGTTTTTATTTAATAAAGAGTTTGTAAAAAGACTCATTAGGAGTGCTAGTGACAAAGGTCAAAAGTATAACTCCAATATTGATTTTCCACTTACATACTTTTATCAATAATGGATCTTAATGTTATCCAAAGCAATTGATAATAGTTTATATACGATTCCACCATTGAATGAATATAGTGATAATGAGAAGCAAATGATAAGAATGATTTATTAAAGATCATACTAATGGATATAATGAATAGTTGACTTCATCGAGAGGTTGTTGCAAGTTAGCCTAATTGACAATGATACGATGCCAAACATTATCATTGTGGTTACTATAACAATTATTGGCAATGATTTGTTTTCCTGACAATGCAGGAGACTATAGTGATCGACCCACTGCAGACTAAATATTTCGGTGGGCACGTGGAGCAGCCTCCACCATGAAAAGGTCGATTTATAAACTCAAATGAAAACCCTATCCTCCTCATTTCCTTCGAGGGTTTAGCTCTGCACTAACTGGTTTTCTTTGCGGCCATGAGAGGCTCGTTGGTTCAACATGTATCAAGCCTTAAATCTGTAATTTTTAGTGCTATATCATAGTGCAGGGTTAAAGAGTTCACTGTTTGTAAACATGCTTTCGTTCTAGAATATTAGGAACACCGTGAGGGTGGTTTACTTATCTCTACCAGTTGTTTAGAGAGTTGGGCGTAGTGTTACCCCTGTCTCTGCTTGTGACTTGCTCCTTCATCAGTGTAAACCATAACAAGAACCTCGCTACCTCTATCACAGGTTTGGCAAGAGGGTTCGATTCTCCGAAGTGCAGTCCTCGTACAGGTTTGGTTACCTCCTCGGCTCTAGTTTTCTTGCCTTCAGGTATAATTTTTACCATACTGTTATTTATAAATTTCAATTTAGAGTTATAGTAATAGAATACACAGTTTCTAATTATATTCTTCGTTCTTCGCTTGCAGGTTACAGTTTGCCTTTAAGCTTAGAAGAATCCTCTCCAACGTTGAATTGGCTTCAAGACCAAACGGGTAAGCCCCGGTTAAAATGTGGCATCTCCCTGCTTGCAATGGTTAAGGGAAAAAGGGTTTTCAGTTGGAAAGGAAGCATGGCTTCGGTTCCTCCATTATTTAGATGCTTAGTTTCAGTTATTAGTTAGCTTTTGTTATTAAAACCCTTGCCTGTTGCAGGGTAACTCCGGCTTCTATGCCGTGACTTGTATTTAGCTTTTCTTGACTTGTAAAAAGGATTTACAGCCTTATGGATAATTAATATCATGCTATGTTTCTTAAAGTATGGAGGTTCTTCCTGTTCTTATGGTTTTTTTAATTAACCTCTGTTTCGAATACTCTGTTTTATAAAAGATATCACTGTAAATGAGGTTGTTCTTATTTACTGTCAGTGAATTAAATTTACTGTTAAAGAATTTTCTTGTAAATAATTAAGGTTATTGTGAATACTGTAGCTCAGTCGTAAGGTATAATTTATAAATTTATAATTATCAATTAGGATGGTTTAGCTAGGGTTTACTAGGAGAGAACCCGTGTATAGAAGTATCAATGTTCTCTGTTTACTTCTATTTCATTATTAGAAGAGTATTGATGTTATTTTAATATGTTTATAAAGTATTTTCAAGAAAAGTAAAAGAGTTTATAAATATACTATAAGTTCTTAAGATAAGACTGTAACCAGACTAATGCATAACTTATAGTCTTATAGATTAATTTGTTTATTCTGCTATTAAAGACTACGTTTATAAAAAGGTAAAGAAGAACTAGGGTTTCGACCCTCAGGCTTGACTTGCACAGGTTATGAACTTGTGTGTTAATAATTATTTCTTAAATAGGTAATTTCTTAAGTTTATTCTATTTACTGTTTACCTTTATATTTATATTTGTTTACGGTTCTGTAACTTAGTAAAGATTCAGAGTTTTATAAAGATTAAAATATTAACTCTGTAACTTTGATTACTTTTTATTAATAAAGGTTTTGTAAACCTAATCCTATTGTGGTTTATATTAAATAATAGTTTAAGATAAAGGAATTAAGTGTGGTTAATACCTTGTTTAGATACCCTAGTGTATCTTCTACAAGCTTTATTTGTATCGGTATACTCCAGTGTAGTCTATTGTTTCTTTTCCAATGTTTTTACTTAGTTATACTAAGTTAAACAGTAAACATAAATAACCATAACACTGTTCTTTACATAATAATTTACACATTGAATAAATTACTCTGCTAACTACAGATACATAACCTTATCTATTATTTTCAATCTCTTATAAATTTCTTTCATCTACTTAAAGCATTCTAGCTCTGCTAGAGTACGGCCTCATTTCCAGGTGTGGAAAAATACAATCTAGAAATTTATTTTCATTCTAACACATTACTTTTCTAAATCAACTTCATTTCTTAAACAATCTAATAAGAATACTAATTCTAACACTTCACAAACTGAACTTTAACATTCCTATACCAGTCAAACTAAGATTTATTTAACTAACACAGTAAAACAAAATATCATAGAACCTATTTAGGACAGATGAAAACAACATTAGGAGGCCATTCCTCCCTACCAATCTCCTGGAGAGTGCTCAAACAACGCTTCCTCAAGACCACCGAGTCTGTTCCTAGTCTTCTTCGTTGAGAACTGGTGGGGAATGCAAACAGTAGAACCCTCTATCAACAGACTAGTTCAATATCTCAGTAAAATACTCTGCTCTCAGCAGTATGATCTCCAGCTTGAAAGCTGCAACTAGATCAATCAGCAGTTATCCCCTCAAACACTTTCCAGATTTCCCTTCCATTGAATTTCTCTGAAGTACATTCATTCAACCTGAATGATCACTTCTCTAGAATGAGCAGCCTCAGTTCTCTTCAATGGAAATTTTTATAAAGATTACCTAGGTCTTTTGGGTTAGTTTTTCATTAATTGAGCCACCTGCTCTGATTCCATTTTCTTGGGGAATCATGACCCCAAATGTAGGGAGGTTTCCACCTACAACAGTTGGAAGTGATTTGAGGATGCTGCCACATGTCAGTTTGCTCTCCACCCAGTTTCCTCCACCAATTTGACCAGTAAACACTCTTTTAACAGCTCTCCTAAGCTGTTGTCTCCTCCTTTATTTATTTATAAATAAAATATTCAGAATTTACATTAAATATCCTTGACCTTGCTGAGTCATCAATTACAACTTAGCATAAAATTTAACATATTGTCCTCAAATAATATAAAATTGTTTTTGCAAAATAGGGGCATGTGGCAATTAATGGCCTAACATCTTTCGTTCTATCAGAGTTAGAAAAGAACTTTCATTTTGCTATTGTAAGATATACTGATGATTATCTTTTGTCAAGTAGGTAAGAATTCTTGTATGAGATCGGGGCTTACTTAGCATTCTGCTAACTCAATTGGACTGTTGGTTCCTTATAGGTTTAGCAGGTAAGCGTAAGATCCAGTAGGTGCTATTTAAAATTACGTCGAGAACTACTTCCCTAGCATGATTAAGATGCTAGTTTTAGAAAAGGTTTAAATATTTTGCTTGTCTTCAAGAAGGTAATGTCAATTCTTTTTCCGTTGTTATAAATCCATAGTTGCATTTATAACTAACACTATAATGAGTTCTTATCAAAAACATAAACAATGGTTTAAATTGCAAAAGCAAGTTCTTACCAAAGTTCCTTCAATCGTATGAAGATTATTCTCTAAAAATCTAAAGAATATGGTTTGGTTTTGTTGTGTTTACAGTACTGGTTATTTATAAATTCCCATAGAGAGAATAGAGCTCATGGTTTTGGGCTTAAGTTCACTTCAAACTGTTTGGTGATCTCACAGCTATTCTCACTTCAATACTCAAAAGATATCATTCTCTTAAAGCTTGATCAAGTTCCTATTTTTCAATTATAATTTTAACAATGAGTTACTTGGAAATTATCGGAATTCTCTAATGTTGTTAGTCTTCAGTTTCTTGATCACTCCGTCATCAAAACAATATAAAAGTTATGTTTTTAGAAATTTATGGCTTTTCCTTTTTACTATAGTTATAAGCTATATTATAACCATCTCATAACTCTATACTATTTCTAAAATTACACCATATATTTGACTTGTTTGAAAGCATGAAGATCTTCTAGGATAACAAATAATATCCAAGTTGTAACAACAGTATTCAAGTTATAACAGTAGTATTTAAGTTATAACCTAAAGTAGAATACCTACAAAACAAACTACTAAGATGAAATCGAAAGGTGATAACCATATCTTGTATAGTTTGAAATGATTGTTGGTTTTGAAATAAGGCAATTGTTTGAATGCAACGCTGACTATAGGTTTCAACCCACGTTTGGAGAAGTATTTGGATGAACACGTGGATATGTTACATCCACTCGAGGGTTGACTTAAAAGCTTGAAACCCTACTCATTTGCTTGTGTAGTGAGAGTTTATCCTTTGTGTCTGTCGAGTTGAGAGCTCGCGGCCATGAGAGGCCTATAACCACCTTCAAAAATTTGACATTGCACCTGCAACTTCTATGCCGTGACTGTTGGGAGAAGTCGTTAATGGTTTGGGTTCTTCTGTGTGTTGAAAAGTTACATCGAGGGTGTGTAATGGATTTTCTTTATTGCTCGAAGGCTATGCTTGCCTTAACCTACAACTGAACACTCAATAGTTGATGCCTTCATTTGGTTGAGTCGATTTCCTTGTGTTTCCTTCACAGAGGTGACTTCACATCTTCTTCCTTTTGGGATGGTGCCAAACGTGAC
This sequence comes from Pseudotsuga menziesii, assembly GCA_001517045.1. Lineage (NCBI taxonomy): Eukaryota > Viridiplantae > Streptophyta > Pinopsida > Pinales > Pinaceae > Pseudotsuga > Pseudotsuga menziesii. The sequence goes on from LPNX010886111.1 coordinate 76,229, forward strand.
CTGGTGTGGCCATCTCTTCTTAGTTTTGACTCCAAGTTTTAACAGGTAAACACTTACCCTAAACTCAGGCTTTCATTTGTTTTTCTTACAAGGGTTTTACAATTTTTATGCAAACAAGTATTAAAAATGATTTGGTTTGGAACTTGCAGGTTCTTGCTTCCAGCTCCAATAATGTAGGTGAAAACGAGCTCACTCTTTAGTCTTTACATGAGCATCAAACTCATAAGCTTCAGTTCCATCGAGGGTTTCTTCCTGCGTGATGTTGTGGTTGTTGGAAGTTGGTTCTTGTGGTTGTAATGGAATGTCCTCGGTTCTCTATTAGCTTAAGTTTCCAGCTTGTTTGTTGTTTGTAAAGTTTTTAGAAACCCTTAAAGGGTAATTCGTGCAAGGTGAAGAAGGCTCTTGAAGTCGTGATGTAAATGGGTTTTTAAATGATTTTTTCAGCCTTACGGCCTAAACAATGTAATTGCTTTCATTTTAAACAAAAGAGCCCAGCTCTGAACTCAAAGGACTGTCGACCTCTGTCTAGTTTATTTTAGTTTTTATAATAGGTTTTGATGGGTGAAGAAAGATTGTGAAACAGTCAGGAATGCAAATGGAAACAAGATATTTCTCCTGTCAGTAAATTATGGATACTGTTTGATATATATTTATATATTTTGCGTAGTTTGGTTTTGTTAACAGGCCTGAGCCTCGACCCTTTGATTCTAAAGGCTGTAAGCCATTCCATATTAATGGATTCTATTTTTGCAAATTGTTTAAGTAATATTTGATTATTTTAATTTTGTTTTCAATAATTTGTTTATGTAATATTTTAAATTATTACCCTGTATTTATAAAGATTTCCAAAGCACACTTTATGGGAAAAATTATTGTGTTTAAGAGTAATATTTTACTCTATTTTTGGCTCAAAAAGTTAATTAATAAATAAACCCTACAGTTCGATAATAACATTATTATACTTAGTAATTCTTGGCTCTGTTTATTTAATGTTTTCTTGAATGATTTTTACAGCTTGTTTTTAAATCTTAGCTAAAGAGGATTAGGGTTTATTGCTGCATACTTGTAAATACGATATATTTATCTTTCAGTAACTTCTGTGGTTCTAAATAGATTATAGTAGAATCATTCTGTCGCAGACAGAGACACAGTGTCTGGAAATCAATTGTTATAAAATCATTTTGATAGTAAAAAATATCTTAACCTAATCCTAAATAATGGTATGTTTACTATACTTATACTTATTTAATAATTTATATCTGAAGTAAATAAATGCACACAATATTTACTAATTCTTTACAGTAGAAATCATAAGCAAACTAAAGTAAAATGCAGTTACAATTTTCATTCAAGTGAAAGAATCATCTTATTCACCTAAACACCCATCTATACTAGAGTACTGCCTGAGCCAGGCGTGGAAAAATACAGTATGGAAATTCTAATTCTATTTATTTCTCATTTTGCATATTCATTACTATTTCTAACATAAACTGCAATTTACCAAGTCTAACATTACACAGTTACTCCTTTCTTCACAAACCCTAATTAAATACTAACATGCCTATATTTAAAACTAGTAAACATTTTATTGAGGACAGTAAATAAAAATAACATAAAGACAAATAGAACTTGTCAATGATAAGATGACAACAGGTTAAGGAGGCTGTTCCTCCCAACCAATCTCCTGGAAAACGCTCAGACAATGCTTCCTCAGGACCCCCGAGCTTGTTCCTGGTCTTCTTAGCAAAGTACTGGGTGGAGACTATAACCTTAAGACCATTTGTAACCTGACTGGTCCATTTACCTCAGTGATTAAAATCTACTCTCAGCAGTAAAAACTTCAGCCTAATAGCTGCAATAAGTTCAGTCTCAACAGTTAACCCCTCAAACTCACTTCAATAATCCCCTCCATTGAATTTATCTTGAGTAAATTCATTCTCCCTGAATGATCACCTCTAGAACGAGTAGCCTCAACTGTCTTCAATGGGAAATTTTATAAAGATGCCTAGGTCTTATGGGTTAGTTTTCATTTAATGAGCCACCTGCTCTAATTCCACTTTCTTGGAGAATCATGACCACAAATATAGGGAAGTTGCCACTTGCAATAGTTAGAAGTAGTTTGAGGATGCTGCCACTTATAAGTGTACTCTCCACCCAGTCTCCTCCACCAATTGACGAGTAAACACTCTTTTAACAACTTCCTTAAGCTATTGTCTCATCATTTATTTATTTATAAAGAAAATATTCTGAATTACATTAATTATTCTTGACCCCACTGGGTCATCAATTACAAACTTAGTATAAAATATAACACAATGTTCCTTAAATAACATTAAATTGTTTTTGCAAATTGGGGCATGTGACAGGAGTTCTATCATCTGGGTCATTAGAGTGGAATTTCAGCTATAAAAACCATACCATTTGAGTAGGTTTACCTCAGTGTGGAAGGCCTCCGATCATAGCATAAATAGTACTCACATATATACATGAGCTTAATTTGAATATAAGTAAAATAATAATAATAAATGGAGCATTGAGTGTCACGTCCCCGCCCCTCTACCGGAGAGAGGACGTGACTATTACCGCTATCTAATCCGGGCAACTAGCCCCATGAACATAAAATGAAAATGCATTGAAGTAATAAGATGCACAAATGCACAAATGTTTAACACACACAACGAAAGAAAATCCATTCCATTCATTCACATGTTCATTGTAATATATTATCAAATATAAATGCAGAGATTTAAGCACAAGAGTACTTATCTTATGAATAAGCTTGTCCCGCAACCAGATATGTCGTTGCAACGTTCCACCCAACCATAGGTCAATGTGCTTCTTAATCTCTCTACAACACTGCCACCCCCGAGCTGGGCATGATTCCCACAAGGAATAAGGGATCACTAGCAGGATCACACATAGCCAAGGATACCATAAAATTCAGCCAAGCCAACACAATTGAGTTTATTAGGCTGCAAATGAGATGAATAGGCTGTCTGCTAAGCTAGTGAGCTCCTCAATAGAGCCATGGACACCTGCACCAAATCTAGCCTGGCTTCTAAACATCTACCCACCTAACACAACGAAGCATCCCCTTCTCTGCTACACAGTCCCTCGGGCTATGCCTTCCCTTCCAGTGCTATTCAAGGTGTGCAAAGAAGAAAACCAACCCCCTAGATCTGTTTGTGAGGTTCCTTCACACACTAGGTTTATCAAGTTATTCAAGCCCATTTCCACTCCCAATTCCACACAGACCAAAGTACAAATGCATACACAACAATTACACAATTGCTGGGTTGGGGAAAATAGTTTGGCAATAAAATGAATTGCTAAAGTGGGTGAAAGCAACCCCCTAACAACAATTCGTTTCGCTTGGATGTTTTGGCCCTAACATGGCCAAAAACGAATTCAATACACAATAATTACAGTGATGGGCATGGACAAAAACGTCCTGGAAGCTAAATTAAAAAATGGTAAGTAGGTAAAACAACCCCAGGAGTCAAAATCACTTTTTAGCTTGGAAAACTGTGGAGAAATGCAACAAAAACGTTGGGAAAGAAACCCAAGCACAAATCATCACAAAAACAAAATTCTCACCCTGAGGAGAATGAAGAACCACTGCCCGTGTGAGGGAAAATATACACAACAAATCCAAAACAAATTTCACACACAGAAAAATTCTAGCCGTTTGAGAGAGCCCCAATGTGGATGACTGATGATGAGGGAAACGTCCAGGAGCCCAAAGTCGTGAATGAGAACACACATCAGAAAAATCGTGAAGGTAAAAACCACTCCCCTCTCTCTGCGTGAGGAAAAATGGAAAAATGGGATCGTGGTCCCTTCTCCTCCTTCCCACGTGAGGATGAATGTGCTCCTTGGTGGAGTGTGCATGTAGGCAAGGACTGACACTCCTACCACACACCACTGCCCATGCAAAACATTTTCCCAGGGCAATAACTGCCCCCAACTAACTCCAAAGGATTTAATTTGGTAGTTGAGACAAGAATAAGACAAAAAAGGTTGTTGAATAACACAAGGGATAAAGGGTGAGTAAGACAAAATATAGGTGACAACTAAATGGGCTCACCTCTTAACACTTGGCTTTTCCCCAATGGCTCCCAAGGGTTAGACATCCCCCCCATATCCTTAGGAAATCATGCCATTTTCATTATGGTTGCATTGACATACCTGCTTGTGGGTATTTTAATTAAAATGCATATTTACATGATGTGAAAATTAAAATGTTCCGTCTAGCACAAAACACTATCATCAACGATTTTAATCGTCGAAACATAAAACGTTAAATCGATGGTGGGGATTTTGCCTTTACCTCCACACCACGATTAAATACAATTTAAACATCATATACATTTTAAATGCAGATAGGGTCAAAACCGGGGTGTTACATTGAGTGTTTTTCACAGCGGCATCGATGTTCCTGTGTTTTTCCTACTACGAGGAGCATGCATATACTCTTCCTCTTTTGCAACAAACAATAAGAAGAACCCATTCTATACCGACCCAGTGAATCCATGTTGTTTTTGTGGGTTTGGACCAATAAAACAATACATTATTATCATATTGGTCACTGTTCCTTTGGAATCTTTGGTTTCATGGTGAAATGAATCCAACCCACCAACCCACTATGCTAAGAAAATAGAACTGTAAGGAAGCCAACTTGTGTGGGAGCTGCTCACCCGTATGATGGGGAGATGAGGATGGACAGTCAACAATGAAACTCTACGTTATCCACCTGGGCAATAAAGTGTTGTGGCCAACTCATCAAATAGTGAGGATTATTTATCATTTGCTAATTGTGATAATGGCATAAGCCCGCAGAAGTTGGACACCCACAGAAACGAGACATGGCACAAATGGGCAACGTAATTAGGAGAAGCCCCTATGCTACCTCTGGAGTCGCTTAACATGTAACAGGTGTACTATATTAGAAGACATGTGCTTCTAGCTGGTAACAAGTGTTTTCTAATATGGCTACCTCTCGAAGGGCTTAACATGTAACAAGTAACAACTATTCTTCATCTAAATCCGTGTTACCCCTCAAAATGTAGGTCCATTTTTAGAAACATTTTCCAGCAGCACAAGCCTCGCTTCCCATGAAAATTATCAGCTGGTAGCAGTTTGGATTTACAGAGGATAGATAGCAGATTTGCAAGAGTCATATCGGATGTCCTTTGCGTTGATGGATGAAGATGCTTAGACCTGTTTCAGCCGTTTTGTGCGGATGTTTTATGTTGATGGGGTAGTTGATCCAACAGCGTTAGGAGCAGGGGATTTCATCCTATTTCCATAGTTGTTTAAGGATGGATTTGGTGACAACATTATCATCGCCAGTGTGGGTGCCTTGTGAAAGGTACATTTCCATCATTTTTAGTATTTAATGCCTGCAAATGGATACTGCCAGTGAATCACCTAGCTGCATCGGAGTCGGAAGATCTATATCCAAAAGCGGATGTAAATTGAGATGTACCCGTTCCAAATCCTGTTGTTGACCTTGAAGCAACAATTGATAGGCTTTTAGTTTTCTTTTTTGCAATTTCAGTAGCATCCCCATCACCAAGAGAACTTGACAATGACCATGCAACCTTTGGCATGTCATGCATGTTTTTGTGAATATTTTGAAAGTACTTCAAAGGTGGAAACATGTAGGAAGACTGACATATGGACGGAAATGTTACAGTTCCCGGATGCAAAAAAGTCTTTTAAGCTTGGCATTCACAAATAGCCATAAAGAATTTGGTAATACTCACAAAAAAATATGATGGAGAGGAGGAATATGCATAACCATGGATGTTTTATTATTATTTATTTATGGACTACATTATCTAGAAACTAATATGTTTACAGGACCTCGAGGTTCCTGGGCTATGGTAATTGGTTCAATTTTGCTGGAAGGATCTTTATATCTCTTTTTTTGGTAAGTCTACTATCCATCATTTATCTTTGTAAATTTATTTAAGTCACATGAAGAAAACAAATAATGACTGCAATTTGCTTAATCTTCCATGAAGACAGATGGCATTCCTATATCATTCGCCAGGTTGAAAAGCACATCAGTATGTACAATGTCCATTAAAAATTCTAAATTTTAAACTTTCTCAGGTCTTTCATTTGTTTTCCGGATTGATGTTTGCAACTCAGACAACGTTTTTTGGATTGATGTTTGCATCTCAGACCAGTTATTGCAAAATATATAACTGCTAAAGTCCAATACAATTTATTGATATGCAGAAGAACAAATACAAGCAACTAAGGACGTGAACCAGCTTTGCCAGATATCTAGTACCAGAGTGAACCAGACTATGCAAGCAGGAGCTGGATTCCTGAACGATGGGCTTAACTTCACAGGCTATCCGGTCGTGGGTTATAATAACTACATCCAATCCTCCTTCGGATGCCATACTGACCCCAAGACGGACCGTAGTTGGAAGGCAAACATATGCCTGGCCAATGCAAATCATTTGAAGATGGCAAATGATATCATCTGCGGTTGGGATTCCAGAGTGAACGAGATATTTTTCTTGCACACGTCCATCGCCATTCCTCTTTTCAATATGGCCGAAGCTATTGCAGACATTAAGCTCCTTCGCGACCTCAACCCGAAGGCCTTTTGTGGCTTAGATTATTACGGAGGATTTCTGATGCGTTTTATCAAGAAATTGGAGGCCTACTTGGGTTTTAGTGAGGACCGTGTCGATATAGAATTATTCTATTATCATCATCAACCGAACGCCCGAACGCCCCAAGGTGGAATGAAGATGTGATGGAAGAGATTGAGCAACTGTTTCTGCAAAAATATGGAGGAAGGCCGCAAAATTAGAGCATTGTAAAATTCTAAATATGAGTTTACATGAACAGGTTTTGGCAGTGAAGTGAAGAGTAGGGAAGCAAAAAGGCGGTGGCGATAGCAGAAGCGGTGGTAGTGCAGGAAAGATTTTTGCATTCTTCTACATCAACGACAGTTAATGGCCGAAATAAGTAATATCCTGTGACCATTTGAATACTTAGAAAACAAAATAATGTTTTGTTTTCATTTAGATTTGAACGTAACTAGTAGCATAGGTTCTACAAAACTTAACTATTTAGATTGTGGAAGTTCAGCAGCACTAAGAGAGCCTACAACAATTGACTGGAAATGCAAAAATCTTCATCTGGTCATGGAATTGTTGCAGGTGCAAAATTTTCTTTTCTTACAAATTCAATTAATTTATCACTATATCAAATTATGTTAAATCTTTTTGTCAAACTTAAACTTGATAACATATCTCTAACCTGTGCTTCTCGGCTATGGTTTTTTATCCCCATCCACGGTTTTTGATCCCCATCCACGAGCTCTTGATCTGGATCTGGAGCAAGGTACACATACTTGAAATCAAGTTTATCTATACACTATTGATAAAAAACAAGGTACACAAGCTTGAAGTAGTGGGCAATTTCTGCTTTATGCACTACCTGTTGTTTTTAATTTGGAGCTATGCAAATTGATCAAGGTACAGAAGCTTGAAGTAGTGGGCAATTTCTGCTTTATGCACTACCTGTTGTTTTTAAGTTGGATTTATGCACAATTTGCAGTAAATTTCAGCTGCCATTGTGAACAATTTGTAGTTGGAGGCGTGGGAATTTGTTGTGAACGATTTGCAATTGGAGGTGTGAAAAATTTAAAGTTGGAGCATGGAGGTGTGGGAATTATGTAGTTGAGGTGTGAAAAATTTAAAGTTGGAGCATGGAGGTGTGGGAATTATGTAGTTGGCGCTAACTATCTTGGAAACTAAAGGTCAACAAAACATAATAAGTTTGAAAACTTTCATACTGAAGGCAGCGGAGGGCGGTCATGAGATGAAGCTGTGAGTTGACAGATAGGTCGGCAAAACATAATAATAAGTCTTCAGACTGAAGGCAGTGGAGGGCGGAAGTTCGCACCTTTGAATTCCTTTAAATCTCATAACTCCAGTCTTACGATCTGGACAATTCCCGGGAGATGGTAAATATTAATGGACCATGTAAAGGTGCATAGTCGACGGATATCTAATTAAACACCGCAAAATAGTCGGTAGCTACTGCTAGTCCTCGAAACTTCGAAAGGCAGAGCGTCGTCCGTCCTACTCCTTGCATTCATTCACTGTTCAACGACCCATCCCAATTAATTCTATTGATGTCCCGTCCTTTCATTCATTTATGACCAGCTGCATACTGCTTCTATTGTCTACGCTTTATTGCATGAGAAATTGTGAGACAATTTAATTAAGCTGTGTCTTTTCCGCCACGAAACACAAAACAAAAACCAACGCTGAAATTAATGTTAAATTAATGACGAGCCCATGAATATAGATATACATGTGAAATAGACTAAATGCAATGTCCTCACACTAACGCCTCAAACTAGCAGCCAATAGAATTTCAGGTAAATGAATAATTACGTCGATAGGCGTTTATATGTGATATTTTGGGAATGGACTTGCTTGAACGGATCATCAAGATCCAACAAAACACGCCAAGTGTATGACTCGGATGATTTGAATCGTCTGATCTTTTAACTAGGTTAACTAGCTGTAGAGTTCGGAGTTTGTTAGGAGATCAGATCGCCCGCGAGGAGTCTGTTAGCCGTCGAGGAGTCTATTAAGAGATGTGGAGGAGATACGTGGTTTGTTGGGAGAGCAGATCGCCCGTGAGGAGTATGTTAGCCGCCGAGGAGTATGTTAGGAGATGTGGTGGTGGAGGAGATACGTGGCATAAACACCAAGCAAAACAGTTTCGAAAACCAATTTCCATACTCTTTCGCTTCTTCGTTTCGCCATTCCTGTGCCGTCTTGGAGCAAGAAAACTTTTTCAGTTTCGTCGTTTCGCCATTCGCTGATTCGCCTATGCATTAGAGATAAGCGTCATAGAGATTTGTTAAAATTTCCTGTTCAGAGATTTGTTAACATTTCCTATTTGGTGATTTGTTAAAATTTCCTGTGCTTTCAGTTCCGCCATTTCGCCATTCCTGTGCCATCTTGGAGCAAGAAAATTGTTTCAGTGTCGTCGTTTCGCCATTCGCCAATTCGCCTGTGCACTAGAGGTAAGCCTCAGATTCCCGAACGCTCACAGAATAAAAAACTATATATGCTGTCACCTGTATTTAATTCCAATGGTGAATATTTAGCATGGCAAAATGATATGCAGCATAGTAATTGTAAGTATCGAATTGAAGGCACCTTTGAAGCTTTCATGAGTTTTATACAAAGGAAATAGGTATGGCTTCATTTCTACTTAAATATTTTGAAGAGTGAGAAGTGGCTTGTTAGATATATCTACAAGTCTTTCAGACATAATTGTTTTTAGTCATGGATAGTTGTCCACTATAGTTGATGTAATTTTTATTTCTTTTGAGCTTATTTGTTTCACGAGTTACTTAGTTTTCTACTATAGTTTATGTAAGTTTTCTTGCTTTAGGGTTTATTTGTTTGGCAAGTTTAATTTTCTGAACTGTTCAGTTGATAATCATGGTTTTTATTGCTTCTCATCTTAGTTGTCTAGAGAGATTAGTTTTTATATCATTTTTATTGCTTTTGAGTTTATTTGTTTGACGAGTTTAATTTTCTGAACTATTCAGTTGATAATCATGGTTTTGTTGCTTTTGAGCTTAGTTGTTTAGAGAGTTTAATTTTTTGAACTGTTCAGTTGATAATCATGGAAGTAGATGCAAAATGTATATTATTAATACAATTAGAACCATATTGCATAGTCTGGTTATTATTGCTTTTAAGTTTAGACGGTTTAGAGAGTTTAATTTTTTTTATAGTTTATATAATTTTTATTGCTTCTGAGTTTATTTGTTTCTCAAGTTTAATTTTCTGAATTGTTCAGTTGATAATCATGAAAGTAGATGCAAAATGTATATCATTAAGACACCTAGAACCATATTGCATAGTCTACAAGACAGGGAAAGGGAACCCGAACAAGTATTGAGGTTGAACCAAATGCAATATAAAGTTACCACTGTAATGAAGGATGATTAGGAACGTATTGATGTGAAAGCACAATATTTCAAATGTAAATAGGATATGCTATGTATTTAGATATTTAATCATTTTCTGTCAGGATTGTTGTTTGACCTAGCTGGTCATTTGGGATGAATGTCGTTTTTTTTTAATAACTAGCGCCATATCTAATATATCAGGATCAACGTACAAGGTAGTGTTGAGATTCGCTGGATGAGGTATTGTTCAGATTGTTTGGATGCATTGTTAGAACTATTAGTTGTTTATGTTTCAATAGAGTATTGTTTCCAGGTTAGAGTAGTGCCTTGTGTTCTTTCCAGAACCTAATGACAATGGTAGAAGAATGTTTGCAATATATTTATTTATGTTTAGTCTAGAAATGAAGAAAAAAAATGTATTTGTAAAACAAACTTATGTATAGTATATAAATGAAGAAGCAAGAGTGTATTTGTGAAATTGTTTTCTCTCATAGAGAGTATTTAATAAGAGATAGATGTTATAAATTATGTAATTTCAAAAATGGTGTTTGATAGATCAGAGTTTAAGATGAATCTAAGGTGGTTTTAGAGAGGTTTAATAAATCATATTACAACCAAAAAAACAACTATGATAACATAATTTAAGTTGTAGTTTTATGAAAAAAATAACTCTTTATCAATGCAATTCAACCTAAAACAAGCGCTACTAACAATTACCAATTGAAAAATGTTATGCAATTCAACCTGAAGCAAGCTCTACGAGCAATTACAAATTGAAAAATTTCATGGACACGTTATATTGGAGACAATCACCAACACCCATACAGCCACTGCAGAACATGGCCCAGTAGAGATTGCTCAAAATGCTGAGACTTCTGCCATAATCCCCAGAACTTTTAAAATCAAACCAACATAAATTCTAGGGTGCATTAGATGGGGAATGCTTAGATTCTTGGATTTGAAGTTGGGCGGTATACATCGAATCAAATTCTGAACCATGAGAACAACAAAAGAGGGATTTGTCAACCATGCATCTGGAAGGACAAGCACCAAGAGTGGGTTAGGGTTAATGGCCTACCAAATGCTCCATAAGATAAAATATAGACAGCCCTCAGATCAAGCTTAGATATGTGTTTCCTTAATTACAGGATCTTCTCCATCGCCTTCATGCCTCTAAATACAAAAAAAAGGGACCCTGAACGTTGAGATTGCTGGAAGTTGGCATTCCAAACCAGCTATGACCTCTATGAATTTTTGGTGATGTCTTTTTTTACTCAGAAATGTGTCAGCGACCTTCATCGAGGATTGTTTGTATTGTGCTAATATGATATATTAATATTCAACCTGTATGGTGTTCGAAATATTAATTAATGGCAGATCCCTATCATATGTCAGCAGGGTTGAGTATGCAGTTCAGTGTCCATTTCTGAAGCTAAGTTTTTACTTAGATAGTTATTCATTAACACACAGTGCTCCATGTCACTGTACCTCACTATTATATAATAATCACAAGCTCTTTTGAAGTTCCATTTGCCCAGCAAGGGTTCAGGGATAGTTTCCTCACCAGAATCTACATTCAACCAAGAGGGAAAAACGGCTTTACCAGTTATCCCATCCTGCGTGAATCTTTTGTACCCGAAGAGTTTCAAGTTGAGAACAATCTCCCACCACCAATTATAACGCGTGCTTTTAATGTGGTTCAATGAAGAGGGGTTCCGTTTGAGCTTTGTTTGTATTAATGAATGCACAAAACTGACTATTTGAATGATTTGATTACATTTTACAAATAACCAATACAGAAAACTGACCATTTCAACGATTTGATTACATTATACAAATAAATTCAACGTAGCCAACTTATATTTCTCTTGAGTATATACCTTTGAACTCGAGTACTAGAAGAAGGGAGCAGCCCTATGTTTAGTGTATAAATATGCATACAATCATTTTGTAATCTTGGTAGTCAGTATTATTACTCGCCCCCCTCTCTACTAGATTAACCTTATTTTATTATGTAATGGTTTTTTTCTTTGAGCATGATTATTAATTGGAGTTATATCTATGTATTATATACGAAATTATGGTCCATGTAAAATGATAGTCTAGCCCAAAATTTATAGTGTTATTATTAAATGAGTTATGTAACTATCATGTACAAAAAGGTTAAAGGAACCGGTCTAAAGTAGCAATAGCAGTTTATTTATATCAGCTCTCCCTTAAGAGGCATTTTTTTTTTGCTATATAAATGGACTCCTTAACCTATTTGTAAAGAGGATTTCCTATTTGTAAGTGAAGAAAGAAGCAGGTAACGCATCCCACGGATAGGTAGAGTGTTCAAATCTCCTAAGTCATTCAATCCAGTGAGTACTTTACTTTTTGAATACATAAAGGTTGTTACATATCTGATAACTTAAACATGTTTTGGGTAGATGTTAAGCTCTTATTATTAGTTATTTATCATCTCTCTAGCTCAGCCCTTCTTATTCAGGCTTTTAAGCCTCAACCTAGAAATTGAAAACTGGACTGTTTTGGTTTATAAATATCATGTTTGTTAACTTATTTTTGAAAATATTAATATGTGAATGCAAATTTTAATTCAAGAAATTATTTTATGATATCAAAGTGAAGCACTGGTCAAAGTGGCTATGCCAATATTATGTTGTTTTAAATAATAATTAATGTCTTCGCATTAATGTATAGTTTAAGTTGGAACTTACTTTCTACTTCCAAAATGCAATCCTCGTCATTGCTCTACTGGAACCAATGCCTCAAATTTCATATGCAACTTGAGGGGTAACATACTCTGCAACACTGTTTTTAGCACTCTTTCTTCTACCGACTCCTTTGAAGCAAAGTGTGGAACCCTGATTGAAGGAAAGCAAGGACCATATCCCACCATATATGAAAGATTCAAAGGATTATTTCCCAATATGTAATCTACCTATATATACCATCAACCATAATATCAGTTTAGTATGAACCATCATAGAATTTAAGAATTAGGGTATGAAATTTTCATTTCAATAGACAATACCTGGTGCTTGGCAGCTGTTCTGAGGCTAGCATGAGTGAATTGTGTTGTTCCACATTTAACAACTTGAGAAGAATGACCCAAGTAATTAGCATAGGCTAAAAGTAGAAATGATAAGGCTGTAACTCGCTGCATGTTGCTTCCTCCTGGCTTGTAGATCAGTCTACCTGTAAACCATACTCATACATGATTAACTTCTTAACACATTGGAATTGACAACAACAAAAAAAAGATTCGACACATTCCCAGCAAGAATTCCTGCATTAAATGCGTGCAGTCCCCAGTTATTGAAGGAAAAGGAACCCTAGATACTTGGAAGAAAACTAGAAAACTTAATGTATTTAATTACCTTGGCTAATAAAACATTTACTCCTGCCTGCTTATTGTCCCACCCAAATTCGAAGTTGGATTCGTTAGCCGAAAAAGGCATGCCATTTTTCCTAATGCAGTTAATATATGTTCTGCTCCCTATTGCTTTGGGTTACATTTGGGTTAATCTTATTTATCTCTTCAAACAAGTCCAAAATATAAGATAATAACTAAAACTGATCTCCATAATTACTACTTATAAGTATCTTCCTATAAAAACAATATTTATTAAACTAATATATATTAAATGATAGATTAAGAGTATGTATTCATAAAATTAATGTAAAAAGATATAAAATAGTTTAAGATATTTAAAATATATATATAATATTAACAAAAACAGAAACAAATCATATAAAAAATTTATATATATAATTTTTATGGTAAATAGTTTATTGCCAAATTTAATATAGAGTTGAATATAATTAAAATTACTAAACAAATTAAAATTTTAAACATAACCAATATTTATAGCGATGGATTGTATAATGAAGACTTTGCGATATTAAACATATTAAGTTAATGAGAGTGTTTATTATAAAAAAAGGTATTGCCTTTTGCAATTAATTGGAATGGTTATATGTTAATATCAATTTAAAATTTTACATTTATTATTAAAGTTAAGTTTATTACTTCATCGATTTGGTTTTTCGTTTTAAGAGAGAAGAAGAACCAGGGTTTTAGTATTCTCAACTCCTAGGATGTTCAAGAAGCTTTGACGGCTAGCAATAGGGTTTTCTTGGAGGCTTTGTATTTGTGTGATTAAAGAAGACTTAAAGAAGACTTAAGTTTGGTTAGGTTTACAGAAAAACATAAAATTATGCTTCTGCATGAACTAAACTAATGGCAAAACTTTAATCATACTTAAATTTGTGCCCGAATTATATCAGTACTTGATCTTTATATAGTTAGGATTTTTTATTTTTTATTTTTTACTTTTATCTCGATTTGATGATTACCCTTATTATTCAGTGCATTGAAGCTGTAATACTTTTCCTCTATCGAATCCTGGATATTACCTCCTTCGTCTAGGTTAAAAGCGCATGGCTCGCTTTGCTTTCTAATATAGTCAGCATGGCTTATTTCCAGGCTATTATTTTCATTCTTTTCACTGCTATTTTGATCATGATGAATGGTGAATGAATTAGAGATGACATTTATGGAATCCTGGATATTTCATAGAATTTTTTAGGCTACAAGCATGTTTTGATGTCTTTAAATAATCATAGAGATATGTCATTCAATAGGTAAACATGAGGTTGGGGAACCATACACATAACGAATACAATTGGTACTTAGTGATAGTGTACCCTTGGTAAGTCCCATCGCTGGACACCATTGTAATTCCTTTAGTACCCCTTCAAGTAGTACCGCATCATACAACACCTTCACAAAATCTTACTTCCAAGTGCCTTTAGGCATATTAGACTTCCACATGAAAGTGTGTTTATTAATTTATTACAGGAGAAGATAATGCCTTCATAGTTTACTTTTTTTAACGAGAGCTTTTTTCTTTTTTTCTTTTTTATTTATTTGGAAGCCTTTTTTCTTGATTTATTGGATTTTGTTTTTGTCATGTTTTTCCCAACCAAATCCATTGGAAATATTGATACTATACATTCCTATTATCACACTTGTTGCTCTTCCAATCTTCCAGGCTTTAACTTTTTCCAAATAATGGAAAATCTTTCACTTATGCTCTTCATACAACGATTGAACCCCTATCATTCTCTCTAAAGGTCCATCATTTACCAGCATTACTATCCATGAAA
>LPNX010886122.1:0-23693 GCA_001517045.1 Pseudotsuga menziesii
GAGGTTGATGATGATGAGGATGAGGGTGATGATGATGATGATGAGGATGAGGGTGACGATGAAGATGATGATGAGGATGATGGTGATGATGAGGAGGATGCTGAATATGATGATGATGATGAGGATGAGGCTGTCGATGAAGATGATGATGATGGTGAGGATGAGGGTGATGAACGATGCTGATGAGGGTGATGATGATGATGAGGATGAGGGTGACGATGAAGATGATGATGAGGATGATGGTGATGATGAGGAGGATGATGACTATGATGATGATGATGAGGATGAGGGTGATGATGATGAGGAGGAGGATCGTGATGATGACCATGATGATGATGATGATGACCATGAGGATGAGGGTGATGATGATGATGATGATGATGATGAGGATGAGGATGAGGGTGATGATGATGAGGAGGAGGATGAGGGTGATGATGATGATGAGGATGAGTATGACGATGATGACCATGATGAAGTTGATGAGGATGAGGGTGATGGTGATGATGATGAGGATGAGGATGAGGATGATGATGATGGTGATGAGGATGATGATGATGACCATGATGATGATGATGAGGATGAGGGTGATGATGATGAGGAGGAGGATGAGGGTGATGATGATGATGAGGTTGATGATGATGATGATGACCATGATGAAGTTGATGAGGATGAGGGTGATGATGATGATGATGATGAGGATGATGAGGAGGAGGAGGAAGATGAGGGTGATGATGATGATGATGATGATGATGATGATGATGATGACCATGATGATGATGATGAGGATGAGGATGATGACGGTGATGATGACGATGAGGGTGATGATGATGATGAGGTTGACGACGATGATGAGGTTGATGGGGATGAGGATGATGACGGTGATGATGATGATGATGATGAGGATGACCATGATGAAGCTGATGAGGATGAGGGTGATGATGATGATGATGATGGTGATGAGGATGAGGGTGATGATGATGATGATGATGATGATGAACATGATGATGATGATTAGGATGAGGGTGATGATGATGATGACGAGGATGAGGGTGATGATGATGATGAGGATGATGATGATGATGATGATGATGATGAACATGATGATGATGATTAGGATGAGGGTGATGATGATGATGACGAGGATGAGGGTGATGATGATGATGAGGTTGATGATGATGAGGATGAGGATGAGGATGAGGATGATGACGATGATTATGATGATGATGACGATGATGACCATGATGAAGCTGATGAGGATGAGGGTGATGATGATGATGATGATGATGATGATGAGGATGATGATGATGATGATGAGGATGAGGATGAGGGTGATAATGATGATGATGAGGATGAGGATGAGGATGATGATGATGGTGATGAGGATGATGATGATGACCATGATGATGATGATGAGGATGAGGGTGATGATGATGATGAGGAGGATGAGGGTGATGATGATGATGAGGAGGATGAGGGTGATGATGATGATGAGGTTGACGATGATGATGATGACCATGATGAAGCTGATGAGGATGAGGGTGATGATGATGAGGATGAGGATGATGATGAGGAGGAGGAAGACGAGGGTGATGATGATGATGATAATGATGACCATGATGATGATGATGAGGATGAGGATGATGACGGTGATGATGATGATGAGGGTGATGATGATGATGAGGTTGATGATGATGATGAGGTTGATGAGGATGAGGATGATGACGACGACGATGATGATGATGATGAGGATGACCATGATGAAGCTAATGAGGATGAGGGTGATGATGATGATGATGATGATAATGTTGGCGATGAGGATGAGGGTGATGATGATGATGATGATGATGAACATGATGATGATGATTAGGATGAGGGTGATGATGATGATGACAAGGATGAGGGTGATGATGATGATGAGGTTGACGATGATGATGATGAGGATGAGGATGAGGATGATGACGATGATTATGATGACCATGATGACCATGATGAAGCTGATGAGGATGAGGGTGATGATGATGATGATGATGATGAGGATGAGGATGATGCTGATGAGGATGAGGATGAGGATGAGGGTGATGATGATGATGATGATGATGATGATGACGATGTGTTGCAGCTGCAACCGTTTTCCCCAAATTTCTTAAATTTTGGGCCCCTCCTCATGATTTAGCGTTGTTTTTAATTGTTGGATCCTTTGAACTTTTTGGTCATGCTTTAATATTGGATGATTTTAAAAGTTTGACTCTCGGCCTGTTTTCAGAGGTTGCGTGTGTTTGAAGTTGTTTGGGTCGCCGATTGTGAGTTTGGTTTTGGTAAGGGTTTTTAAAAGGCCGGTGTTTCGAAGGTGAAATGTATTTTGACCATTGTTGAATTTTAAAACTCTTCGAACACTTAATTTTTTCTATTGATCGGGCGTCAATTTTAATCGGAATCCGTAGCCATTTTCTCTTCCGCCATTGCGGCTCCCAAAGCAGCTTAGCACCCGAAGTATAAAGCCTTCCAACTTTCGACTAAAGCTTTTCCCGCCCGCATTTTGCGTGTCTTTAGCCTTTTCTCTTCCACCGTTGCGGCTCCCAAATCGGCTAAGTGCCCGAAGTCCAAAGCGCTCTGCCAGCCGATGCGTCAGTATTTTAGTCACTTGCCCATAATTTTTCTTCTTCCGCCATTGTGGCTCCCAAAGTGATTACGCTTTCGAAGTGTAAAACCTTCTGACTTTCGATTGAGAGTTTTTCCCCCCCGCGGGTCGCATATCCTTAACCTTCCCTTTTCTGCCGTTGCGGCTAGGAAATCCTTTTTGCGTCCAATGCCGATATCCTTCTGACTTCTGATTTAGAACTTTCCCGCTTGAGGCTTAGTCAAAACTCGTCCGTTTCTTAAAATTCTCAGATCAAAGGATGCACCTAGCCGTTTTCTTGTGGATTAGTCATTTCAGGTGGTTTAAGTTAACATTTTAAAATGCCATCCCAATGAATGATGCACAGTAATTGATTGCAGGGACTGTTGGGGAAATCACGGTGTGAAGGCGTAGCTTGACATTTTGTAAGAAAATCAAATCGAAACCGGCTGAGTCGCAAGGGAGACAAGCGAAGGAAAAGACAAAAAATCAAAAGCAACAAAAAATGCAGATCTGAAAGGTCCAGTAGTTACTCAACTAATCATGAGCATACGAAGAAAAGATGGAGAGAGGGATGTGAAACGTTCAAAGAACCAAAAAGTCATACGTTTGGGGGGATCCCAAACGATCTACTATTTGAGTTTAAATACTAGAAAGTTAGAATTTACCGGGGCTTTTTTCCCTGGAAAAACTTGTAACTTAATGCTTGTAAGAGGAACTATTTCGTTTTACAACCAGAGACTGCAAATTTTGCCTATTGGAGGAAGTGCCGTGTGGAATATGTCAATGTGATTAAATGAGCAATGTTGAATGTGAACTATTTCTTTTTCAGTTGTGCCTCATTAGCTTTAAGAGTGTTCTAATTTCTTGAACCTATGTTCTTGTCTGAATGTTCTTCAATACCTTTATGACGTCTTGTCCACTATGAGTAATGGAATTTTTAACTGTTGATGAGCTATCTTATCATATATACTTTTATTCATGTTTTTATGTTTGGTTATAAGAACATCTATCTGTGATTTTCCATGACACATGAACAGGGGTGCATTACTCATGAACGAATACCCAGCTCTCTAGAGATAGTTTAGTTAGTATTTATTTTCGTGCATGATTTGGAAGCTTGTGAGTTCTAAGACGAGAGGTAAGAACCTGCGCATCACATTGTGACTACTCTTTGCATCTTTATCACCCTACATGGTTAATTAGGCACTTGCATATCATACTTAAGTCAAAAAATACAAATACACGGTGGACCGGGCTGCAACCGGTAAAACCTTTGTTTTTTGTTACTTTGACCTACGGTATCCAAACCACAAACTGGACGGATTCCCTACACCAAATAGTCATGGACTAGTTGGGAACGTTGACTGGGGAGAATACTTTGCTATTGTTGCCTGCGAATTTCTAGGCCTCAACAGTTTTGGCTCTAGAAGGAGGGCTGCCAGTGCATGGCTGGCCAAGGAAACCCGTTTTCCCGAGATTATTCCACCGGTAACAGCTCTGAAAGTAGTGGGCTTCATAATCCAATTCCAGAAGAAAGGAATGGAGAACATTTATATTCTGTTGGAAACGAAGTTGTTAATGACCTGAGAAGACACACCAAGGAAGATTTAAAGAAGATTGGAGGATTTCCAATCATCCCTGAATTGCCCAGAAGAGAGTATAAAAGGAAAGATCGTCCTATAGTAGAAGACTCAGTGCTGGTTGGAGACTGGGAAGAACTTGTAGAAACATCCTTATAGGAAGTTGCACTACCTTTGAATCAAGAAGGCCCAGATACCCCTCACAGTTCTCCTGCTCACACTCCTATTGGCTCACCTCCTCACTCTCCACCTAGACTCATGGCAGAAGTAAATGCTATTCCACCACCCAACCCACCAAACCCACCACCTGCCTGGAGAGCCAGATCACCTTTAAATCTAACGCCTTCGCTACATGATTTACCTCAATCCTTTGAAAAGATGCTACCCAAGTTCAACCCAAATGAGAAGATACTAGTAGATGATCACCTGGAAAGTTTTTACTTGGAAATAGAAGGGTTGAGGGCTAGGGAGTATGAGGATGTAGTTTGCAGACTATTTCCGCATACCCTTAAAGGAGCTGCAACATCATGGTATTTTGGGTTGCCTGCTAACTCTATCCTTGATTGGGATACCTTTGAGATAATTTTTAGAAGTAAGTATGTGATTCAAAAGACTCATGCAGCCCTCATGAAAGGACTATGCACCTTGAAGAAAGAGAGAATGGAGAAGGTGCACAACTTTACTCAAAGATTTGCAGCATACCTCAAGAATTTTTCTGACGCTGACAAACCTTTGGACAAGGTTCTGATTGAATATTATACCTCAGCTTTAGGCCCTGATTTGGCCATGTTTTCCAAAGGTAGAGCCAAGCCTACTTTGATGGAAACCTATGAAGAAGCGGAAATAGTGGAATTTGAAAGAGAAAGTATCGAAGATTATCTCGAACAGTCAGGAGAGAAAGGTGGGGGAAGGAAAGCCTTATTGTTTACTAAGCCTAAGGAAGAGAAATCACCAGATTATGAAAGTATGGAAAAAATGATGCAGAAGCTTTCTAATAAAATCATAGACTTGGAGAAAGAAAAGGAAGCACAAAAGTTCTATAAGCCCTATTATAAGAAAAGAGAAGATAACAATC
Source organism: Pseudotsuga menziesii (assembly GCA_001517045.1). NCBI lineage: Eukaryota > Viridiplantae > Streptophyta > Pinopsida > Pinales > Pinaceae > Pseudotsuga > Pseudotsuga menziesii. The sequence continues at coordinate 5,276 of LPNX010886122.1, forward strand.
AGTCTCAACCTCCTCCACACAATTTTGCATCTATGAATTTAACAAAGGTAGGCATGGACAATTTTTGGACTTTTCAGCAACAGCCACACTCTGAAAAGAATTGTCCTCAATGAATAAACTCGGTGACGTTGGTCATGAATCAACTGTTGGATTCTAGATTAACAAAAGAGGGAGATGAAGAAAGAAAAGAGAATACTACTTCAGCGAAAGAACAAGAAGAGGAAACCATGGTTTTGTGGGATTCTGTTTCGTTATTTGATGCTGAAGAGAAAAAGAATCAGGGGTACAAGGACATCATGGAAACCAACGTAACAATAAGAAGCCAAGGGTCGGTTAAAGAAGATAGTCTCATACTCCCAAAGATTAAGAGGCTTCAGCGAAATGTTAAGAAATTTCAAAATAAATCCTTAGCTGATAAAGTTCAAGAATTCACTATTACCAGCCAAGATTCTGAGCAGAATAATACGTTGATCAAGCCAAATAAAGAAAAGACGAATGCTGATAAACCTCTTCCCATTGAACAACATATGGATTATGACATCGTGGAAGATAATAAGAAGGTGAGGGCACACGTTTCATTATTTGAAATGTGTAAAGTGCCGCAACAAAAAGAAAGACTATTGAAAGCACTTGAAGCATTGGATGGGAAGATGCCCACTGACAATCAACCTCAGGAAGAAGAAGAAATAAGAGAAACCAGCATTGGAGGTAAGTCTAAGAGCAAACAACCACCTTTCCTCCTCATTTTTGAAATTTTCAATCACAATGTACATAATTGTCTGGTAGACTCAGGGGCGTCCGTTAATGTCATGCCAATATCAGTCTGTAAAAAGATAAATGGGCAGCCTAAGCCATCCACATGGAGGGTTGTTCAGTTGGACAGGACGGATGTAAAGGTAATTGGTGAGATGGAGGATGTCCTAGTCCGTTTGGCATCAAATGATAAAGTGTGCCAAGTCATTAATATTGTGGTGGCTGATATACTAGATGCTTATGGTCTTGTCCTGAGCAGAGATTGGTCGGCCAAACTAAATGGATATTTTGCTTCTGATTGGTCACATCTGTGGCTGCCGTATAAAGGAAGTCCGAATCAGATTAATATTTTAAGGGAGCCTCACATGAAATACAACGTTTCTCAATTGAATGAGAAAAATGAACCAGTGGATTCTGTATTGGGAAACTATTTTATTGAGTTGGAACCAGGAAATTACCAAGCAGATTAAGCCAGCAACACATCAGAAACTCAGCCCAATCTCCTTCGATTCTCACAGGCTGATGAGATTGACTGTAACATAGTAAACTTAGCAGTAGTAGTAGATTCACATTCATTAGTTAGTGATTTTTGGACTTTGTTTTTTGATGGCTTTAAGACGTTAGAAGGGTCAGGGGCCTGTTGTGTCCTGATCGACCCCCAGAAGAATAAACATTTTCTCTCATGTATATTAGAGTTTGAGTGTATGAATAATACAGCTGAGTACGAAGCGTTGGTGCAGGGCTTAAGGAAAGCGATTGAATTAAAGGTAAGTAATCTAAAAGTTTTTGGAGACTCTGAAATTATTGTGAAACAAATCTGGAATCAAATACATTGTGTTTCCCCTCACTTGAAGGCTTACCAAAATGAGGTATTGGACTTACTTAAATGTTTTAATGCATTCAATATTATCTCAATTCCAAGACTTAAAAATGCAGCAGCTGACCTGTTGGCCACATTAGCCGCTAGGCTGGTACCTACTAATAATCGATGCTCTGTTGAATTGCTTTTCAGGCCCTCAGTACCTGATATGATTACCAACCTATGAGTGTTCGATGATGACCAACAAATTATAGAATGTTTAACAAATGACAAGGTATTTAAGGAAGTAATTATAGAAGATGAAGAACATTAGGCCGAGCTGAAGTATGATAATTTCATTCCTAAAGGTGTCAGAATGTTAGAAAAAATGTTCGATTTAAATGAAAAATTCAGAAGGCCATCCAACATGAATACCCACAGCTCATCTCTACAATTCGAGCTTATAAATTTAGGGATTGAGACGAATCCTAAATTTGTGAATCTTGGCAAATGTTGTTCACCAGCAGAAAGAGATAAGTTCGTCAGTCTGTTTAAAAAATATAAAGATGTTTTCGCATGGACATACAGAGATTTGAAAACATACGACACTAGCATCATCAAGCATGTTATTCCCATCAAAGCTGGCGTCAAGCTGTATCAGCAACCTTTGAGAAAAATGCATCCAAAATTGGAACCGCTGATTCAGAGTGAAGTAAAGAAATTATTAGATGCTAGAATCATTTTTAAGGTCAGAGAATCTGAGTGGGTATCAAATCTGGTACCAGTGAGGAAAAATTCTAGAGAAATCAAACTCTGCGTGGATTTTAGGAATTTAAATCGTGCTTCAGAAAAAGATAATTATCCTATGCCACCCATGGAACAATTTCTACAAATGGTTTCAGGTTCTAAGCTATTTTCATTATTAAACGGTTTCTCTGGCTACAATCAAGTATTGGTAGCTGAAGAAGATAGATTGAAGACAACATTTAGGACCAAATGGGGAACCTTTGCATATAGAAGGATTCCCTTTGGGATTATAAATGTTGGAGCGACGTTTCAGAGGGCTATGGACATAGCTTTCCATGGATTGATTGGCCGTAGTGCTGTAGTGTACCTTGACGATATTACGATATTCTCCAAAAGGAAAGAAGAACACGCATTTCACTTAAGGCATATTTTTGAATGCTATCGGAAATATGGCATCTCACTCAATCCCAAGAAGTGTGTGTTCGCTATCACGGAGGGCAAGTTGCCGGGTCGCATAGTTTCAAAGAAAGGAATATCTATAGATCCAGAAAGAATTAAGGCCATTGAACAAATCCCCTTGCCCCATAATAAAAAAGGGATGCAATCATTTATGAGAACAATTAACTTCGTGCGAAGATTTGTGCTTGATTTCACTCAGATTGTCAAGCCTCTGCAGCAAATGGTGAAGAAAAATGCACAATTCAAATGGGCTGAGATTGAAAATAATGCTTTCAGCAAAATCAAGACTGCTGTTGCACATGCACCCTCCCTGAGAAGCCCAGATTTTGATAAAGACTTTATTCTATATACCTTTGCATTCGATGATTCACTAGCGGCCGTGCTTACGCAAAAGGAAGATGGGGGGGATGAATTCCCAATATCCTTCATGAGCACCGGTCTACAAAGGGCTGAATTAAATTACCCAGCCATTGATAAACAAGCTTATGCAGTATTCAAAGCAGTGAAGTAATTCAGGCCTTATATTCTAAAAAATCAAACCAAGGTGAGCATCCCCTACCCAGCTGTGAGATCCCTTCTTGTACAGAAAGAGTTAGGAGAAAGAAGGGGCAACTGGGTAACAACTCTTCAAGTGTACGACCTTGAATTCAAGCCATCCTCTATAGTTAAAGGACAAGGGTTTTGCAAACTGATGACTGAAAATGGAAAAAATGAAGAACACGCCTGGGAGGATGAAGCCGAATTACATGTAATGGAGGTATGTCCTTTGTTTACAGATCTCGAGTCTTGGTACAGAGACCTCATGCATTACCTGCAGACAGGGTTGTTTCTAGAACATTGGAGTTCTAAGCAAATAAGAGTGCTGCGTAACAAATCAGCATCCTATCAAATTGTTGAAGGAATATTATTCAGGAAAAACTATGACGGAGTTCTCCTGAGATGCTTAGAGAAAGAAGATGCGAATAAAGTGATGACAGATTTGCATGAAGGGCTTGCTGGGGGACATTATTCAGGAGATACTATAGCCCACAAAATCCTCAGAGCCGGTTACTATTGGCCTACCCTCTTCAAAGATGCACATGCACATGTCAGGAAGTGTGATATTTTCCAAAGGTGTAGTGGGAGACAACCTAAAGCAGTGGCACCCCTAAAGCCTGTGATGATCACGGAGCCATTCGAGCAATGGGGGTTGTATATTATCGGAGAAATAAAACCGAATTCTTCTCTACAGCACAAGTACATTCTGACCGCGACCGATTATTTCACTCGCTGGGTCGAAGCTATCCTGCTGCACAAAATAAATGAAGACGCGGTCTTCAACTTCCTACAAGATCATATCATGACCAGGTTTGGAGTTCCAGTTTCGTTAGTCTTTGATAATGCTAAGTAATTTTCATCAATTAAATTAACTGCTTTTGCTCATGATAAAGGGATAAAATTGCATTATTCTGCTAATTACTATCCACAAAGAAATGGCCTGGTTGAATCCTCTAACAAAAATATGATTAGAATTTTAAAGAAGACTGTAATAAAAAACCAGAGGAGTTGGCACTCAGCGCTACCAAACGCCCTTTGGGCTGATAGAGTCACCCCCAAGTCTTTGATTGGAGTGTCATCATATACCCTGGTTTATGGTAAAGAAGCCATTCTTCCTCCCAATATCATGCTACCTTCTTCCATAATAGCTCAAGAATCTAGAGGGTCAGATGATGAAGTTTTGCAAATAAGGATAAATAATCTCCTGAAAGCAGAAGAGGCTAGATCTAAAGCCAGAGAGTGCTTTAAACAACAACAAAAGGTAATAAAGAGATGGTTTGACAAACATAAGGCAGGGAAAAAAGAGTTTGAAGTGGGAGATCTGGTTCTCAAGTGGGATCACCCCCATGATGAGAAAGGAAAGCATACTAAATTCCAGCAGTTGTGGGTAGGCCCTTTTCAGATTGCGGCAAAGCTTGGCCCTTCTACTTATAAGTTGCAGGATCTACAGGGTTGGGAAGAGAACTTACCAGTAAATGGTTTGGTTCTCAGCCTTATTTTTCCTGAGGATTTATTTGAGTTCTTCTGTCTTGTATATAAATAATCTGTTTTGGCTGTCTTTTTGAGTCTTTGAGTCATGAAGTTTAGTTTTGTCTTACTTTAGATTTTTTGTTTGGTTTTAAATAAAAGAAGCAAGCTTTGGTCGCATGGAGAGCATTAGAATTCTGGACCAACTGAAATCCTTGATTATAAGACTACGTATTATGGTTTTATCTGATAGAGCTTCTTCTAGTTTAGCAGTTTTCCTAAATGGTTGTGAACGCATTGAAATCCTGCTTAATCCCTGTAAAGTAACTCAAGATTAAAAGGTCTAGAATACTATTTCGAGGCTCCATCCATCTCACACTTAAAAATGTCCTAGGGGGGTGATAGAAAAATACCCATGGAAAGGAAGCACGGTAAACAATATATTATATATAAATGATCCCATGCCAAGAATTGAAAGCCAAAAGGCTAAAAAAGAGTCAAAAACTCCTAAGAAATCAATATATATCGAAACAAAGTACTAAATCATATGAGTATAAAATTGACAAAAGTTCCTCTCCATCTGTGAGCTGAAAACTAATTACATCTTTCACACAAAAGGACACTATGGATAGAGGAGCCTGAATAAAAAATTCAGAAAGAAAGGCATGAGGAGGACTCAAAAGGACAAAAGTCCAAAAGCACAAAAGTGCAAAATGGCATGGGAACGAGGAACACATGAATATTTCTGTTTACCAGATGTTACGATCCTGTGGTGTCCAAGCTGGAAGCTACCCAAAGACAGAGGTAAAAAATGAAACTCATACTTCTGGCCTCGAAAGAGTTATCTTGACTTTGAAACCTTGGTTTCCATTTTCCAGAACAGGACTACCCTCAATGATTCAAAGTTCATGTATCTGCCACTTGGGAAATCCATACATCTAGAAGAATTCAACATGTTGACTTTATTGTTAAACAGTCTGTTACTTAAGGAAGTGGTTGTCCATAGATCTAGGTTCACCAGGTAGTCGCCAATTGTTGCGGCTGCAACCGTTTTCCCCAAATTTCTTAAATTTTGGGCCCCTCCTCATGATTTAGCGTTGTTTTTAATCGTTGGATCCTTTGAACTTTTTGGTCGTGCTTTAATGTTGGATGATTTTAAAAGTTTGACTCTCGGCCTATTTTCAGAGCTTGTGTGTGTCTGAAGTTGTTTGGGTCATCGATTGTGAGTTTGGTTTTGCTGAGGGTTTTTAAAACGACGTTGTTTCGAAGGTGAAATGTATTTTGACCATTGTTGAATTTTAAAACTCTCTGAACACTTAATTTTTTCTATTAATCGAGCGTCAATTTTAATCAAAAGCCGTAGCCGTTTTCTCTTCCGCCGTTGCGGCTCCCAAAGCGACTTAGCACCCGAAGTATAAAGCCTTTCGACTTTTGACTAAAGCTTTTCCCGCCTGCATTTCACATGTCTTTAGCCTTTTCTCTTCCTCCATTGCGGCTCCCAAATCGGCTAAGCGCCCGAAGTCCAAAGCGCTCTGCGAGCCGATGCGTCATTGTTTTAATCGCTTGCCCGTAATTTTTCTTCTTCCACCATTGCAGCTCCCAAAGTGATTAAGCTTCCGAAGTGTAAAACCTTTCGACTTCCATTTGAGAGTTTTTCCCGCCCGTGGGTCGCGTATCCTTAACCTTTCCTTTTCCGTCGTTGCGGCTAGGAAATCCTTTTCGCGTCCGATGCCGATATCCTTCCGACTTCCGATTTAGAACTTTCCCGCTCAAGGCTTAGTCAAAACTCGTCCGTTTATTAAAATTCTCAGATCAAAGGATGCACCTGGCCATTTTCTTGTGGATTAGTCATTTCAGGTGGTTTAAGTTAACGTTTTAAAATGCCATCCCAATGAATGATGCACAGTAATTGATTGCAGGGACTGTTGGGGCGATCACGGTGTGAAGGCATAGCTTGACATTTTGTAAAAAAATCAAATCGAAACCGGCAGAGTCGCAAGGGAGACAAGCAAAGGAAAAGACAAAAAATTGAAAGCAACAAAAACGCAGATCTGAAAGGTCCAATAGTTACTCAACAAATCATGAGCATACGAAGAAAAGATGAAGAGAGGGATATGAAACGTTCAAAGAACCGAAAAGTCAGACATTTGGGGGGAGCCCAAACGATCTACTGTTTGAGTTTAAATACTGGAAAGTTAGAATTTACTGGGGCTTTTTTCCCTGGAAAAACTTGTAACTTAATGCTTGTAAGAGGAACTATTTCGTTTTACAACCAGAGACTGCAAATTTTTCCTGTTGGAGGAAGTGCCGTGTGGAATATGTCAATGTGATTAAATGAGCAATGTTGAATGTGAACTATTTCATTTTCAGCTGTGCCTCATTAACTGTAAGAGTGTTCTAATTTCTTGAACCTATGTTCTTGTCTGAATGTTCTTTAGTACCTTTATGACATCTCGTCCACTATGAGTAATGGAATTTTTAACTGTTGATGAGCTATCTTATCATATATACTTTTCTTCATGTTTATATGTTTGGTTATAAGAACAACTATTTGTGATTTTCCATGACACATGAACATGGGTGCATTACTCATGAATGAATACCCAGCTCTCTAGAGATAGTTTAGTTAGTATTTATTTTTGTGCATGATTTGGATGCTTGTGAGTTATAAGACGAGAGGTAAGAACCTACGCATCACATTGTGACTACTCTTTGCATCTTTATCACCCTGCATGGTTAATTAGGCACTTGCATATCATACTTAAGTCAAAAAATACAAATACACGGTGGACCGGGCCGCAACCGGTAAAACCTTTGTTTTTTGTTACTTTGACCTACGGTAGCCGGACTGCAAACCAGACGGATTCCCTACACCAAACAGTCACGGGCTAGTTGGGAACGTTGACTGGGGAGAATCCTTTGTTGTTGTTGCCTGCGAATTTCTAGGCCTCAACACGATGATGACCATGACGATGCTGATGAGGATGAGGGTGATGATGATGATGATGACAATGAGGATGAGGGTGATGATGATGATGATGAAGCTGATGAGGGTGATGGTGATGACGATGATGAGGAGGAGGAGGAGGAGGATGATGACTATATGATGATGATGATGATGAGGATGAGGATGAGGGTGATGATGATGATGATGAGGATGAGGGTGGTGATGATGATGAGGATGAGGGTGATGAATAATGATGCATTAGGACAAAAACAAATTAGTTAAATTTTACCTATAGCACCATTAGAATTTACCTAGTTCAATTATGCTAGAAACATTAAAGAACTTCCATGAAGTAATCTATAGTGGGAACCCACCACCCATACAACTTCGAAGTAGCTAGTGACATTGTGAATCTAAAAGCCATGCCACATAAATTAGCTTTGAACATAATTCTATATATCTCATCTGCGTTACAGCATATTAATATCACATATGTGATATAACACATATGCGATATAGCTTATTCATATCGCATATGCATTATATCGCATATGCAATATGAATAAGCTATATCGCATATGCGTTATATTGCATATGCATTATTTTAAAATTTAAATAATTGGCGGGATTAAGGTTTGGCATTAGGTTTGGAAGCAGCTTCAGAATACCAAACCTATTGGCTAGGACAAATCAACCAGGGGTATTGCTTGTCTTTTAGAACTCTATCAATATGCTCAGATTAGATGGCATGTTTTGATATGACATACACAATATTTTTTTATGAAAATGTAGGATATTGTAGAGTACAAAATGACGATTTTGAATGTGTAATTTTTTCCTTCAAAACTATGTTTTATTTATTTATAATTATTTTTCTAAATGACACACGTCAGTTTTCGAAAATACATACATTGATTGTTTGTTATATAACTTTTGATTTCCATCACCATTTCCCAAAAAAACTATATGGTCCACTAGACGAGATCAAGCTCTACGATTTTATATTAAGAAATCAAGGATTTCATTAATTTTTGCCCCTAAAGTGTTGCACCCGCACATAAGGTTTTAATTTCAAGATTTTATGACTTCAATAATTAATAATAATAAAAAACAATTCATGAAAAATTCCAAATAAATAGTGTTGCACTAGGCCCATATGTCATTTATTTGTCTGCAAGATTTTATCCCAAATGGACATCATTTACCTCATATATTGCTACACCCGCACAAACATATATGTTAAGATGTGCTGAAAATTTGAAAACCCACTTTCACGGAAACTAATTTTATAATCATTTACACACATTTTCTGTGCATAAATTCTATATATTATGAAAGCTGATTCAATTACCTACCTTTTCTCTTTTTACTTCATCTTCAAATAAGTTAGGGAAGTACCCCTAATTTTCACCTAAAGTTAGAGTTTCCCATTTATTCCAATATCATGTGGCATATAAAGTGTCTTTAAAGGAGTCCATGATTGTGCATCAGCCCTATGAACAGAGGGAAATGTCCAACTCGAAAAAAGTCCAAGCAGTATATTCCGCGTTGAGCCAGGCTCTGTTTCTGTCTTGATTTTGAAACCTATGTTCACCACTCGGGAAGGCAACCATCTCTGCGTCCATATCATACGTGGGAGCATTGAAGATAGAGGACAAAACTAAATGTAAAGTCCCTACGACATAAAATACCTTACATGCGATCATGTGGCATGATGCATGCATCCAACCATGTGTGGACTACAACCTCTGCGAGAAAGATAAGACAGATTGAAATGGAAATCCAAGGTCCTATGAAAAATACCAAGGCATTATCCTCACGAAGAAAAGAATCAAGGAATGGCATGGAACTTGATTTTACCATTGGCCTATGTCACAAAACCTAGCTTCAATGTGTCTCCTTTGTTTGCAGGAAGATCAACTTCTCCATTGTTTTTTCGAATGATGTGAAAGAAATTGGCTTTTATTTTGGAAGAGAGGAAGGTTATCCTTCGATATATTCTTTTACATCTGATGTTTCCCTTCTTATATCTAGACCTCATCTTTTGAATAACTTGCCTTGCGTCATCGATTATAACTATTTTTCTTATGCCTAGATTGGTTATGATTTCAAACCCAAGCATGAGTGCCAACCATTATGCTTCGTTATTGGAACTCTCCTGCACATGCCTCCCCTCATTTTACTATTGTTATTAATTGTAACTATAGTTGACATCTAAGTAACCATAAGAAAAAATGTTTGACACTTTTGATTTTGATTTAACATGTTTGACCATGTGTATGATTCAACATGTTTAACCATGACTAAAGGTGTTTGACATTGTGGACATTAGTTAAACTTAGCTGAAAATTATTTACCAAAGTTATAGATAATTTAAACATAGAAATGATTATATTTTTTTCAAATTTATTAAGTATTTATTTTTAAAATAAAAATAAAAATATAATAAAAAATTATTAATTATAATTTACAGTTTTGGTGACGAGAGTTCACTTCCATTGAATTAGTTGGGAGAAGACACCCAAAATCGAGCCAAGCTGAGTGTTTAAAATAAAAATAAAAATATAATAAAAAATTATTAATCATAATTTACAGTTTTGGTGACAAGAGTTCACTTCCATTGAATTAGTTGGGAGAAGACACCCAAAATCGAGCCAAGCTGAGTGTTGGTCAGATCTGTTGAATTAGTTGGGAGGAGACACCCGAAATTGAGCCAAGTTGAATGTTGGTCAGATCAAACAAAAAAGAAATAATAAGAGTGAGATATTTAAAAGAACACTTATTTTTCACTTAATAAATATAAGTATTAATTAAAACGTTATTGAACTTTTATATATTGATGCAGGTGCATTAGGCCAGATACTTAAACCAAAGACTTAGCAATGTGATGGATTGGTCACATGTTGAAGCCAAAGTTTAAATTTTGGACATTTAGTTAGGAGATGGTTAGAGGGATTTAGATAAATATTTGAATTAAAAAAAAAACAAAACTGTTTGGCTAGTTTTTGTTTTTTTTTGGAAATGAGGGTTTGTTTTAATATGGGGGATTTTTCATTTTGGCAGCTAGCTTTTGAAAAAGAAAGGAAAGAAAAGAAAACATTCTCGTAGATATTGTCCCTCTTTGCAAGAGAGAAATTTCTTAAAGTTAGTAAATGTTTCTACAATTGTTAGAATGTTTTGAAATCAATGATATTTGGAAATTGAATGTCACTAGATGTTTCTTCTGCGTATTTGTGGGGTGTTACTGGGAAGACTGCCACAGTTATTGAATATTCTAAGTGCATTCCAAATTTTGTTTCTATGTGCTTCATGATTTAGCAATAAATTCATTTATGCAAACATGTGATTTTGAAGACCGCGTGTCTCTGTCTTTGATGATTGAAACTACAATTGAATGCATATTGGATCTTGTGTGTCTCAGTTCCAGGCTGTGTGATCATGTTTGAGAGAAGCATATTTTGTTTCTTTTCTTTACAACCATTATAACCTAGAAATTGTCTGCAAACTAGAGTTCCAGCCTGTAAAACCAGAGTATCATGTAATTCAATGTACATCGCCTTAGGGAGAAATAAGTGAATGAGTATTTGGTCATTGCGTTTGATTGGAGTAGACTTTTAAAACTTTGTGGGAAACGCTTAACTGATGAAACCAGATCCCCTGTGTTTTGGGTGAGAGAGGAAATGTTACCAAATCATGACCAGTGCTGTGCACATTTTCTTTGTTGTTTGGTTTTGGTTTTCTTTTATTGACATTTGGACTGTTTGATAACACATCTACAGAAAACAGAAAGATACATGCAGTCTGCAAACAGAGCATCATTTCGTTAAGAAGAAATTGCCATAGAAGAATGGGAAAAATCATTTAAATGTGGCATTCGATCTAAATAAACTTTAAAACAAATCTCGAGGAGAACGTTTGACGAATATTACATATACACTGAGTAGATTCTTTGTTTTGAGAAGAGAAGAAGTGTTATCAAAATCCAACACTAGTGCAGGGATTGAGAGGAAAACAGTTTCAACATAGGTTCAGTGTAGTTCCAGGTTCCCTTGTGTTATTGAAATTGGTTTTCAGCTTGTATTGCCACCAATTTTTGGTATCAGAGCATAATGTTATTGTTCCTATAAGTATACAAGGATGAATAGACCAGTAAGAAGAGGACGAGGTCGAGGAGGAAGACCTAGGGAAAATGCAGAACTCCAAGAAGAGATAAGGAGACTGGAATCTCGATTAGAAGCCATGGAAATGGGAAGACAACGAGATCCTGAAGGTGGAGATATTAGTGATCCTGATGAGGTACCTGAAGAAGAAGAAGAAGTTCCTGCAGAAGTTAGATTGTTGAGGGAAGTATTGGGTCAAGTTTAAGGCCAAAACTTGAACTCTCCATTTACGATGGTAGTTTGAAGGATGAGAACCTAATAGCTTGGATGAGTGACATGGACAAGTATTTTGAGTACGAGGAGATTGATGAAAGAAAAAGAGTTAAATATGCAGTGATAAGGTTGAAAGGTCACCCTGCACTATGGTGGGACAATGTGCAGGATGAGCGAAGAAAGAAGGACAAACCATTGATCAAGAGTTGGGATAGAATGGTGGAAAAAATGAAGGGTAAGTTCTTGCCAAAGGATTTCCAACTAACTCTCTACAGATAGGTCCACAATCTTAAGAAAAATATGATGACAGTGAGGGATTACACCGAATAGTTTTACCAAGTGAACTTGAGAGCAGGTCATGTAGAAGATACCCTAGAGAAGACATCCAGGTATATAAATGGTTTGAGGCTGGATATCCAAGATGAAATCATCATACTTTCTCTAAGAACAATAGAGGAGGCATTTCGGTGTGCTTTGATAGTGGAGGAAAGGATAAAAAGGAATCAAAACTCTAGCAGAGGCCGTGGTTTTGCTAGAGGGAAAGGACAATCCATTGGAAAAGGGAAGTTTCCAGTGCAAAAGAATGATGAAGGAAGTTCAAATCAGCAAGGACACTCAGAGAAAGAAGGTGGTAGCAGAGGAGGGAGACCTTACCAGAGAGTTTTAGGTAGAGGAAGAGGCATAGAGATTTCCTACAGATGTTACAGATGTAACAATTTGGGTCATCGATCTTTTGAATGACCTGAGAATGAAAATACAGGACAACGAGGTGCATACATAGCTCAAACTGAAACAGTAGAGGAACAAGCACCAGAAGCGGAGAATGTGTCAGAGACCAGAGAGGTGTTGATGATGCCCAAAGTATTGTTGAAACCAACAAAGGAGACTACTGAACCAGTTCAAAGGAAATCCTTGTTCAAGACAATGTGTAAGGAAAAAGGTAAATGCTGCAAATTGGTGCTTGATAGTGGAAGTACATACAATTTAGTCTCCCAAGAAATGTTAGATAAATTGGGTTTGAAGAAGGTTAATCATCCTACACCTTATAAACTGTCATGGTTACAAAAAGGATACCGATTGTTGGTACATGAGCAAAGTGAAGTTGAGTTTCATATTGGTAAGTATAAGGACAAGGTACTTTGTGACATAATGACAATGGATGCTTGTCACATTCTTTTGGGTCACCCATGGCATTTTGATAGGAAAGTGATGCATGATGGAGAAAGCAATTATTATAAATTAGAAAAGGATGGCATCAAGAACACTCTTGTATCGTTGAAAGAGGAAAGCATAGCTGAAACAAGTAGTCCAAAAGTACTGCTGCTAGGTGGGAAGGAATTTCTACAACAAATGCAAGAAGAAGAGGTAAGTTATGTAGTGGTTTGCAAGCCAAAGGTGTTACTTCTGCATACTGAAATTGTAGATTTACCTATTGAAGTTCAGGGGTTGTTGCATGAGTATCATGATATTGTAGTTGATGATTTGCCAAATCAGTTACCGCTGAAAAGAAGCACCAGTCATCACATAGAATTGATACCAGAAGAAATTCTTCCAAACAAGGATGCGTGCCGAATGACACCCAAAGAGAATGAAGAAGTGAGGAATCAAGTCCAAGAACTATTGGAAAAAGGACTAATAAGAGAAATTTTGACTCCGTGTGCTGTGCCTACAATACTAACTCCAAACAAGGGTGGAGAATGGAGAATGTGTACAGAGTCCAGAGCAATCAACAAGATTACTATTCGCTACAGGTTTCCATTTCCACAGATGGATGATATGATGGACTGTTTGAGTGGAGCAGTTGAATTTTCAAAACTTGATTTGAAAAGTGGTTATCATCAAATCCAGATCAGAGAAGGGGACAAGTGGAAGGAAACTTTCAAGACCAATAATGGATTGTATGAGTCGCTGGTCATGCCATTTGGTCTCTCAAATGCACCTAGTACCTTCATGCGATTGATGAATGAAGTCTTGAAGGAGTTCATTGGTAAGTTTGTCATTGTTTATTTGGATGATATTTTAATTTTCATCCAAACTAAAGAAGAGCACTTGAGACATTTGAAGTATGTTTTAGAAAGATTGCAGCAATAAAAGTTATTGATTAACATGAAGAAGTGTTCATTAATGAAGAATGAGCTTGCATATTTAGGCTTTGTTATTTCTAGGGATGGATTGAAAAATGGATCTGGAAAAGATAGAAGCAACTGTAAATTGGTCCTCACCTAAATTTTTTTTTGAGGTAAGACGTTTTCATGGTTTATCCAGCTTCTACAAAAAATTTATCAGAAATTTCAGTGGTATTTGTGCACCAATTATTGATACTATTAAGAAGGATAGGAAACCATTTTATTGGACAGTAGCAACTGAAAAAACTTTCAATTATTGAAGAAAAAGCTCAGTGAGAAACCGGTGTTAAAGCTGCCAGAGTTCAATTAGCCCTTCCAGGTAAGATGTGATGCCAGTGGGACAACCATTGGAGCTGTACTGAGTCAAGAAGATAATCCCGTTACATATTTCAGCGAGGGGTTAAATGAGTCAAAATAGAAATACTCTTCTTATGACAAAGAAGTTTATGTAGTGATTCAATATTTGAAGCATTGGGGGCATTAATTGATGCCTACAGAGTCTGTCTTATTCTCTAATAATTCTTCCTTATGATATATTATGCAACAACATATTTTAAATCATAAACATCCAAAGTGGGTGGAGTTCCTTCAAAGTTTTACTTTTGTTTTGAAGCACATCAGTGGGAATGCAAATAAGGTTGTCGATGCCTTAAGTAGGATATGTTTAATCATGCAAGAGAGTGAAATACATCTTTTGGGATTTGATTATTTGATAGATTTGTATGACATTGATGTTGATTTTAGAGAAGCTTTTGCATCATGTAAGAATTCAGCCAATAGGGACAACAATCCATGGAAAGAGTTTATGTTGCAGGATGGACTATTGTTCAAGAACAATCAACTATGTATTCCAAATTGCTCAATGAGGGAAAATTTGGTTCAATAAAAACACAATGGCGGGTTGGATGGACACTTTGGTGTTGATAAAACACTTGGACAACTGATTCACTTTTATTTTTTGTCCTAAGATGAAGGCAGATGTACAAAGGTCCGTGAACAAGTGCAGGATACGTCAACATGTGAAAGGAAGGAGTCAGAATGCTAGATTGTACATGCCTTTACCTATTCCCAACAGACCTTGAGATTCAGTAAGTATGGATTTGTTTGGGTTTACCGAGAACTCAACGAGGTAATGATTCAATCCTTGTAAGTTGTAGTGGTGGATAGATTTACAAAGATGGATCATTTCATTCCATGTTTCAAAACTAGTGATGCTACCCATGTGGCTAATTTGTTTTTTAATGAGATTGTTCGGTTGCATGGATTTCCAAAGAGTATAATTTCTGATAGGGACACAATATTCACAGGACATTTCTGCAGAAATTTGTGGAAGAAAATTCGCACTATGCTAAATTTTAGCTCAGCCTATCATCCACAGTGTGATGGAGGTTGTAAACATAAGTTTGGGTAACTTGTTGAGAAGTTTAGTAGGGGACCGACGCAAACAATGGGATCCTATGTTAGCCCAATATGAGTTTTCCTATAATGACTCACCAAATAGAAGCACAGGAAAAAGTCCATTTCAGATCGTGTATGGCATGCATCCAAGAGGAATTTGTGAACTAAGAGACTTGGGAAATCTTGAACATAGAAGTGTTGATGGAGAATATTTTGCAACAACCATGAGTGAGTTGCATGAGAAAGTAAAGAATAAATTACAAGACACAAGTTACAGGTAAGCAACGAGCATATTTGCACAGGAAAGAGGTGAAATTTGAAGTGGGAGACATGGTCTTATCCCATATAAGAAAGGAGAGGTTTCCAAAGGGAGAGTACAACAAGTTGAAAATCAAGAAGGTATGACCTTGTAAGGTTCTTCACAAGTTTTCAGTGAATGCTTATGAGTTGGAGCTACCTTCATACATTGGCATTTCACCCATTTTTAATGTAGCATATTTGTATTCGTACACAGCTGATGATTCAACCCAATATTTTGGAAATCTTGACCACAATGAAGGAAAAGAAAAAAAGTGGCTGAAACAAATGCCTCTGGCAACTAATTTAGAAGACGAACATATTTTGGATACACGTGTTACCAAGAAGACCGGGAAGAAAGAATATTTAGAATATCTGGAAAAGTGGAAAGACCGTCCGATGGAGGATTCTACTTGGATGGATGAAGCAACGCTACAGCAAGCCGGTCACTATGTAGAACATCTTATGAGCAGGAGCTCATAAAATTTTCTCTCTTGGGGAGCCTCATGCAGGTCCATTAGGCCAGGTACTTAAACCAAAGGATTATCAATGTGATAGATTGGTCACATGTTGAAATGAAGGCTTAAATTTTGGACATTTAGTTAGGAGATGGTTAGAGGGTTTTAAATAAATATTTGAATTAAAATAAAAACAAAAGAGTTAGGGTAGTTTTTTTTTTTTTTGGAAATGTGGGTTGGTTTTAATTTGGGGGATTTTTCATTTTGGAGGCTAGTTTTTGAAAAGAAAGGAAGGAAAATAAAATCTTCTCGTAGATATTGTCCCTCTCTGCAAGAGAGAAATTGCTTAAAGCTGGTAAATGTTTCTACAGTTGTTAGAATGTTTTGGAATCAATGATATTTGGAAATTGAATGCCACTCGAAGTTTCTTCTGCGTATTTGTGGGGTGTTATTGGGAAAACTGCCACAATTATTGAATATTGTAAGTGTGTTCCAATTTTTTTTCCTATGTGCTTCACGATTTGGCAATAAATTCATTTATGCAAATGTGTGATGTTGTAGACCGTGTCTTTGATGATCGAAATTGCAATTGAATGCACATTGGATCTTGTGTATCTCAGGCCCAACCCGCGTGATGGCATTTGAGAGAAGAATATTTATTTTCTTTTCTTTAATACCATTATAACCTAGAAATGGCCTACAAACCAGAGTTCTAGGCTGTAAAACCAGAGCATCGTGTAATTTAATGTACATCGCCTTAGGGAAAAACAAGTGAATGAGTATTTGGTCATTGCGCTTGACTGGAGCAGACTTTTAAAACTATGTGGGAAACGTTTAACTAATGAAACTAGATCCCTTGCGTTTTGGGTGAGAGAGGAAACATTAGCAAGTCATGACCAGTGCTGTGCACATTTACTTTGTTGTTTGGTTTGGTTTTATTTTATTGACATTCAAAGTGTCTGGTAACACATCTACAGAGAACAGAAAGACACACATGGTCTACAAACAGAGCATCATTTCATTAAGAATAAATCGCCATAGATGAATGGGAAAAAGCGTTTAAATGTGGTGTTGGATCTCAATAAACTTTAAAACAATTCCTAAGGAGAACGTTTGAGGAAGATTACACCTACACCGGGTAGATTCTTTTGTTTTGAGAAGAGCGAAAGTGTTATCAAAATCCAACAGCAACATAAGGATGGAGAGGAAAACAGTTCCAAGATAAGTTCATCGCAGTGCCAGGTTCCCTTGTGCTATTGTAATTGGTTTTTAGTCTGTATTACCACCATATATCTTTGAAAAAAATATTATTATATAAATAAAATGCTTAAATAATAAAAAATAATATAAATGTTTACACCTTTAATAAACATAATTATTTAAAAATCTATTTAATAATAATCTATAAAATATATACAAATAATTTGCTTAATTAATAACTTTTAATAAAAAAACGTAATTTACAAATTTACACCTAAGTGCTTAAATGGTAAATTTTAATAAAAATGAAATAATGCAAAAATTTTAATAAAAATGAAATAATGAAAAAGGGAGAACAATGGTTTTGGATCAATTTACTTCCAAGCAAAAACTCTATGTAGCATGCCTCTTGTATAAACAAATAATTCAATTTTTTTTCTAAATAAAAATAAAAATTAAATAAATTAAAAAAATATTTTATAAAAAATGAAATAATGTAAAAGGGAGAATAATGATAGAGAGCAATTTACTTTAAAACAAAAGATATTTAGCATGCCATATATATTGATATAAATAATTCATTTTTTTAAAGAAATGGGTCATACCAACTCTTACGATGGCT
This sequence comes from Pseudotsuga menziesii, assembly GCA_001517045.1. Classification (NCBI taxonomy): domain Eukaryota; kingdom Viridiplantae; phylum Streptophyta; class Pinopsida; order Pinales; family Pinaceae; genus Pseudotsuga; species Pseudotsuga menziesii. Next base: position 23,459 of record LPNX010886122.1, read on the forward strand.
GGATTTTTGGGTGTTTCTTCCCAACTAACTCATCCCTAAGAAGATTGAACTCACGTTGCCTTTGTGACGAGACCCACACCTATACAGAATGACCTAACCAGATTTGACAATTCAAAATTATTTTTAAATAAAAATAAAAATAAAAACTAAATAAATATAAAAATAATGAAAAAAAAAAAAAATAGAGAAAAAAAATGTAATTCAAAACAAAAGTGATATGTAACGTGTCTTTTAT
>LPNX010886128.1:0-12492 GCA_001517045.1 Pseudotsuga menziesii
TTATGCTAGAAAGAAAGCTAGCAGTTGCTAGCTTTCCTTGATCTTTTGCCATGTGCTTATTTCAAAATAGAGCACATGGCACAAGCTCAAGGTATAAGCTAGAAACCACCAATCATCATGGATAGGATTTTTCTATTGGAAAGCTAGCGACTGCTAGCTTTCTTTCTAGCATAGGTATGTGTTATTATCCTATAAGTAAATGCTTATTCTAGAAGGAAATCTAGCAGTCGCTAGCTTTCCTTGATCTTGTGCCATGTGCTTATTTGAAAATAGAGTACATGGCACAAGTTCAAGGATTTCCTTGATCTTGTGCCATGTGCTTATTTGAAAATAGAGTACATGGCACAAGTTCAAGGTATAATCTAGCAACCACCAATCACCATGCCTAGGGTTTTTCTATTGGAAAGCTAGCGACTGCTAGCTTTCCTTCTACCATAAGCATGTGTGACATGCTAGAAAAAAATGTTTATGCTAGAATGAAAGGTATCATTCGTTCAAAATAGAGTACATGGCACAAGATCAAGGTATAAGCTAGCAACCACAAATCACCATGGACAGGGTTTTTCTATTGGAAAGCTAGCGACTGTTAGCTTTCCTTCTAGCATAAGCATGTGTGTTTATGCTAGAAGGAAACGCTTATGCTAGAAGGAAAGCTAGCAGTCACTAGCTTTCCTTGATCTTTTGCCATGTGCTTATTTAAAAATAGAGCACATGGCACAAGCTCAAGGTATAAGCTACCAACCACCAATCACAATGGACATGATTTTTCTATTGGAAAGTTAGCGATGACTAGCTTTCCTTCTAACATAAGTATGTGTTATTATCCTAGAAGAAAATGCTTATGTTAAAAGGAAAGCTAGCAGTCGCTAGATTTCCTTGATCTTATACCATGTGCTTATTTGAAAATAGAATACATGGCACAAGCTCAAGGTATAAACTAGCAACCACCAATCACCATGTCTAGGGTTTTCTATTGGAAAGCTAGCGATTGCTAGCTTTCATTCTAACATAAGCATGTGGGTTATGCTAGAAGGAAATGCTTATGCTAGGAGGGAAGCTAGCATTCGTTCAAAATAGAGCACATGGAACAAATTCAAGGTATAATCGAGCAACCACCAATCACCATGGACAGACTTTTTCTATTGGAAAGTTAGCGACTGTTAGCTTTCCTTCTAGCATAAGCATGTGTGTTTATGCTAGAAGGAAAGCTAGTAGTCACTAGCTTTCCTTGATCTTTTGCCATGTGATTATTTCAAAATAGAGCACATGGCACAAGCTCAAGGTATAAGCTACCAACCACCAATCACCATGGACATGATTTTTCTATTGGAAAGCTAGCGACTGCTAGCTTTCCTTCTAGCACAAGCATTTGTGGTTATGCTAGAAGAAAATGCTTATGCTAGAAGTCCTTGATCTTGTGCCATGTGCTAATTTCAAAATAGGGTACATGGCACAAGCTCAAGGTATAAGCTAGCAACCACCAATCACAATGGACAAGGTTTTTCTATTGGTAATCTAGCAAATGCTAGCTTTTCTTCTAGCATAAGCAAGTGTGCTTATCCTAGAAGGAAATGCTTATGCTAGAAGGGGTTGTTTAGCATAAATAATTGTTTGGAAAATTGCTTTTTAAAGGAAAATGTGAAAATCGTACAACAATATATCGTAGTGAAAACAATAACCTTAGAGACCTATCGTCCTTCCACTCAAATGTAACTGGGCCTCTCAAAGGACATCTTCCTTGATGGTGATGAAATCCACCAAGTGATTATCCCGCAGAGGTAACAAAGAGTCAGTTATAATGAAGATACTAGCGGTGATGAAATCCACTAGTTCGACAAAATCTGTCTCAGGTACTGTCGTCTTCCACGACAGTTACCTATAAGGAATGACATCCTAAGTTGGTCACTAAGTACCTTCGTCAGGTGGAGAAAGAGCAGTTATCCCTCGAATGGTATTGGGTCGTCTCCTTTTCAACAAGTGGTGGTGAGCCCACTTGAGAGAACATACACCCGCTACCTTGGGTTTTACCTCCTATGGCGCGGCGCCGCTCTTTCACTTACCCCGTGTGGCTATACACGACCACTTGATTTAGAAGGATTTTTATAGCACCCTACGGACAACAACTATGTTTTTCAAGTGAAAAAATGATTAAGGGGCATTATTTGGATGCCTGGCCCCAAAATCCTACCTAAACTACAAGATTCTTTTTTGCCCTCCTATGGAGGTATTAAGTGAGTAGATTTAAGCTATTTTTGAACTTAGTGAGCGACGAGAGAGTTTCTTGTGTGTGTGTGTGTGTGCACAAAGAAAGTGACGGTTTTGAGCGCACATGAGATATTGCATATAAATGAAAAGACGTTTCTATTAAAATGAAAATAATGCAACTCAACCTAATAGAAAAACAACTAAAATATGAAAATTTGTTTGTAATGCTAGAAAAAAATCTTTTCATAAGTTGAACATAAACAATAAACAAATAATCAATCTAATCAATAGTTGTGGAAACTACGAATCATGTGAAAAGTTAGTAAGTATATACTCTATATATATATGTGTGTGGGGGGGGGTACTATAAATGAAATATAGTTTTGGGAAATATATTATGGTAGTAGATGAGTATTAAGGAAAGATAATATATATACAATATGTGAAAATTTATATGGATTTCTTAGAACTCTCAAAATTCATGGCAATGGAATGTAGTTGTGGGAATTATGAACCTAGAAAAGGTTAATAAGTGTACATTGTATATTTTGGTACTTAATGAATATTAATAAAATTTAATAGTTGTACAATGTGTGTATTAGTAGTATAAAAATTTGATAACAAAGCTTGACATAATATATGAGAAGGGAAATTTTCTAAGCATAGAAACATTCCAAAAAGCCAAAGTTCAACATATCTAATTGTTGTTGTACAAATATCTAATTGTTGTTGTACACATAAACTTTGAGTGTTATTATGTGATATATCTATATGATCTAAATATGACCTTCCATATGTACAAGTGTATCATATACAAAATATGCCCCTACTTCTGCCATATATTCTTGGTCTCAAGTGACAACATAAACCCTATTAGTTCCATTACTATTGAATGTGATCTAGGTTCTTTCATTTCTCATTAGCCACTACAATCACATTGCTCACAAACAACATAATGCTATCTTGATTCTCAATAAACGTTTGGTCAATCACACCTTCATCATGTGTGTCCTTGGTCACTTGACTAATAACCTTTTGGTTAGTCATACCTTCATCATGTGTGTCTTGAATCACTTGACTACACTCATAATTTGTATCATAAGCTCTTCAAATCCATCTAAATCTTTTAATATTACATTCTAAAAATTCCATGGTAAAGTTTGAATATTGAAAATTTTAACTTTATTGGTACCCTCAAGCTTGTTTAAGATGATTTGCAACTTAAGATGATTTGCAGCTACAAGGTCATGAATATAGATCAATATTAATGAATACAACTTACTGTAGAGACCATTGAATGTAATGTAATTTTTGGGGCCCTCTTAATATAATGTGATTTTGTGCCATTTCTTATGTCTTTGCATTAGTAATGGTTGCAAAGTTTTTTGGATATAGTTTTGTGTAACATGTAACAACAATTTCATAGAAATATTAGCATAGGAGAGTCCTAGTTTAAATAGACGAATCCATAGTTATTTTGAGTCAAAACATGAGGCAATCTCAAGTTCTTCAACAAGCCAAGTTCTTCCATCTCAACTATATCTTCAGTTAATTTGAAATAATATATTATTAAATTGCATGTATCAAATATTATCGACATCAAGAAAAAAAACCGTAATATTATCTTAATGAAATGCGTTGGTGTACAAGTGGGCTCACTCTTACATCTACAGAAACCATTACTACGAAAGTTTGAATCATTTTGATGCACCAAGCTCTATGAACTTCTTTTCAAATCATACAATGATTTTTCTAGCTTATAAATTATGTGCTCTTACCTCTATTTTCATACTCATGTGTTTGGTTTACATAGACTTCTTCTTCTAAGATGTCATTCAAGAAGCATAACTTTGCATCCATCAAATATATTGCCCACCTATTGCTGCCTCTTAAAGCCAAAACTACCCTAACTATGTCCAACCTTTTTCTTAGGAGCAAGGTGTATGTCCAACCTTTTTCTTAGGAGCAAGTTTTCTCCATAATCCACACTAGTTTGCTACAAAAATCCTATCAACACAGACATTGTCTTGTATTTTTCCACTCCACTTTTTTCATTAAAATTAATTTTATAAATACATTTAAATTCAATATTATCCTTTCCTTCTAGCATATCCATAAGATATCATGTGTCGTTATTTATTCATTAATGACATGGATCCAACTTATCTTCCATAAAACCATCTCCAAAACACATAGGCTCCCATGAAAATAATGCACATTTGGCTTGCATATCCAAATCAACATGCTCGTCATAATTTTTTCTTAAACTCTTAGTATTTTTATTTTCTTAAACTCTTAGTATTTTTATTTTCAAGAGACGCGGTTGGAGCTCCCTTCCTGTTGATAAGGAAATAATCAGCGGCTCCACACCTCTGAGAGAAGATACGACCACATTGATGGTTATAAATATTCCTTACGCGCTGAGGTAAGTAAGGAATATAAATCTCTGTCTCTACTTGATGATAATGATTAAGATTGTGTCAATTTGTAATAAAAGATTCTTGTTGTTTTACTGTACAGAAGCGATATTATGTTGAATTTACTAGATGAGCATTGTTCCCAGTGGAACGAATATCTTGAGCAGGAGAGCCACAGAGGTGAGGAACCGATCTCTGCATTTGATTTCTTTTATCTTGTCCCAAGAATAAATTCAACAGTGGAAAACAGAAGAAATTTATTTTCCTTCTGTTCTAGCCCTAATTTAAGCAGCGCAAATTTTGTATGAGGAACATACCTTGCTGCCTCTATCTGAACAATCAGTTCCCCCAATGTTGCGTAAATATCTTCTGTTTGTGGATGCAATCTATCATCTACATAGAATGCATGAACCTTGTTTTGGAGAACAATCCAACTTTGACCTGGCCCCTTTACTATCCCCCTGTCTTTCATAATTTTTCGTACTCTTGCTACATCATCCCACCTGCTTTCTGAAGCATAATTTTTCGTACTCTTGCTACATCATCAACTATTGTGTATAATGTTTATTCAAGTTGCAATTATCCATTTTTATCACATGCAATTATCCATTTTCTAAGTAGCCAAATATTGATTAGATTTATTGATGTTTGGATACTTAGAAAAAGCTACAAAACAATCCACATTTTCTCATAAGTAATATGACCCTAAACAACAAAAGTGGTATTATAATGTTAGTTTGAATTATTTAGTAGATCAGTATGGCATCAATTTTGTATTGTAATAGGAATATACCAGAGACATAATTCATTCAGTTCAATTGATGATTTTGGTATGTGAAAACTCTTAAATAGTGAGTTACAAGTCTTGATAAATAAGAAATTTTGGCTTCAGAAATATTGGTTTAAAATTATACTCTTCAGTAATGAAGTATTATTAAAGAGTTACGTTTTGATAGTCTTGTAAATGATTTTAATTTGAAAAGATAATAATGAAGTAGTGTGAAACGACTTTTAGCCTTAGGAGAATATATCGATGGATATTAACTGCTCTAAAAAAGAGATATATCATGGATTAAAATGTGTTCAAAATGTTATCCAAGAAAAAATTATGTTCCACCCAACTAGGTATTCAAGTGAACAAGAAATGCATTACAAATATCTCAGACAAGCAAGGTCAATATGTACAACATTATATTGCAAACTTGCAAAAATAAGGTATCATATTGAAGGTCTCCACTATTTAGTACTAGGAGAGGTTTTCAAATACATTTCAAGTATATTTTTCTTGATTTTTTTATTTTTATTGTTTAAGGTAGAAACCTAAAATAAATAATTTCAAATTGTTCACTAAATGAATAATAGGTTACTTCATCTAAAACTATAGATATTCATGTGTTTTATTTCTAATTAATTAAAAAATATATAGAAGCCCTGCCATTTTCACTCAACCTCGACTTGAGATTAGATTGGACTTCGTTTTTGGTAGAATAAATTAATGCAATGAACACATAAAATGCACTCTCCAAAACAAATTCCAAAAGATCAACATATAGTCAAATTAATGATAATTACATTATTTATTTATGTACCAATTTGTTGGTTACTTGTCAACATTTATCTATTTTCCACGTAGGAGTAAGATAATGGAAATTGTCTATAGTGATTGATTCATTACATAAAATTGTGTTACCATTTTCTAATGGCTTTTTTTTTTTTCAGATGGAAAGATCCACGGGAAACTCAGCAATACTTCTCCACATTAGTGGATGGTAGAGGTGGTAAACCATCGGCCATCCTCGCAGAAGGCCTAACCCCAAAGGACTCAAGGCTCGAACCAGTGACCTCTCCCTGAACCAAGAGAGTGTGCGCACGTCTTACCAATTGAGCTAACCTTTGGGGCTACCATTTTTTAATGGATTATAACTTATATGCATATTGTTGTGGATAACCTTGACTCGTAGATATTTGGTGATTAAGGAAGCCATAATTTTATATAGGCAACATGCTCCTTATGTTTACATTGGAAAACCACCACAATGCCGATTTTGGAGCTATTGGCATTTATGAAGGCCGATGTGACTGGTAGGTGAAGGAGCGTCCAACTCTGCCCGTGTTTGTTGTCAACATTAAGTCTTTTAACTGGAGGCTTCTTAGTTACCCAAGACAATTTTCAAAGAGGATTTATTGGTTCATTTGTGCGTTGTGGGAGGGAATCTTGGGAGATTGCCCTGCACCAAGCGACCTTACTTCTTTTATTACTTACCTTGTATCTTAGATTCCCATCAATTTGCAGAGACGTTTTTTTATTTACCTTGTATCTTAGATTCCCATCAATTTGTAGAGACTACACACTGCTTATTCTTGTTCCTTCCTGGTGGTTTAAAAATGATGAGAGTTTGACCATTGGGTGAAACTATGAGACTTCTTAAATAGTAATAGTGTTTCTTGCTTGGCACTTTGTTTACTTAATTCATGAACTGTACCAACCCTCAACGTTTCGAGATGGCTACTTATGTGCCTATGTTTGGATGAACAGAGTATTTTTAATTTACTGTAACGCCTAGCTTGCCTTTGTGGCTCGATTTCTAAGCTAATGAATGAATGGAATTTTGGTTTTATGAGCATGATAATATGTAAATGCTCTATTGTATCCCAAATTGTTGAGATATCCTGTGGATGTTTTGTTCTGGTTACTGCATCGATTCATATCCTAGGGTCATATCTTATATTTTCTTTTATTTACATGTATTTTGGTTTATATAAATTTTAGGACGGAGGGAGATGGGAGGACATTGTTGTCTTCATTTTCAACAGCTGGAGACACTATATGCAAAACAGGTTTGCAGGGCTGTAAGAGAGTAGAGTAGCAGAGGTGGCTAAATTTGCTGCAGAACTGCAGATCTAGGTTTATTATAGCAGATTTTGATACAGAGAAATCATAGCAGGTTTATTATAGCAACAACGATGAAAAACATTTGAACTTCGACATAAGAAATCATCACTCCAAAATTTGACAGTTTTGATCTAATTTCTACTGATTTGCATGGACAAGTCAGCACGAATGCAAATCATGGGATTAAAAAGCTCCAGACTCCATTTTTCAGCATTTCAGGAATTTAAATGGGAGTAGGAATCAGTACACTGTTATTTCGACACTAGATTTCGGTAGCAGAAAAGATGGGGAAGCAACATACCTGAAAATGCTAGAAAATCAAATGTTCAGTGCCTGGTGTGTTGTTTCCCTATTCTCCTGATTGCTTCACGCAGATGAGACTTCCTCCCTCATTCAAAGGTTCCCATTGAACTCTGCATTAAGACACTACATTGTATTAATGTAGAAATAAGAATCTAGTAACTTTTTTTAATTTTAGTTTGGCATTTGAACTAAGTTTTGACATGTATTGATTTGAATTTTCTTTCTAATTACAGAGGGAGCATATCTCTGTTATCTTGCATGCAAATCTGTTATAGACATTAAAAGGGATGTATTAGTATTGGGTATTGCTTTTCTAAAAGCATTTAGGAGCAATAATAATATACTAATTTGTTTTCTCTCATTTCACTAACTGAACAGCTAAAGAGCTCTGCAAGATGGTGTACCTGGTAAGGTTTCTCCTCAAGGCTCCGTAGTGTCTCCTGCTTTTGGGCCTCCAGCTTCTCGAGAGCCAAGGAAAGCTCCTTCAAACTGCATGTCACGGATCAGATTGTGATCTGCTATCGCCGCCAGGAAAGAAGAGAGCTTCATATTTTGGAGATTCGGGGCCAAGGGCCCCATTGGAATGACGATGGGATGGTCCTTGGTGCTGCCCTCTGGCAATGCAAGACTGATCAACTTGTCCGCCACTTCAATACTAAGCAAATCTATGTCGAGAGGGGTTTCGATCTCTGATCTGCTCCTCTGCTCTCTCACAAATCCCAGGTATATCATGATGCCCCCACACAGCACGAGGGGATGTAAATGTTCCATGTTTGCTGCACGAATGGAAACCTCATGCACCAGGTTTCCACCCGCGCTATCTCCCATCAGAATACATCACCTTAAATCCCCAAATGGACTTAGCCACGAGTCTTCTGAGTCCCCTCGCTCTAGACAGTGAAGCCATTCAAGAGATTCCATCGTGTCTTCACATGCCGCAGGAAGACGGTGTTCGGGCGCTAGCCTATAATCTACTGAAATGCACATCGCCCTGCACTGCTTCACAAGTCTACTGAGAAATGCATTTGAACCTCTCGAAGCAGCACTTCCAATACAAAACCCCCCACCATGGAAATGAAGAAGAATGGGATATTTCTCCACTTGGCCCATCTCTGTCGAGGTTTCAGGCAAATAAATACGAGCCCAGATGCCCGTCTGAGGATTGATCACCAAATCTCTGGTTGCAACTCCATCCACAAATCCCTGAGAAGCATTCACAGGAGGATTCCGAGCGTTGACAGGACGCTCGATTGAACCATCGTTGTAGATCCCCAAAGAATGGTTACATGGAGTATGGAAATCCCATGGCCACCTACTGAATTAAATGAGCGATCCCATCACGTCCCAGGGAAGCGGCGGATGACGGCGAAGGATGTCAGATGCCAGGTTGTAGGGTACCCACCATGGGGATGTCATAAGCCCTTGATGTAGGTTAATATTATTGTTGTTAATCCCTTTTGAATTTTAGATTAGTTTTATTTTATATTTCACATTTCAAATCCCATTTATTGGGATTTATATTAAAAGATGTAAAATGCATCTTATTTATCATAATATAAAATGTATTAAACTTTAATAAAATAAATTAGAATAGTATTGTCTTAATATTGATATTTTACCCTATGTTTTACATTTCACATCCTATTTATATTAAAATATGTAAAATACATCTTATATATTAGAATATAAAATGTCAAACTTTAATAAAATAGATTAGCATAATTTTGTTTTAATTTTGATATTTTAAGTATTGTGAATTTTTTATCTTATTTTTGTTGCTTTTTCTTTTTAGTATTTAATAGATTTGGAGTTGAGATGAACCTATAATGCTAACTTAACTTTAATAGAGTTGTGAAGACAAGGGATTGTTGTTTTAATGGATGAAAGCAAGCCTATAGTTAGTGAACCCCTCCTTTAGTATCCCTAGTAACTTCTCTCAAAGGTTATGGGCTCTCAACCCACTTTTCTTCATTTGTGGGTAAGTGTTCACTCGTGGCAGTTTCATGTGCTAACTCTCTGATTGAAGGAGTTACATACTCTTTAGAAGTCATTCCTATTCTCTCAAGCCCAAGAAGATTGTAACCTCTCCTTTGTTGGAAGGGGTTAAGAGGGTTCTTTCGATAAAATTTTATTGTGGGAAGAAAGGTCGTTTGAGAGGTAGGAGGTCTACTCTTGCTCAAGCCAAGGATCAAGCCATTTTGGAGGTATGGGTGGGGAGAAAAGGTTACTTTTGTGCATTGTTAGAACAAGCCAATCCTTTGATTTGTTTTCTTAATTCATGTGGTGTCATTGATTTGCAAGGTAATGGGCCTCCCCTAAGAAAAAAAGTTCTCAAGAGGATTGTTTAGTCACAACATCTTGAAATTCTTTTGTTACAATGAACCTTGGGTGATGTTTTAATTAAAGATGTGAGGAGTCTTTTGTCTAAGTGGGACTATCTCTATTCATGTTAAAGGTAGTTCAAGTGTGGTTTGATTTTTAGTTGGATCATAAAGGGTTTTTGTTGTTTTGCTCCTAGCATGGATGGGATGATCTTGAAGACATGTTGGTGGAGGTATTTCTATTAACAGACTTAATTTGTATTAGTCCAATTTTATTTAGGCTCAAAGTTTCTATTAACAATTTTCATGCTAAGGATATATTCACAATAAATGATCGATAGGTTTATGATTGAATATTACCACTTTTGCTAACTCCTCTGTCTACAAACTTGCCTCTATCATTTTATTGTTGCAATGAATGTTGCTTGGTGCTTCTCCTTAGGTCATGAAGAACTTCATTCTTCGTTGTTGTTCATGCATTACACGCGCGGCGATTAAGTGTGGCGTATGTTCTCCACCTCGCCCCATGCCTTTCATTAACCACATGGAAACACACTCGATATCTTAACGTTAATACCTTAAAAGTCGTGTTTAAGAGAATTCACTTCACTATCTCCAAGCCCATCAAAAAATGCATGCCATCAATCTCAAGGTCCAAATGAAGGATATTCATGGCATATATCAGCAGATGAAATCTATGCCCTCCACTATTAATCACCTAATTAAAAGGCCGTGATCGGGTATGGAAAAACGTTCACTGTATATTTACGCGTATTGGTGTAATAATATTGTTTGAGTCATTTTCTTTGTTCTCGAGATTGAGAGTTCTCTTCTTGTTGATATAAAATTAAAATAAGGGTTTATATAAAATTAACACGTCAATGTTGTAGGGTATTTAATTTTTAAAGGTTGATGAGAATGTAGAGATGCCACTCCCGAGTTGCCACCTTTCTCCACAAGAGGTGTCCTCCTTTACATCCCTCCAAATGTCCCTTATCCAATGCTCCACAAAACTCCACGTAAGATCCCGGTAGAATTTAAGTGTAAATAAAAAAATTCAATGCTTCAACCACCCAATTCATAAATGAAGCCAACCCTCAAGAAGTAAGTCTAATCTCCCAACTCCCAATACACATACTCCACCACCTTAGCAAGCATAATTTCATTAACTGCAATCTTCTGTACAATTTAGTAACATTCTTAATTTATTCCATTTCTACTCTAAACTTGAACATACTCTCGCCCTCATGAGCTTCAAGATTTTGAACCAGGAAGATTTCTCCGTTATTCTGGTCTACTATCGATGCAGGCCAATTATTCCATTGGATGAAACAAGTTAAATTATGTGAACTGAGTGAGCCAATTATTATATTTAAATGAACTTGAAGCATGATAGGCTTTGCAGTATGAAACAAATGATCATGATCTCAAAAGGAGTAAAGTGAGATGAAATTGACATTGTTAGTCTTCAAGAAACATGCATCCTACCTCAAGCCTTCGCTTAGTTCTTGGTCTTCAAAAGACAACTCAAGTCTCATATTTGATATTTGGTTTCCAAATATCAAATATTTGGTTTACTAAGATCAACTAATGCTACAAGGTTTATGGCCTGTATCGGGGCCCAAGGAAACCACACAAGCTCCCCATAAGGAATATTTGACATGTGATAAAGATATATTGAAAATTTTGAATTTTAACACACCATTGATGGTTATTTTGATCTCAGCGTGGTCAAGGGGAAAATCACTCTAGGTATCAATCCATAACATTTGTTTACACCACTAATAGGCCATGCTCAAAGCCCAAGCCCACTTGAAAATCCCTACATAACAACTATTTTACATTTGAATAATATATCATGGCTCAAAGTTTTGAAACCTGTAGGTGATTCTAAAGAACCAATTCATGGTATAGAATTTAGATATATGGTCTTAGGCAATAAAATTTATCTACAACATTGATGTGCCATGAATGACGACTAAGCCTACCACACAATAGTTTCATAAAGAAGTTTTGTTCTGTGAGGAATATACCATGGCTATTTCAAGGTTTAAGACACTAGGGATGGTTATCACTACCTAGGCCATCATAGAAGGATTCTTTTTCATAGGTCAGCTTATCCGGAGGATTATTCGTCTTTAAAGTATATCGATCCAAGATAAAGAGTAATGGTACAATGGATTTTTTAGATGGTTCATGCATAGAGAATGCTATGCCATAGATTGTTTCTTGCTACATATTCCGAGGCTATATTTTACCACCGTTGAAAGAGGGTTGATAGTCTTTTTACCAAAACTAGACTTAACATATGGTTCCAACCTCATTCATGAATGTTGATGAATGGAGCACAATG
>LPNX010886135.1:0-14903 GCA_001517045.1 Pseudotsuga menziesii
TGCTTGACCAACCTTGAATAATGACCAAAATAACTTCGAACATCGTGAAAGTTGGTGTGCATTGTTATCTACCCAATGTTAAGATAAATCTACGATCAAATTTTAATTCTGAGAAATTAGTCAAAACCGAAACTCTGTTATATGGTTTTGCTACGAAATGCGTCGATAAATCTAGGATTAAATTTTAATTTTGAGAAATTAGTCAAACGTGAAACTTCGTTGTGCAGTTTTTCTAAGGTTGTGCTTAAAGGGGGTGAAAATATTTTGGAATGTCTCAAAAGTTTGCTTGCACATCGTGAAAGTTGGCATGCGCTCTTATCTTCCAAATGCGCATTTAAATCAATGATTAAATTTTAATTCCAATAAATTGGTTAAAAGTGAAACTCCGTTGTTCACGTTTTTATGTGTGCCTCAATGGGTATCTAAATCTAGTTTTAAATTTGATTTCTAAGAAATTGAAAAAAAGTTCAACATTTTAGGCCTTGGTTTGACCAAGTTTGACCAAGGTCCAAAATAGCTCGAAATCCCTTGAAAGTGTGTATGCATGGTTATCTCTCAAATGGGCACCCAAATTCTCTTTCAAATTTCACTTACACGAAAGTCAAAAAATAGCATCTCTTAGACCTTTGCTTGACCAACCTTGAATAATGACCAACCTTGACCAACCTTGAATATGGTTTTGCTGAGGTTGGGATTAAGGGGGGTGAAATATTTTGGAACGTCTCAAAATAGATTGGAACATTGTGAAAGTTAGCGTGCATGCTTGTTTATATAATGGACATGCAAATCTATGATCAAGTTTCAATTCTTAGAAGTTGGTCAAAAGCAAAACTCCATCGTACGGTTTTATTAGGGTTTGGCTTAAAGGAGACGAAAATAACTCTGAACATCATGAAAGTTGGCGTGCACACTTATCTTCCAAATGCACATCTAAATCTATAATCAAATTTTAATATCAAGAAATTTGTCAAGAGTGAAACTTCGTCATGCAGTTTCACTAAGGTTGGAGTTACAAGGGGTGAAAATAGCTCAAAACGTTGTGAAAGTTGGAGTGCACAGTTACCTATCAAACGGGCATCCAAATATATGATCAAATTTCAATTCTGAGAAATTAGTCAGAAGTGAAACTTCGTCGTTCATTTTCGCTAGAGTTGGGCTCGAAGGGGTCCAAATAGCTCGCACCATTGCAAAAGTTGGCGTGCACGTTTTTATATCAAACGGTCATCCAAATCTATGATCAAATTTCAACTCCGAGAGTTTGGTCAAAAGTGAAACTTTGTCATTCGATTTTGCTAAGGTTTGGCTTAAAGGAGGGGAAAATGGCTTTGAGAAATTGGAAACAAATGCAACCTTTTAGGGCTTGGTTTCACAAAGTTTGCTTAAGGTCCAAAATAGCTTGAAATCCCTTGAAAGTTTGTATGCATGGTTATCTCTCATATGGGTACCTCAATTCTCTTTCAAATTTCACTTACAAGAAAGATGAAAAAATAACATCTCTTAGTCTTTTACTTGACCAACCTTGAATAATGACTGAAATAGCTCTGAACATCATGAAAGTTAGCATGCACTCTTATCTACCAAATGTGTCAATAAATCTACGATTAAATTTTAGTTTTGAGAAATTACTTAAACGTGAAAACATTCTTGCGTGGTTTTGCTAAGGATTGGCTTAAAGGGGGTGAAAATATTTTGGAATGTCTCAAAAGTTTGCATGCATGCTTGTTCATCAAATGGGCATCCAAATTTATGATCAAATTTAAATTCTAAGAAATTGTTCGAAAAGGAAACTCCGTCGTGCGGTTTCGACAGGGTTGGGCTTAAAGGGGGTCAAAATAGCTCAAAACGTCGTGAAAGTTGGCGTGCATGCTTGTCTATCCAATATGCATCCAAACATATGATCAGGTTTCAATTCTGAGAATTTGGTCAAAGCTGAGACTGCATCTTGCAGTTTTGTTAGGGTTCAGCTTAAAGATGCCTAAAATAGCTCTCAACATTGTGAAAGTTGGCATGCACTCTTATTTTCCAAATGCGCTTTTGAATCTATGATTAAATTTTAATTACAAGAAATTGGTTCAAAGTGAAACTCCGTCTTGCACGTTTTTATGTGTGCCTCTTAAATGGGTATCTAAATCTACTTTTAAATTTGATTTCTAAGAAATTGGAAAAAGGTGTGACCTTTTAGGCCTTGGTTTGACCAAGGTCCAAAATAGCTCGAAATCCCCTAAAAGTGTGTATGCATGGTTATCTCTCAAATGGGTACCTAAATTCTCTTTCAAATTTCACTTACAAGAAAGTCAAAAAAATAGCATCTCTTAGACCTTTGCTTGACCAACCTTGAATAATGACCAAAATAACTTCGAACATCGTGAAAGTTGGTGTGCATTGTTATCTACCCAATGCTAAGATAAATCTACGATCAAATTTTAATTCCGAGAAATTAGTCAAAACCGAAACGCTGTTGTATGGTTTTGCTACGAAATGCGCCGATAAGTCTAGGATTAAATTTTATTTTGGAGAAATTAGTCAAACGTGAAACTTCGTTGTGCAGTTTTTCTAAGGTTGTGCTTAAAGGGAGTGAAAATATTTTGGAATGTCTCCAAATTTTGCTTGAACACTTGTTCATCAAATGAGCATCCAAATTTATGATCAAAATTAAATTCTAAGAAACTGCTCGAAAGTGAAACTCCTTCGTGTGGTTTCAACAATGTTGGGCTTAAAGGGGGTAAAAATAGCTAGAAACGTCGCAAAAGTTGGCGTGCATGCTTGTCTATCCAATATGCATCTAAACCTATGATCAGGTTTCAATTCTGAGAATTTGGTCAAAGATGAGAGTGCATCTTACAGTTTTGTTAGGGTTTTGCTTAAAGATGCCGAAAATAGATCTCAGCATCGTGAAAGTTGGCATGCACTCTTATCTTCCAAATGCGCATTTAAATCAATGATTAAATTGTAATTCCAATAAATTGGTTAAAAGTGAAACTCCGTTGTTCACATTTCTATGTGTGCCTCTTAAATGGGTATCTAAATCTAATTTTAAATTTGATTTCTAAGAAATTGAAAAAAAGTTCAACATTTTAGGCCTTGGTTTGACCAAGGTCCAAAATAGCTCGAAATCCCTTGAAAGTGTGTATGCATGGTTATCTCTCAAATCGGCACCCAAATTATCTTTCAAATTTCACTTACAAGAAAGTTGAAAAAGTAGCATCTCTTAGACCTTTGCTTGACCAACATTGAATAATGACCAAAATAACTACAAACATTGTGAAAGTTGGTGTGAACTATTATCTACCAAATTCTAAGATAAATCTATGATCAAATTTTAATTCTAAAAAGTTAGTCAAAAGTGAAACTCTGTTGTATGGTTTTCCTGAGGTTGGGATTAAGGGGGGTGAAATATTTTGGAACGTCTCAAAATTCCGTGTGCACTATCAAATGGGCATTCAAATCTATGATCAAATTTCAACTATACGAAACTGCTCAAAAGTGAAACTTTGTCATGCCTTTTAGCTAGGGTTGGGCTTAAAGGTGGTCAAAATAGATTGGAACAATGTGAAATTTGGCGTGCATGCTTGTTTATCTAATGTACATCCAAATTTGTGATCAAGTTTCAATTCTTAGAATTTGGTCAAAAGCAAAACTCCATCGTGCGGTTTTGTTAGGGTTTGGCTTAAAGGAGACGAAAATAACTCTGAACATCATGAAAGTTGGCGTGCACTCTTATCTTCCAAATGCAAATCTAAATCTATAATCAAATTTTAATATCAAGAAATTTGTCAAGAGTGAAATTCCGTCATGCGGTTTCGCTAAGGTTGGGGTTACAAGGGGTGAAAATAGCTCAAAAAGTTGTGAAAGTTGGAGTGCACAGTTACCTATCAAACGGGCATCCAAATCTATGATCAAATTTCAATTCTCAGAAATTAGTTAGAAGTGAAACTTCGTCGTTCATTTTCGCTAGAGTTGGGCTCGAAGGGGTCCAAATATCTTGGACCATTGCAAAAGTTGTCGTGCATGTTTTTATATCAAAGGGTCATCCAAATCTATGATCAAATTTCAACTCTGAGAGTTTGGTCAAAAGTGAAACTTCGTCGTTTGATTTTGCTAAGGTTTGGCTTAAAGGAGTGGGAAATGGCTTTGAGAAATTGGAAACAAATGCAACCTTTCAGGGCTTGGTTTCACCAAGTTTTCTTAAGGTCCAAAATAGCTCGAAATCCCTTGAAAGTTTGTATGCATGGTTATCTCTCAAATGGGTACCTCAATTCTCTTTAAAATTTCACTTACAAGAAAGCTGAAAAAATAACATCTCTTACTCTTTTACTTGACCAACCTTGAATAATGACCGAAATAGCTTCGAACCCCATGAAAGTTAGCATGCACTCTTATCTAGCAAATGTGCCAATAAATCCACGATTAAATTTTAGCTTTGAGAAATTACTTAAACGTGAAAACCTTCTTGCGTGGTTTTGCTAAGGTTTGCTTAAAGGGGGTGAAGATATTTTGGAATGTCTCAAAAGTTTGCATGCATGCTTGTTCATCAAATGGGCATCCAAATTTATGATCAAATTTAAATTCTAAGAAACTGTTCGAAAAGGAAACTCAGTCGTGCGGTTTCTACAGGGTTGGGCATAAAGGGGGTCAAAATAGCTCAAAACGTCATGAAAGTTGGCGTGCATGCTTGTCTATCCAATATGCATCCAAACATATGATCAGGTTTCAATTCTGAGAACTTGGTCAAAGCTGAGACTGCATCGTGCATTTTTGTTAGGTTTTGCCTTAAAGATGCCTAAAATAGCTCTTAACATCGTGAAAGTTGGCATGCACTCTTATTTTCCAAATGCGCTTTTAAATCTATGATTAAATTTTAATTCCAAGAAATTGGTTCAAAGTGAAACTCTGTCTTGCACGTTTTTATGTGTGCCTCTTAAATGGGTATCTAAATCTACTTTTAAATTTGATTTCTAAGAAATTGGAAAAAAGTGTGACCTTTTAGGCCTTGGTTTGACCAAGGTCCAAAATAGCTCGAAATCCCCTAAAAGTGTGTATGCATGGTTATCTCTCAAATGGGCACCTAAATTCTCTTTCAAATTTCACCTATAAGAAAGTAAAACAAATAGCATCTCTTAGACCTTTTCTTGACCAACCTTGAATAATGACCAAAATAACTGCGAACATTGTGAAAGTTGGTGTGAATTCTTATCTACCAAATTCTAAGATAAATCTATGATCAAATTTTAATTCTAAGAAGTTAGTCAAGAGTGAAACTCTGTTGTATGGTTTTGCTGAGGTTGGGATTAAGGGGGGTGAAATATTTTGGAACGTCTCAAAATTTTGTGTGCACGCTTGTCTATCAAATGGGCATTCAAATCTATGATCAAATTTCAACTATACGAAACTGCTCAAAAGTGAAACTTCGTCATGCCTTTTAGCTAGGGTTGGGCTTAAAGGTGGTCAAAATAGATTGGAACATTGTGAAACTTAGCGTGCATGCTTGTTTATCTAATGGACATCCAAATCTATGATCAAGTTTTAATTCTTAGAAGTTGGTCAAAAGCAAAACTCCATCGTGCGGTTTTTATAGGGTTTGGCTTAAAGGAGACAAAAATAACTCTAAACATCATGAAAGTTGGCATGCACTCTTATCTTCCAAATGCACATATAAATCTATAATCAAATTTTAATATCAAGAAATTTGTCAAGAGTGAAACTCCGTCATGCGGTTTCGCTAAGGTTGGGGTTACAACGGGTGAAAATAGCTCAAAACATTGTGAAAGTTCGAGTGCACAGTTACCTATCAAATGGGCATCCAAATTTATGATCAAATTTCAATTCTGAGAAATTAGTCAGAAGTGAAACTTCGTCGTTCATTTTTGCTAGAGTTGGGCTCGAAGGGGTCCAAATAGCTCGGACCATTGCAAAAGTTGGCGTGCACGTTTTTATATCAAACGGTCATCCAAATCTATGATCAAATTTCAACTCCGAGAGTTTGGTCAAAAGTGAAACTTCGTCGTTCGATTTCGCTAAGGTTTGGCTTAAAGGAGGGGAAAATGGCTTTGAGAAATTGGAAACAACTGCAACCTTTTAGGGCTTGGTTTCACCAAGTTTTCTTAAGGTCCAAAATAGCTCGAAATCCCTTGAAAGTTTGTATGCATGGTTATCTCTCAAATGGGTACCTCAATTCTCTTTCAAATTTCACTTACAAGAAAGCCTAAAAAATAACATCTCTTAGTCTTTTACTTGACCAACCTTGAATAATGACCAAAATAGCTCCGAACACCATGAAAGTTAGCATGCACTCTTATCTACCAAATGCGCCAATAAATCTACGATTAAATTTTAGTTTTGAGAAATTACTTAAACGTGAAACTCCGTTACGCGGTTTTGCAAAGGTTTGGCTTAAAGGTGGTGAAAATATTTTGGAATGTCTCAAAAGTTTGCATGCATGCTTGTTCATCAAATGAGCATGCAGATTTATGATCAAAATTAAATTCTTAGAAACTGCTCGAAAGTGAAACTCCTTCATGCGGTTTCAACAAGGTTGGGATTAGAGGGGGTCAAAATAGCTCGAAACGTCACAAAAGTTGGCGTGCATGCTTCTCTATCCAATATGCATCCAAACCTATGATCAGGTTTCAATTCTGAGAATTTGGTCAAAGCTGAGACTGCATCTTGCAGTTTTGTTAGGGTTTTGCTTAAAGATGCCGAAAATAGCTATCAACATCGTGAAAGTTGGCATGCACTCTTATCTTCCAAATGCGCATTTAAATCAATGATTAGATTTTAATTCCAATAAATTGGTTAAGAGTGAAACTCCGTTGTTCACGTTTTTATGTGTGCCTCTTAAATGGGTATCTAAATCTACTTTTAAATTTGATTTCTAAGAAATTGAAAAAAAGTTCAACATTTTAGGCCTCGATTTGACCAAGTTTGACCAAGGTCGAAAATAGCTCGAAATCCCTTGAAAGTGTGTATGCATGGTTATCTCTCAAATGGGCACCCAAATTCTCTTTCAAATTTCACTTACAAGAAAGGCGAAAAAGTAGCATCTCTTAGACCTTTCCTTGACCAACCTTGAATAATGACCAAAATAACTACGAACATTGTGAAAGTTGGTGTGAACTGTTATCTACCAAATTCTAAGATAAATCTATGATCAAATTTTAATTCTAAGAAGTTAGTCAAAAGTGAAACTCTGTTGTATGGTTTTGCTGATGTTGGGATTAAGGGGGGTGAAATATTTTGGAACGTCTCAAAATTTCGTGTGCACGCTTGTCTATCAAATGGGCATTCAAATCTATGATCAAATTTCAACTATAGGAAACTGCTCAAAAGTGAAACTTTGTCATGCCTTTTAGCTAGGGTTGGGCTTAAAGGTGGTCAAAATAGATTGGAACATTGTGAAAGTTGGCGTGCATGCTTTTTTATCTAATGGACATCCAAAACTATGATTAAGTTTCAATTCTTAGAAGTTGGTCAAAAGCAAAACTCCATCGTGCGGTTTTATTAGGGTTTGGCTTAAAGGAGACAAAAATAACTCTGAACATCATGAAAGTTGGCATGCACTCTTATCTTCCAAATGCACATCTAAATCTATAATCAAATTTTAATATCAAGAAATTTGTCAAGAGTGAAACTTCATCATGCGGTTTCATTAAGGTTGGGGTTACAAGGGGTGAAAATAGCTCAAAACGTTGTGAAAGTTGGAGTGCATAGTTACCTATCAAACGGGCATCCAAATCTATGATCAAATTTCAATTCTCAGAAATTAGTCAGAAGTGAAACTTCGTCATTCATTTTTCGCTAAAGTTGGGCTCGAAGGGGTCCAAATAGCTCGGACCATTGCAAAAGTTGGCATGCACGTTTTTATATCAAACAGTCATCCAAATCTATGATCAAATTTCAACTCGGAGAGTTTGGTCAAAAGTGAAACTTCGTCCTTCAATTTCGCTAAGGTTTGGATTAAAGGAGGGGAAAATGGCTTTGAGAAATTGGAAACAAATGCAACCTTTTAGGGCTTGGTTTCACCAAGTTTTCTTAAGGTCCAAAATAGCTTGAAATCCCTTGAAAATTTGTATGCATGGTCATCTCTCAAATGGGTACCTCAATTCTCTTTCAAATTTCACTTACAAGAAAGCTGAAAAAATAACATCTCTTAGTCTTTTACTTGACCAACAATGACCAAAATAGCTCCGAACACCATGAAAGTTAGCATGCACTCTTATCTACCAAATGCGCCAATAAATCTACGATTAAATTTTAGCTTTGAGAAATTACTTAAACGTGAAATTCCGTTGCGCGGTTTTGCTAAGGTTTGGCTTAAAGGGGGTGAAAATATTTTGGAATGTCTCAAAAGTTTGCATGCATGCTTGTTCATCAAATGGGCATCCAAATTTATGATCAAATTTAAATTCTAAGAAACTGTTCGAAAAGGAAACTCCGTCGTGCGGTTTCGACAAGGTTGGGCTTAAAGGGGGTCAAAATAGCTCAAAACGTCGTGAAAGTTAACGTGCATACTTGTCTACCCAATATGCATCCAAACATATGATCAGGTTTCAATTATTATAATTTGGTCAAAGCTGAGACTGCATCGTGCAGTTTTGTTAGGGTTTGGCTTAAATATGCCTAAAATAGCTCTCAACATCGTGAAAGTTGGCATGCACTCTTATTTTCCAAATGCACTTTTAAATCTATGATTAAATTTTAATTCCAAGAAATTGGTTCAAAGTGAAACTCCGTCTTGCACGTTTTTATGTGTCTCTCTTAAATGGGTATTTAAATCTACTTTTAAATTTGATTTCTAAGAAATTGGAAAAGAGTGTGACCTTTTAGGCCTTGGTTTGACCAAGGTCCAAAATAGCTCGAAATCCCCTAAAAGTGTGTATGCATGGTTATCTCTCAAATGGGTGCCTAAATTCTCTTTCAAATTTCACTTACAAGAAAGTCAAAAAAATAGCATCTCTTAGACCTTTGCTTGACCAACCTTGAATAATGACCAAAATAACTTCGAACATCGTGAAAGTTGGTGTGCATTGTTATCTACCGAATGCTAAGATGAATCTATGATCAAATTTTAATTCTGAGAAATTAGTCAAAACTGAAACACTGTTGTATGGTATTGCCACGAAATGTGCCGATAAATCAAGGATTAAATTTTAATTTTGAGAAATTAGTCAAACGTGAAACTTTGTCGTGCAGTTTTTCTAAGGTTGTGCTTAAAGGGGGTGAAAATATTTTGGAATGTCTCAAAAGTTTGCTTGCACACTTGTTCATCAAATGAGCATCCAAGTTTATGATCAAAATTAAATTCTAAGAAACTGCTCGAAAGTGAAACTCCTTCGTGCGGTTTCGACAAGTTTGGGTTTAAAGGGGGTCAAAATAGCTCGAAATGTCACAAAAGTTGGCGTGCATGCTTGTCTATCCAATATGCATCCAAACCTATGATCAAGTTTCAATTCTGAGAATTTGGTCAAAGCTGAGACTGCATCTTGCAGTTTTGTTAGGGTTTTGCTTAAAGATGCTGAAAATAGCTCTCAACATCGTGAAAGTTGGCATGCACTCTTATCTTCCAAATGAGCATTTAAATCAATGATTAAATCTTAATTCCAATAAATTGGTAACAAGTGAAACTCCGTTGTTCACGTTTTTATGTGTGCCTCTTAAATGGGTATTTAAATCTACCTTTAAATTTGATTTCTAAGAAATTGAAAAAAAGTTCAACATTTTAGTCCTTGGTTTTACCAAGTTTGACCAAGGTCCAAAATAGATCGAAATCCCTTGAAAGTGTGTATGCATGGTTATCTCTCGAATGGGCACCCAAATTCTCTTTCAAATTTCACTTACAAGAAAGTCGAAAAAGTAGCATCTCTTAGACCTTTGCTTGACCAACCTTGAATAATGACCAAAATAACGTCAAACATCGTGAAAGTTGGTGTGCATTGTTATCTACCCAATGCTAAGATAAATCTACGATCAAATTTTAATTCTGAGAAATTAGTCAAAACTGAAACTTTGTTGTATGGTTTTTCTACGAAATGCGACAATAAATCGAGGATTAAATTTTAATTTTGAGAAATTAGTCAAACGTGAAACTTCGTTGTGCAGTTTTTCTAAGGTTGTGCTTAAAGGGGGTGAAAATATTTTGGAATGTCTCAAAATTTTGCTTGCACACTTGTTCATCAAATGAGCATCCAAATTTATGATCAAAATTAAATTCTAAGAAACTGCTCGAAAGTGAAACTCCTTCGTGCGGTTTCGACAGGTTTGGGCTTAAAGGGGGTCAAAATAGCTCGAAACGTCGCAAAAGTTGGTGTGCATGCTTGTCTATCCAATATGCATCGAAACCTATGATCAGGTTTCGATTCTGAGAATTTGGTCAAAGCTGAGACTTCATCTTGCAGTTTTGTTAGGGTTTTGCTTAAAGATGCCGAAAATAGCTCTCAACATCGTGAAAGTTGGCATGCACTCTTATCTTCCAAATGCGCATTTAAATCAATGATTAAATTTTAATTCCAATAAATTGGTTAAAAGTGAAACTCCGTTGTTCACGTTTTTATGTGTGCCTCTTAAATGGGTATCTAAATCTACTTTTAAATTTGATTTGCAAGAAATTGAAAAAAAGTTCAACATTTTAGGCCTTGGTTTGACCAAGTTTGACCAAGGTCCAAAATAGCTCGAAATCCCTTGAAAGTGTGTATGCATGGTTATCTCTCAAATGGGCACCCAAATTCTCTTTCAAATTTCACTTACAAGAAAGTCAAAAAAGTAGCATCTCTTAGACCTTTGCTTGACCAACCTTGAATATAATGACCAAAATAACTGCGAACATTGTGAAATTTGGTGTGAGCTGTTATCTACCAAATTCTAAGATAAATCTATGATCAAATTTTAATTCTAAGAAGTTAGTTAAAAGTGAAACTCTGTTGTATGGTTTTGCTGAGGTTGGGATTAAGGGGGGTGAAATATTTTGGAACGTCTCAACATTTCGTGTGCACGCTTGTCTATAAAATGGGCATTCAAATCTATGATCAAATTTCAACTATACGAAACTGCTCAAAAGTGAAACTTCGTCATGTCCTTTAGCTAGGGTTGGGCTTAAAGGTGGTCAAAATATATTGGAACAAAGTGAAAGTTGGCGTGCATGCTTGTTTATCTAATGGACATCCAAATCTGTGATCAAGTTTCAATTCTTAGAAGTTGGTCAAAAGCAAAACTCCATCGTGCGATTTTGTTAGGGTTTGGCTTAGAGGAGACGAAAATAACTCTGAACATCATGAAAGTTGGCGTGCACTCTTATCTTCCAAATGCTCATCTAAATCTATAATCAAATTTTAATATCAAGAAATTTGTCAAGAGTGAAACTCCGTCATGCGGTTTCGCTAAGGTTGGGGTTACAAAAGGTGAAAATAGCTCAAAACGTTGTGAAAGTTGGAGTGCACAGTTACCTATCAAATGGGCATCCAAATCTATGATCAAATTTCAATTTTGAGAAATTAGTCAAAAGTGAAACTTCGTCATTCATTTTAGCTAGAGTTGGGCTCGAAGGGGTCCAAATAGCTCGGACCATTGCAAAAGTTGGCGTGCACGTTTTTATATCAAACGGTCATCCAAATCTATGATCAAATTTCAACTCCGAGAGTTTGGTCAAAAGTGAAACTTCATCGTTCGATTTTGCTAAGGTTTGGCTTAAAGGAGGGGAAAATGGCTTTGAGAAATTGGAAACAAATGGAACCTTTTAGGGCTTGGTTTCACCAAGTTTGCTTAAGGTCCAAAGTAGCTCGAAATCCCTTGAAAGTTTGTATGCATGGTTATCTCTCAAATGGGTACCTCAATTCTTTTTCAAATTTCACTTACAAGAAAGCTGAAAAAATAACATCTCTTAGTCTTTTACTTGACCAACCTTGAATAATGACCGAAATAGATCCGAACACCATGAAAGTTAGCATGCATTCTGTTGAAATATTGTAACTTCGAAGAATATTCTTTATGTATCTTTTGTGGTCCCCGATGGTCCAACCGGGAGAACCACTTGTATTACATTGTACCCCGATGCTCCTAATCGGAAGAACTAATAAGAGTCATGAGGTAGTCCCCTCTAATTGTAAAGGTGGGTCATCATCACCCCAGTGTGGTTACTTGAGCCTACATGTGTAACTCGAGCCTACATGAGTTAACTTAAGCTGACATGTTAATTGAGTAAACTTTAAGTAAACGGATGAATATAAATAGAGGTGTAGTGCTCCTCATTTGTGACACACACACTCACTTGGAATAGCGCACTTGTGGAGGAGAGAAGTTGCTGGAGAAGGAGGAGAATCAGGTTTTTGATCTCCTTGTTGGTTTTACCTTTTTCCCTTTTGGGGCATCTATATTGAGGAAGCTTTTGTTGGGTTTTTCCCTTTAGGGTTTTCCCAGGATAAATCTGTGTTGTTCTTGTGATACTGTTTCTTTCAGTGATCCTGTTTTATATGCTTTTATTATGAAAAATGAAATGATATACTGATGTCTTAGCTAAGCTTATGAAAATTTAACATGGTATGAGAGCTAACCTGAATAGGGCAGCTTTCACAAGTTACAGAAGCTAAGGCTTCTTATTTTTTGGTTCTCTCTCCACAATCAATCAACAAAAGAAGGCTAGGCTGACTCTCCTTTGAAGGGTGCATCGTTCTGTCGAAGCGGAATTCGATTTCGAGCATTTTCAATTTTTGATGTGGAAATTAGGGCTTTCTACAGAAGAGGAATTTTTGAGTGAGACTAGCATAGGATTGTTCTCCTCATCAAAACCGAAGTTTAGAGACCTGGATCAAGAATTTTGGTTGGGTGAATCTCCGGGAAAGTCAAACCCTAGTTTGACCCCGAGCTAGAAAAACCCTAAATACTAAAACTGCTACGTGTTGGCACATTCACTATATTCCAAGATTGGCGAAGGATCAGGAGCTGAAACTTGCTGGGGCCGAATATAAAATCCTGATGAACACTGTGTCCAAAATTCATCTTCCTATTCGCTGTATTCCAGGAGATATGTTCTCTCCAAGTTAGGGTTCCAGCCTCTTCCAGAATTCATCCCTAAACAGGACACCTGGGGAGAATTGCAATATCTTGGGCTACAGAGGTCCAAATTGAATTCCTGAAAATTTTCCAGAAAGGGCATGGACTTTAATTTCGTTGGTCAGAATTTCAGACTCAGAAGATGAACCAGTGACACGTGGCATGCCATACAACTTCGCTGTTCTGAACAGTCCTGTAACAGGTCACCTTGGGAAAAGGATCATAAATCCCAAATGGTGAAACCAATTCTGATGAAATATATGGTGGTGGATCAGGGACATGAGAGGTTACTTCCTTACAAAATTTCAGACATAGAGGAGCATAACTTTCGGAGATATCACAGAAACAGTAATAGGCATTTTTGCAGAAGAAATTGGAAAATTAGGGCTTCCTGTTTCGGGAGCTTCCCTCCACTGTTTTCAAAAATGGAGTACATTGGACAGCTCCATTTGAAGAGATCTATCTGTCTAGCCAATCAAATCTGAAAGATTCCAAGTTTTTTAAATTAGGGTTTTTGTGACAAACCCTAGATCAGTCAGCTCCGGAACCAGGACAGACACCTCAAATCGGTAAGATCTAATCCTTTGCTATGTTCATTTGAGGTTCTCTTTTCAAAGTGATCTATGACATCAGCTTGATGATAAGCTTGGTGAAGTTGACAACTTCCAAGCCTAGAAGTATATGATCTCTCTGAAGAAAATGGATTGGACACCTACATGAGCATAAAGGTTCCAGTTTCAGAGGGAGATGA
The DNA here is from genome assembly GCA_001517045.1 of Pseudotsuga menziesii. Classification (NCBI taxonomy): domain Eukaryota; kingdom Viridiplantae; phylum Streptophyta; class Pinopsida; order Pinales; family Pinaceae; genus Pseudotsuga; species Pseudotsuga menziesii. The sequence goes on from LPNX010886135.1 coordinate 13,790, forward strand.
GGCTAGAAGCCTTTCTCAAGAAGAACTTGGTCAAATCCCAGAAGATCATTGATGATTCAGTTACGAATCAACTTGTACTACAAGTTTCTTCCCTAAAGACATTGATGAGGGTTGATTTCTTGACCAAGCTATAGGAAGGGAAGAACATAGATCAGAATATGACCTTAAGAAACCAGCTGAAGAATGTGAAGATCCAGAATGCAGAGACCATGCAGTCATAAGGATATCTCAAATCAAAGAACAACTTCAAGCGGGGATAGAAGAAGTGAAGAATGCAGAAGTGGTGATGGCCACCTTGAATGGCCTCCCAGGATCATAGAATTCATTCATTTAAGAAATGTGTTCCAGAAGGAAGTGATTACTTTCAGCAGACTTTGGGAAGAAGAAGAAGCTCGTCTCTGAAGATCAAGCTCTCATCTTCCAAAGAAGATTCCTCAATCAATGAGAAATATGAAGATCTCAACTCTTGAAGAACTTCTTATCCACCTCAGCATTTGGATAAGAAACGATGCTGAAGAAGACGATGAAGCTGAAGACTCAAGAAGCAATATACCCATGAAACAAATAAAGATAAGTATTCAATTGTCATTTCATAATATTTTTTTCAGTGATGTGTTATGCATGATAGATTGTTTGCATTAATGACTATATACTACTAATATGCATGTGATGGGTAAGTAGCTCATGGTGCTATACAACTCTCCATTGTTACTTATTAAACCTTTTTGCTGACATATTGGATTAGTACACAATCTCAATAATGTCATGGTGGAAATGGAAGGCATATAGAAAGTTTATGTGAGATATGGATGAATATTGTATTGACTAAACAATTGCATGATGCATAAGCATTTGTCGTTGTGCATATGTTTTATGAAATAGTTCTAACCATGCAACTGGTGCATTTGAATTGCAGGAAAGGTCATGAACAACCTCCTACAAGAAAATAAGGATGAGACTTGTTCCACTCCAATAAACATGAATCTAAGTCTCCCAGGGTCAGAGACACCATTATGGAAGAAAGAGCTTCAGAGAGTGGTAGATCCACCTTGAAGGATGAAGACCACCATGGGTACAAGAGATAACTCAAGATGAAGAAAAGAATGCTATGAAA
>LPNX010886246.1:7787-19599 GCA_001517045.1 Pseudotsuga menziesii
TCATGGTTCCACCAATAATTCTCATGGTTCCATAAGTAGAGCTTGTGGTTCCACTAACAATGCTCATGGTTCCACCAATAATGTTCATGTCTCCATAACTAAAGCTCATGGTTCCACCACCTCATGACCATTATTCATGGTTCCACCCTGGATGCTCATGGTTCCACTAACAATGCTCATGGTTCCAACAATAATGTTAACGGTTCCATAAATAGAGCTCATGCTTCCACCATTAATGATCATGGTTCCATAAATAGATCTCATGGTTCCACCAACAATGCTCATGGTTCTACCAACAATGTTCATGGATCCATTAGCTTTGTTTGAGATTCAACCACTAAATGTGCAATATTCTACCATGAAATATGTCCCTGTTTTTTTTCAAGGTTCCATATGCATTATTCAAGAATCCACCACCTTGTGACCTTGTATGCGTTATTCACCAAATGGGTTAGGTCCATAAATAATGATTATGATATTCGCGTCCCTTTAATGCATATGATTCCTCTCGCATTGTTCAAAGTTCCATCAAAATTGTTCATGATTCCATCAATATTCTTCATGGTTCCACCCCTAGAATGCTTATTTTTCATGAATTTTGTTCAAGGTTCATTGCATGGTTCCACCACCTTGAAATGGTTACTCATGGTTCTGCCTCTAATGCTCATGGTTCCATAAATAGAGCTCATGGTTTCATTAACAAAGCTCTTGGTTCCACCAACAATGCTCATGGTTCCACCATTAATGCTCATTGTTCCATAAATAGAGCTCATGGTTCCACCAACAATGCTCATGTAAATATATCTTGTGACCATGTATGTGTTACTCAACAGATGGTTCATGGTCCATAAATAATTCTTATGATATTCAGGATCCTTAAATGCACATGGTTCAACCCGCATTGTTCATGGTTCCATCAAAACTGACCATGGTTTCAATTACTTTCTTCATGGTTCCACCCCTAAAATGTTCATTTACCATGAATTTTGTTCAAGGTTCCTTGCATAGTTCCACCACCTTGCGACCATTACTCATGGTTCCACAAATAGAGCTCATGGTTCCATAAACAAAGATCATGGTCCCACCAACAATGCTCATGGTTCCACCAACAATGCTCATGGTTCCATAAATAGATCTCATGGTTCCATAAACAAAATTCCTAATTCCATCAATAGTGCTCATGGTTCCAACAATAATGCTCATGGTTCCATAACTAGAGCTCATGGTTCCACCAACAATGCTCATAGTTCCATAAATAGAGCTCATAGTTCCACCAACAATTTTCATGGGTAGAACAATGTAGATGGATCCATTAACTTTGTCGGCTCTTGTGTAGAAGCCAACAAGATAGTCAATGTCAAGAATAAATTTATTTTGATGCTACTTGGTAGAAGATGCCATTACTTATTTTTCCTTCTATTTTTTGTGTTATCCACAAAAAAAATGTTGATACCATTTCTTTCAATTTTTCTAGTTGTTTTTGTTGCCGACAAATTATCATGTCCATGTGTTCATAATATAGCTCGTAAAACTTCATGTAGGTGAAATACAACTTAGGAAATCAAATGAAATCAATATTGCAAAGAATAATAAATACAAGACCAAAAAATATGTAAAATGATGGCTAAATATGGAATGATATGAGAAGAATATGAGAATATCATTGGGGACCTCAAGCACCTCTCATGTTTACCTCTTACTATTTTTTTTAATGTGTTTTGATATTCAAACTTCTTCCTATACTTCTTTTTTAATTGAAATTCAAATTTATTTATATCCCAATAAATATTATTTCATTATTTCATTATTTTAGAATTATATAATTTTAGAAAGTGATGTTTACTTTGAAACTATGCTATATATTATTAAATCAATGTTTCCTTTTATTGAAATTCATTATTAGTTTCATCTCAACAAAACTTAGGTCAATATTTTGAGATTATGGAATTTTGAAAATTAATAAAACTTGTAAAGATCCAATTTGTTTTCTTCTTAATACATTTTATTGATATTAGATATTCAATTTATTTTTCAAAACATAACAATATATTGATATAAAATTAAATTTAACTATTTATATAAGTTTTATATTTAGTTTATTGATTAAAAATATTCATCATTCTATTAAATGAAAAGTTTAAAATAGTTTTTATTTTAATCACTATACTTTGTTCATATATACATATAATAAAAATATGTTATTTTAACAAAATTAAAATATTCAATAAATAAAACGAAGTGGTTGTACAAATAACCTTTATTTATTAATTAAAGTGAGTATGGAACATCTTAAATGGTTACATATTTCATAAACAAGAATAAATATTAAGATATGTTAAATGTGACGATGAACTTACAAAATGATGAATAATTTAGTAAACATAAAAATAGAACATGCATGTTATTAGCCACAGTAAGAAAAATAATTTTGCTATAAAACTTATAACTTTTAAAAGCTTCACATTGTAATTTAATGTCATGCAAATAGTTAATATAAATTTTAGGTTCAATGTGATAGTGTGGTGAAATGATCTATATGTTTATCTTAATCCACTATTTATTAAGAATTGTGAATTGGAATTTGAAAAAAAAAATCATCGTCTCTTTTTTGAAAAAAATTATATTTGCAATTTTTTTTACTTTTAATATAATAGATTAATTAATTAGTTAATTTTATATAGTACTTTCCTCTAGCTCAATAGTTGATTGGTTGTGAGATGTGTATAGTTGCTTTCATTATTAAAAATAAAAAAAATCAATGAGACAATTCTTTATAGTACCATTTTTCATATACTTTTAAAAATGCCCAATAAAATAAGTTAAAAAAATGTAATATCTATTTGCTAAAATTATTCTAAAACATAAACATACGATTTCTATTTTTGCTTTTATGTTTTCTTATTAAATCATAAGTAAAACTAGCAATTCATGGATGGAGATATTGATGTTACTTACTAAAAGAGGTTATTAGCATCAAAACAAGTACAAACAACTTTGATTACAAAGAGCAGAAAATTTAAAGCATAGTTTAAACGAGGAAGATATCTGTTTGTAGTTAATCTCCTCTTATATAAAAGTTAGAAATTGATTAATTTATTCATGCTTCTTTAATATGTTTGTCAACAATAAAGATTCATTCATTTTCTCTAACTATATTGTTTTCATCTTAACCTTCTACCATTTATATAAGAAGTTTCATTCCATCTATATTATCTTACATAAAGTTTTAATGCAAAAACTATCATCTAATTTAGAAATAATAGTTCATTTAGAAACAACTATTCTTTAATATTTAAAATTGAATTGTTAAAAGTAGTAAAAAAATAGAATTTAAATGATGAAATTTAAATACAATAATATTTCAAAAAATTTTCATGCTTCTTTAATATCTTTGTCAACAATAAAGATTCATTCATTTTCTCTAACTATATTGTTTTCATCTTAACCTTCTACCATTTATATAAAAAGTTTCATTCCATCTATATTATCTTACATAAAGTTTTAACGCAAAAACTATCATCTAATTTAGAAATAATAGTTAATTTAGAAACAGTTATTCTTTAATATTTAAAATTGAATTTGAATTGTTAAAAGTAGTAAAAAATTAGAATTTAAATTATGAAATTTAAATACAATGAAAATTTTAACGATCTTTTAATTTTAAAAAAGTTTAAAAATATAAATATTTTTTAATAACATTAATTTCAAGATTAATTCAAGGACATATAATAAATTTCAAAAATGTTACACTCGTTATTATGGAGAAGGATAATCAAGGTATTGTTAAATTAGACTTAACCAGGGTAGATCCAAATCCTAGGCTCTATCAAGCGCCGAGATGGATCAGATCTCTCGATGTGCAAACCTCTTCTTAGGTATCCATTGATTTGATTCAAACCAAAAGACACATATTTTTATTTAAGGTCCACATATATTTTTATTATTATTAATATTTAATATTATTTATGGCCGCCATATAATAATTTTTATTATTTTTTATTTTGTTAGGAACGAACATTGCATCATTTCCCCACACATGGTTTTAAAACTATATGCAAGGCCCTCCTACAATCATGGGTTGTTTAGGAGACCTTGGACATGGTCTTAAAACCATTTGCCATGGGTTGTTTAGGAGGCTTTGCACATGGTTTAAAAACCACGTGCGAAGCCTCCTAAACCATGTACAATAAAACCATGAGTTGTTTAGAATGCCTTGCACATGGTTTTAAAACCATGTGCACATAGTTTTAAAACCATGTGCAAGGCCAACATTTTTTTCTTTTTTTTTCTTGACCCACATATTTTTTACGGATAATTAAATTTTTACTTTTTTATTATTTTGTTAGGTAGGAAGATTACAACACATCCCCCATATTACATTGTTTTTGTGGCCGACATTTATTTTGGCTTATTATAAAATTTATTTTTTATTAATAAAAATAACTTTACGAAAGTGATATTATTTTTTATTTTGTGTTACAAAATCTCTCCCATAATATTCACTATCACTATTATTTTTTGCCCACATGTTACAAACGTTACATCACGTTACAAGATCTCTCCCATAATATTCATTATCACTATTATTTTTTGCCCACATGTTACAAACGTTAGTAACATTACATCACGTGACAAGATCTCCCCCATACTGGGTTGTAGAGCGCCTCTCGGCGCAATGAGAGTATCATGTCACTTACAAGACTTAAACTTAGGTGGGGAGGGTGTGAATCATTTCTCCCAACCACCCAAACTACATCCAATGGGAAATTGTTTTTCAAATATTACTATAAACTTATGGTGTTAATATATAATTTGATAAACATAAAAGTTAAAGATAAAACACAATTCCAATTAAGAAACAAAGTTTTACTTTATCGCAATATCTTACTTAATAGATTGAAAAAACAATGTGATTTGTTCCATCCATCCATCTATTACTTTATTATTATTTACTTTACACTAGCACACCCACATAGTTTGTGGTTGGATCACCTCAATAGGGATCTAATGGTTGTTATCACCAACATTCCTCCGGTTATCCATTTATCAACTATTAGTTAATTTTTATATTCATTTTCTTTTTATCTCACATTCTTCTAGTTATCTGTCATAAATTGTTGGTTATCCGTTCATTAACTATATTTTTTATATTCTTTTTTTTTAATGTGGCATTCTTCTAGTTATCTACCATGAACTATTGGTTATCCATTCATAGCTATGCTAGCAGTTATCCATTCAAGAACTTACCACTGATTTTTTATATTCATTTTTTATAATTGTTTATTTTGAATTTTAAACTAGTGCCATAGAATCAATCTTGAGGATACACTTGTCTCTTCCTCTTCCGTAAATGAAAAAGCATAGGTCGTAGTCCACCCGAAATCTCAAATAAAAACCATTATAGATGTAATTATATTCATAAAATAAATGAAATTTATTAATTTTAAAATATATATATATATATATATATATTATACTTTAAATAAGACTAAATTCATATTTATTTTAATTTTAAATTTATAATATTTTTAAAGAAATCAAATTTTTATTAATGTAAATATTTTTTAAATAAATTTGTACTTTGCATTTACAATTCCATGTTAATCAAATTTGTATAAATATAAATCTTTCCTAAATAAATTTGTACTCTACATTTACAATTCCATCTTAATGGAATTTAATATCTATCCCATTTGAGTATTTTAACTCAACATAATATTTTATACAAAATAAAAGATCAAAAATCAAAGTAATGTAAATTAAATGCAATTATTTATAAATATAAAAATAATTAAATTATATATTTCCCAATTTTATTTAACAATAAATTTGTATCAACTAACTGTAATGGTTTATAAAATAGTAAGAGATTATTATCGTGTTAGTTCTAAAGTTATTTTTATTAGTTAAAAGCTAAATTTTCTTATAAATAAGCAAAGAGGTTAATAACTCAACAACTCCATGGGAATGATTTTCTTGAAATAAAGCTAATATTTTAATTAGGATTTGCTAAACCATTAAAATAATTTAACAACTAAATATTGATAAATTGACCATCTTCTAAAAAGATAATAAATAAAAATAATAGTTAAATTATGCAATTCCTAATAATAATACAAGCTAATATTAATTCATAGCTGAATTGAAATACAATAACATAGTTTTCCTTTCTTCTCTTCAGATTTCTGAATAAAGCAGCAACATTAACGGACGACGACGCAAGATTACATGGAAGCTATGTTCGGTAACCCAAGTAGAAGAGACAAAAAAAATGCTACCAATTTGGATTGCCATGTTGATGCCAAGCGCCATGATAGTCCAAGTTAACACACTTTTTGTAAAGCAGGGAACGAGACTCAACATGCATATCATGGGTTCTCACTTTGAAATTCCTTCAGGCTGCGTCACATCACTCGTCACCATGTCAATGCTTCGATTCATTATACTCTATGACATAATCCTAGTAGGGATTTTCAAAAGATTCATAGGCAATCCCAAAGGAATAACAATCCTACAGAGGATGGGTATTGGGCTAGCCATCCACGTTCTAGTTATGGTAGTGGCCTCCATAACTGAAATCCAGCAGATCAGAGTTGTGAAAACACACAGGCTTCAGGGAAACGAGAAAGCAGTAGCCCCTCTCACTATTTTTATCATGCTTCCTTAGTTTTTGCTTATGGGAATAGCAGATTCCTTCATTGAAGTGGTAAAATTAGAGTTGTTTTATAATTAGGCCTCTGAGAGTATGCAGAGGATAGGAACTGCAATGTTCGCCAGTACTCTGGAGATTGGGAATTTCATCAGTAGCTTTCTTTTAATGGTTGTGACTAAGATCATAGGAAGAAAGGGCCACACCACGTAGATTTTTGACAATCTTAATGCATCTCGTCTTTACTACTATTATGGCTTGTTATCTGTTCTTAACGTTTTAAATCTGATTTTTTTTCTCGTTGTCTCTCAGTCTTATGTTTACGTTTACAAGAGAGAAACCAATGAGGCATTTGGAAATGATATCAAAGCCAGTGCACATGAAAATGAGCAGCAGTGTATGGAGATGGTGATGATGAACACCCTGCCATGGAAGGAACACCCTGTGCACCCCCAAAACCTGCCCCCGTTGGAGTAGTGGAGATTTTAACCATCCACGACTGCCCTCTCTCCAGTCGTTTTCCACCACCGGATGAACCGGGTGCCAAAACAGTAAATGAGCAGTCGTTCTAGATCTTGAAGGTCGCACCTGCCCCTACCCATGCAAGGATCACAAATACAGTTATAAAGTTGAGCTTTTAAATACACAATAAAAAACAAAACATCTATACTTAGAGTTATTACCTTGTATTAAGCTAATATATAAGGTTGCCATGAATGCCAGCGAAACTCCATACTTTCACAGGCAAAAGCAGAATTATGAGGTTGTAGCACTGTTGGCAGTTCCAACAATGGCGCTGCTCAAATTCAAATCCAAATGGATGAAATAGGTGGTTGTTGATCCCTCTTGCTCAAATTCAAATTTAAATAGAAAGGCGCTGTGAGTTCTAGCTATGAGGTTCACTCTTAGATTGAAATTCAAATTTTTAAAACTATAATACATGTTTAAAACTATAATTTGTAACTTGTAACAAATATTTTTGCATAAGGATGACAGGGTAAAACCCTTACATGACCAAACAACACATGGGCGGGAAGCTTGAAGCTAGAATTCGTTTGAAAGCTTCTATAGCCACCCAAAATCCACCTGCACGTTAAAAGAAGAAAGTTAGAATTTCTCCTTAGAATTTGTTTTGAACAAGCAAAGGAACTTTCAGCTCGGAACTTACCTTAAATTAACGTAGAGAGAGCCAGGGGTCGACTCGTCCTAGTTTCCCTTATCTCTTCTCTGCATGCACGATAATAGAGTGCTTTGAGTTAGAAATGAAATCGTTTTCTTATTTTTCTTTGAAGACCTGGAATAAAACCAAGAACAAGAACTTGCAGATACTTTAAATGTCTTACCTGGAAAAAGCATGGAAGCCTGTAAACTTTTGCAACATCTCAAAGAAGGAACTGTCCCTTGCCTTAACGTGACAAACCCTATAGGACGAGGCCATAATGGCGGTCATTCCTCTGACAAAAAGATTCAAGTAAACCTCAGAAGCAAGTATAAAACTTCCATTAACAGACTGTGTATAGGATTGGGAAAAAATGCGCAGCGCAACCATGAATGGCCGAGCTCTCTCCCTTTGAGCAGTTACACACCAAACTAATACAAAAACAAAACCCTCGATCATAGTAAATCATGTTTAAAACATTGGAAACCCTTGCAATAGATCACGGCAAGTGGAGGGCTGAGATCCCTCTCAGACCACTTTTGCATGTTTTTCAAACTTGCCATTGAAAGCGCTTGGTTGTGTTGTCAACTCGCATCCATGGTAGATTTATTTCTATAGTACAAAACTTAAATATTGTGCTGACAACCCTTGTATCTCCCTTCCAAAGTTTTATTGCATGCCATCTTATAACATATCAACCATGATGTGTATGTTGAGGATAGGGTCACGACTATGGTGTTTATCAGCATAGTCCAAACTGTTTAATAAAGCCTTTAACCAAACTACACGTTAGGTCTCCCATGCATATAATCCTTTGATACAACTTTTAATTACCCCTGTCAACTTATAGTAAGAGGGTGGAGGGTAAGGTAGGACTAAGCCATAACTTTTTAGGCTTCGGTCTTCAGTAATCCAAACTTAGAATAATTAAAAAAGCATTCAAAAACTTCACCTTGGTGAGTTGATATAGGGTCGTTGTCACCCGAATACAATGCCACAAGTGGCATAACCTATTGTTCAAACATAGAATTGAGACAAGTTAAGTTACACACATCTTTTACTGTGATGATAAATAATTTACGCTGCGACCAACATTTATAAGTTACAACAACATAAACGAAATAATAAAGTAAAATATATATTTTTTAAATATATATGGATTTTATAGATGTGTGACAATATAATATCCTTTTTATGCCCATCAATTCACTAGAAAATAAATTGTAGCTCATAACAATAGTCACAATATTAGTAAATCCAATTAGATCCAATGTAATTATTTTTCAACCTTAATTTGTTTTTCAAATAAAATCCATTACATTCTTAAATCTAATAGTTATCATTATATGAAATTGTTAGATTCTTATAAATGTAAATGCAAAACATCATTTTATTTCATTTAATCTATAATATTTTTCATTAAAAAAATTAATTTAATTTTCTATGATATTTTTATTAATTTTCATATTCAATTCTATATCAATAAAATTAAATGTATTTATTCTTAATTAATATCATCATAGACAACCAACCATATTATCAATATCATTGTTACTATTGTTAAAATTATGTTTAATTTTAATGTTTGAGTTGTATAAAATAATAACACAACCATGTCATATTTAGCAAGGTCGACACAACATTGATAAATGTAGCATGGTTATACTATTTTTTTGTGCCATTTTTTTGTGTTTTACACCACACACACATATGAATTTGTGTGTGTTTTACACCACAAAACATCATTCCATGTAGGATTAGTTTTGGATTTTTACACCACAAAATATTAATCCACTTAGGATTGGTTTTTGGTGGTTTGCACCATACACCATGGAACGCCAAATATTCATTAAACACCAAAATCAACGTTTTTACAAACACCACTTTTGCACCATAAATATTAGCACCAACGTTTTTACAAACACCACTTTTGCACCATAAATATTAGCACCAGTTTCCTATCCCCACATTACCACCACTTTTGCATCACTATTTGAAAATGGAAGATTTCCCAAATCCTTTACAAATAGTGGTATTAATGTGAGGCTAAAATGCATTTTTTCTTGTAGTGATACATATCGCTTACCAACGTATTTTCTTGTAATGACCTGTGGTGACTTTATTTCTCCATGTACATGTAGATAGACATGTTGAACTTAAGTGTATTTATGAGAGTATAGTGGCTGGACAATTGTTAAAAGCAATTCTTTAAACTTTCTTTTGAATTACAAGATTTTGTATAATGTGGTTTAAAGCAATTTATGTCATCTTTCTTCTGAATTATAAGCTTAATTGAACAGATATTCTGGTTCAAAGTGACTCCGGGTGACATAGAAGTGTGTGTAATGTAAGGTTTATGTACTATATCCTGAATTTGACGAGCTTGGCTTTTCAAGGTTGCGTGTATACTGTGGTAAATCAAGCCTTTGAATATTACCACTCTACACTTCTGATGTACAACAATCACCTGGACATTTCAAATGGCCAAGAGACATCTGTCGTGCATGTAACATTCGATATTTATGAAAAGTAGCGTCCACAAAACATACCCACTTTTCGATATTTATAACAAAACATACATACTGCTAAATCTTTGGTTGCGATCATGTTTTTTTGGTTTTCTATCGTTATAGCAACTTGCTAATTTAAGTTTTTGTTTTTCTACTCTCAGTTTTGAAAGTGAAAGAGAAAAGCAGAGCCATGCACCCAAAGAGGTGTGGATTGTTGTTTTTTTGGTTGAGACAGTTTACCTTTTTCGACTACCTAATTTTTATTTTTATGATTTTATATTTTTTGTGGGCCTCCGTTAATTCTATCCTAAGTGATTTTTTTTTTAATCTACCCCTAACCTATTTAAGGAATAGATTATTTCGTTTGCATGTATGTGATTTTTGGATCTCACTACTTACCTTCGCGGGCTTCATCTTTGATTTTTGTATCTCACGGCTTACCTTCACGGCTTGATCTTTGATTTTTGGTTTTCAAGGCTTGTCTTCACGGATTACTCAGCCTCGTCTTCAAGGTTTTCAAGGCTTGTCTTCACGGATTACTCTGCCTCGGATTACTCTGCGTGGGCTGCGTTTTCCTTCTTCACGGCAGTCTGCTGGTCGGTGGCTGCGTTTTCTGTCTTCACGGCAGTCTGCTGGTCGGTGGCTGCGTTTTCCTTCTTAACGGCATCTGCGGGTTCTTTTGTTTTTCACCGGTCATCTCTGCCGGCGGCTTCCTCCACGGATTCCCTCCACCGAGATCTCTGCATGTGACTATCCCTGCGATTTCACTTCCTCTGCCGGCTGCCTGCGTTCTTTTGTTGATTGTCTGTGATTGATCTAGGGATGCCTGCGGCTGCCTGAGTATTCCTCTGCCGGCTGCTTTCTCCACGGTTTCACTTCACCAAGATCTCTGCACTCGTTGGTTATCCCCTGCAATTTCACTTCACAGCATCCTCGCTCCTGCTTTGTCTTCACGTCAGGAGTTTTTGTCTCAGCATTTTGATCTTCCCTCTGCCACGGCTCTAAGGTATGTTTACTCCATTTGAGCCGTCTCTCTCAAGGTACATATATAGTTCAACTAGTACGACTTGTCCAGTGACTAACTGAGTATAAGGCGGATGCAAGAATGGTTACTTTATCTTCTTACTTGAGATTTAGTTTACTGTACGTGTTATTTATTATTTTCCTATACATGCAAGTTGATGAAACATTTCAATGATCAACTTTAACGCAGTGACCAGCAGAGCGTTAAGTTAACGCAATGACCAGCTGAGCGTTAAGTTGACGCAATGACCAGCTGAGCGTTAAGTTGAAAGAAATGAACGTTTATTACAGTTTGAATTTTACTTCAGTTCTGTATTGAATTTTAATACTTGTATTAACACTTATATAACCTGTAAAAATTACAGCGATTGCATGAATGATTTGAGTAATCACCTGTTCTTGTGGATGTTGATGAACAGGAGAGGCAAAAATGGGTAAAAATAAAATCGAAATCAAAGAAATTCAAAACCC
>LPNX010886246.1:19949-35861 GCA_001517045.1 Pseudotsuga menziesii
ACAAATTTGTGAAGTTTAATCCACCAGTGCAGCAATTCAATCCATCAATGCAACACTACTTTAATAATGCAGGAGCGCCAGCAGTGCAACAGTGTAATCCAACAATGCAACAATTCAATCCAGCAGCACAATATGGAAACTCTGCCATTAGAAGACAATACACAAGTCATCGGTTTGGGGTTCCAAGTTTTTCCAATATTTATATGCAGCCTTCCTCCTCGGTAGGGCCAGACCAGGTCTCATTTCTGCCTCCATTTGCAGAGCCCAGCTCAGACATGTATAGAATGGAATCGTCCGAGAGGCAATTTGGATCATCTCATGATGAGGATGATGGTACTGTTGATATTGCTGTATCAAACAACGGTAATTTTTTGCGGCATGAATAGCCACTGTGTAAAAACAGATGAACAGCGTCTCTAGGTTTTGTTTTATGCATTATATATTGAATAAAGAAGTACAGCTTGAGAATAGAGTAATTCATGATTAGAGGTTATATAATACAACCAATGCACTACTGCAGTGTGTTTATTGATTGCTCATCTGTGTATTGAAAGGTCCAATAGGTTTTGATTCACTTAATTGACCATTTATGATAATAAAAATCCCAGCAAACATGGAATTCCAGCAAGAGAGTAAAGAGTCTGGCATATTTGAGCCCCTTGTAAACATTAAAATTCCAATGATAAATTAATGTTATGTGTTGTTGGAAAGTGTAGACGATCAGGGAATTAAATAAAATTAAAAGGAAATGCCCGGTTTAAAAACGAAAAACGCAGTGAGTCAATTCAGATTTTCACATTGAAAAGTCTTGCGCAGAACTCAACAAACCGTAAATCTTTGTAACCTTTTACTAATTAGCCTTACTAATTAGCCATTAATTTATTTTAAATAGTGAATAAATTTTAGTCAGTAAACATCAAAATTAATATTCTGAACTAATACATTCAGTAAATGTTTCCTGCATGACGTGAAGTGAAATAATCTTAACTTTACAACCTTCAAAGGTTGAGTAGTTTTTGTGAATCAAATTAATGTATGGTTAATTGATTTAACTTTACAACTTCAAAGGTTTATGGTTTAGTACTTTTTGTGAATGGTAGTAATGAATGATTAATTTATTTTGAGCAAACACTTATTCATCCAAATTCCAGTCATAATCTTAAGGTACAGATCTATTTTTTTATTTTTATTTTAATAAGTTATATCATTTCCATCCAAGTTCCACCCAGTCTTAAAGTACTGATGAATTAGAGTTTTTTATTTTTATTTTATTCAGTTATATCATTTTCAACGGGGTGCTGCATTAGAGAAATCTACATTCTTTATAACCGTATTAATGATGTATGTTTTAGGAGAAGATTAACTTTGTCCAGATGATATAGGTGATAAAGTGTCCCCAATAATTCTACCTCCTGGATAACCAAAAACAGACCGTGTTCCATTATTTTTCTCATTTTAATGTCAGGGGATTAGTCAAAATATCATTTAAGAACTACTGCTCTCTTCTGAACTGTATCTTTGAAAAATGGTACTAAATGTTGATATACTTGGAGCGTTCATGAGACACTAGATTCTTAGAGAGATCGATACAACTCTGATTGTCATAGTACACTACAGTGGGATCCAGCATCTGATTGTCATAGTACCCTATAGTGGGATCCAACATATGATTGGTCAGCTATGCTATCAACTTGCGAAGCCAAATAGCCTCACAATTAACAGAAATCACTGCCATATACTCTGCCTTTGTTGAACTAAGTGCAATTTCTTCCTGCATCCAGTTGAACCAGGAAATCATACTCAGGCCAAGCTGAAACAAAACCCTAAAGTGGTCATCCAAACACTTGCATCTCTTGAATAATGAGAATAAAAAAATCCATGCAACATCAACTCACCATCTTACACATATCTCAAGCCATAATGAACTATGCCTTTCAAGTACTGAAGTAGATACTTTGCAGAAGTCCAGTATATCTGCCGAGGTTGAAGTTGAACCATGGACTAGATTAATGTATTCAGTGTAAAACATATATACACAAGGCAACCAATCCATTGTCTATATATAGAAGGATCTTTCGAATCTTAATCTCAATCAAGGTATAACTTCAGATTTAGAACCATATGATCAACAATTGTTCAATTAACTATATTCATTTTCTAATTTTTGGAAATTATGGCTTGGGGTGCTTAGCAATATGGAGAAATATATGAAGGCAAAACTTATGGTTCTATCTTAGCCAAAAGCCTATTGCAGCAATCCCACTTAGCTGTTAGGCAGTTGATTTCTGCATATGTATGTTTTAGACATTTTTTTGCTAAAGTAGTCGTCTTGGACCACAAATAAAGAAGATGTGGTTGCACATATGCAGGTTGAGACATGGTGTCACTATATCCACGTGCAAATACCAAACCAACAAATTATACAGACCTTTACTTGTAACTCTTTGGCACAACCTGACTTAGATAAAGCAACTTTATACTTATGGCCATTCTCCCTTCATCTAGCGCTAGGTTCCTTGAGGTCTGTCCCAAGTTGCATCACGATGTGTTAAATAACAAATATTTCTTTGGCTGTTGTATTATTTTGGACATGACTTTTCTATTATTGATATAGATTTATCCAGTATTTATAATTTATTATCATCTCAATCAGTAATTTAGAAGATGACCAGGCTTTGATTAGATTTAATGTGCTTGATTGTAAAACCTATTTTTGATATGTTTTAGATGTGGAGAGAATTCCTAGGTAATGGTGGTTTGGTGGAGGTACTGATTTAACTCCATCTTACGTGTTTGAAGAGGATGTCAAGCATTTCCATATGGTAAGGGACTAGAGAGTAAACTATTCCCTTACATTGCCACTTAGATAAATATGTATTAGATCCACTTCAAAATACTTCTTCCGAATGCATATAATGATGCAGATCAAACTAAAAGTTTAGAAGAGTGATATCAAGACTTTTGGGTGCATGTGAGTTATGTCACATTTAAAAAGTCACCAATGATTATATTGCTTACATAATTCTAGCTACATTATTGACATGGCACCTTTGTTAGGGATATCATGCTAACTTATAAAAGTGGCTAAAATTCTGATTATATATTTCTTTATCACTTTAAGCTTGAATCCATGTGGTAGGACCAGAAAGACAAGTTTTCAGTCCTATTAACAATAATATTTCTGATCTGCAGCTTGGGGGGCATGACATCCTATCATTTTTCTCAGTTACCTTACTCTTCTTATTTTACAGTTTGCTGCATTTAGGGTCCATTTATTGTATGATAGTATACAGACTACCATGGTCTTCTTCTGTTAATTTTTTTTTTAACAAAAACGATTATGGTATTAATGAGATCTTAGCAGAGGAACTGCTTAAAAGGAACCTGATACTCCCTTCAGCCGGAATTCTCTCCTCCCTTCAGGCGATTAGCCCTTCTAGGGAGGGATATCCTTGCTTACAGTCAAGTTTACAATAAGCTCATTGAGACCTACAGCCATTGATTTGTTGGCTGCCAGGTCCGCCATCACATTGAGCTCCCTAAGAATATGATAAAATTTAATACTCCTGAACATCTTAGCCTTGGTCCTTATTCTGTTTATCAGCCTTACATTTCGCTCATTCTTTCCTTTACAACCACCATTCAGCGCTTGGATGAGTAGCCTGGAATCTCCAAATACCAAAACCTCGTCCACTCCATTCTTCCTTAATAGCTTAAGGCCTTGCCAAAGCCCATAAGCCTCTGCCATATTATTGGAATCGAATCCAATGTTCCAGTAGTATTCAGTCTCTACTTTCCCGTCCAGGTTTATGACAACTCCTCTGCCTCCCGCTTTCCCCGGATTTCCCTTTGAAGCCCCATCAAAAAATAATTTAAAAATCTTCCTTTCACGGAGCCAATTCTCAAACTGAGATTTGTCCATCCGGACCTCCCAGTCTTCCAATTTTTTGACGTTAATGCTATTTCCAGCCAGAACATTGAGTTTTTGCATCCACTTCTTTTCTCCGACAGTCAGAACTTCTTTATTATTTGGGATTTTTGCTATACTTACTACCTCGCCTAGTAAGGCATTAATCTTGGCTACCACCTTCCATGCTGGCTGGCTTTTATTCTGGAATACTCTTTGATTTCTTTCTATCCAAATGCACCAGCATACCAATTTTGGTAGTTTTATCCAGCATGCTGCAACTCCTTTTTTTTGCTCCAGCTCTCCTTTATACATTTTCTTCCAATTAAGAAAACATTCCTGGATATTTTCTGGCCTTTGGGTCCCACCTCCCCCACACTCCATTACTTCCTCCCATACAACGCTGGTGTAAGGACACCTCAGAAATAGATGAGTGATATTTTCTGTAGCCTCAGCGCAGAGAGGGCATCTGAATGGCCCCATTATCCCTTTCTTCTCCAAATTCTCTCCTGTTAAGACTTTCCGATGCATCAGCGTCCAGTTAAACATCTCAATTTTTGGCAGAGTTTGACATTTCCACAGGTAATTCCGGATTGCTGGGTTTATGGGCACGTTATAATTTATTGCCAGGATTTGGTAGCCCTCTGCCGCTGTGTATCTGCCAATTGCTCTTCCCCAGCCGCGGCTATCCTTCTTTGTCTTCGATACAGGAGCTAATCCGGCTAGGTGATTGAGTAACAGATCTTTTTCTGGCATTAATTCTTCTGGGCAATTTGGTAATGCCCATCTTGTCCACCGATTGGGTCGTTCCAGTTCCCATTCTAAAATATCCCACAACGTTTTGTATCCCAGCGCATTCATCCAGTTGTTCAGGCGAGGGAGATTGGGCGAAGGCTTTCCCTGGATCACGTCCTGCCAAATGCTGATCATTTTCCCATTGTCGGGTATCCAGTACAGGTTCTCTAAGAATTGAGGCAACGATTTCTTGCAGAGCTTGTATATCATTGTTCCCTTCTTTTTCACGTTGTCTCCTTCCAGACAACGAAGTCTTGGCCCGGGGAAATATTTGTTTTGGATCACACGGCTGCACTAGGACGGTTTTGGTGCTATTACATTCCACAGCAATTTGGCCCCCATGGCCTGATTTTGGTACCTAAGATCTCTAATTTCTATCCCTCCCTGCTGTTTGGGTAATTTGATAGTTCTCCAGCTTACCAGGGCAAACTTTTTGCCTCCATCAGTATTCCCACCTTTCCAAAGGAATGATCTAACCATGCTTTCAATCTGATTTATGATTTTTACAGGTGCAAGGAGGAGGGAACTTTGGTAGAGAAGGAGGCTGTTCAGGACAACTTTTATTAGAACTACCCTTCTGGCTAGATTTAACCAGACTGTCCCCCATCCGGTGATTTTTATTTTTATTTTGTCCACTATAGGGCTCCAGGCTGAGCATGTAGTTTTGAGCTTGAAGATAGGGACCCCTAGGTAAGTGAAGGAATCCTAGCTTACTACTCCAACCATATTTAGAGCCCGGGAGATGCTTACCATTTCCCTAGGATTTAAATTCCATCCAAATATCTGACTCTTGCTAAGGTTTAATTTACTTCCGGAGGCTTGGCAATATCGACTCAGTTCTCGCTTGAATCTTTAGGCTATAATCGGACTAGCACCTCCCAGCAAGATTGTGTCGTCTGCGAATTGTGCATGGTTGATATCCTTAGTCCCTCTAGCCATCCTTATTACTGTTAGTTCTTGATCTTGCTTGGCCTGTTCCAGCCGAAAACTTAATACCGCTGCCTGGATGGCATAGAGCAGAGGAGAGAGCGGGCATCCTTGCCTCAGACCTCTCGAAGCTTGGAAGAAAGGGGCATCTCTTCCATTGACGAGCGGAGCTATCCATGGCTTGCTGATGCAGGCCTTGACCCAAGCTACAAAATCAGGGGCGAAATCGAACTTTAGCATTACTTGGAAAAGGAACGGATGGCTGACTCTGTCAAAAGCATTAGCTAAATCTAGCTTTACCACCATTTCCTTATCTCCGTTTTTGAGACTTGAGTGAATTGCCTCTTGAACTAGAATGATATTTTCCCATATCTTCCTTCCTTTAACGAAGCCGCCTTGATTCTCCGGGATAATGTGAGGCAAGATATGTTTTAACCTGGTGGCCATAATTTTTGTAATAATTTTGTATCCAATGTTACACAGGGATATTGGCCGGAACCTGTCAAAGGTTTTTGCTTCCTTCTCTTTGGGGATGTGCGCCAAAAATGCCGAATTCGTGCTGCCCCCAAATCTTGCTGCATCTCTGGGATTTACAGACCATTTTGAATAAATCTTTTTATTATTATCTCCCAGCAAATTTTGTCAAAGTTGACGTTGAACCCGTCTGGGCTTGGGGCTCTGTCTTCCTCCATACTGTCAATTGCCTTCTTAACTTCCTCCAGCGTGATTATCTCATTCAGTTTTTTATTATCTTTATTTGTGACCGAGTTGGGAATGAGACTCATAAGCTCAACGGCGATTTGGACTGGCTAGTCTTTGAACAGTTCATTAAAGTGCCTGGACGCTTCAGCTTTAATTTCTTCAAAACTGTTGATTATTTTGTCTTGAATTTGGATCTCATTCACGCTGTTTTGGTTTTTCCTGGCCTCTGCGTGTTTGTGGAAAAACCCAGTGTTCTTATCACCTTCAATGAGCCATTTACATCTGGACTTTTGTCTCCACCAATCAGATTCAAGTCTGCAGGCAGCGTGGAGTTCCAATTGAAGATTATTCTCCTTTTGGATGTCCTCAGGAGTCACTCTTCTATCCTCCATGCCGGCCTGATGCAGTTCCAGCGCTTGAGTAGCTTGGTTTTTGACAAAATTTGGTTGTGGGATCTCTTTAGCCCAGCTCTTTAAAGATTTCTTGAGCCTTCATAATTTCTCCTCCTAGATATAAAATGGCGACCCTGTGACCGGACGAGACCAAGAGTCTGCCACTAAATTTAAGAACTCAGTTTGCTTAGCCTAGCTAGGATTGAATCTGAACGGGATTGGGCCCAGATTCTTATCTTTCACCATCTCAAGGAGGATAGGCTTGTGGTCCGATCCTCCGAATGGCAGAATTTTAGTTGTCAGCTTCAGGCCCATCAGGAGAAAGGTGTCTTGGATCAGGAATCGGTCGAGTCTGGCAGCTATATGGCCAGGTCCGACCCTCCTGTTATTCCAAGTATATTTTCCAGCTGTGGGCTTTACATCCATGAGGCCCCAGTCCATAATTGTCTCATCCACTATTTCTCTGATGGGGTCTTTGACCAGTGAGCCCCCTCTTTTTTCATCTTGGCTTAGGATGACATTCATGTCCCCTGCCAGAATTACGTTTCCTTGCAAGTTACTTCTTTCGTCCCGGAGGAGGTTCCAACAATTCTTTTTTTCAGTAAAAGAATTAGGAGCATAGATATTGAAGATTCTTACCAGATTGTTGCTGTCAATTTGCCTCAGCAGGATGAGGATCTAGTGAAGGCTTTTCTTGATATCAATAGCCTCATATTTCTTGGCATCCCACAGAGTTCCAATGCATCCAGAGGCTCCCCTTGAGCTAATTGCAGCGCTGCCCTTTTTTTTCCAGAATTTTTTGCTTACCTGGAGGAATGCATCTTCCTCCATCTTGGTTTCCTGGATCAAGAAGATGTCCGGCTTGTGAAGAGAAGTTAGATCTAACATAGCTTCTTCCTTAATATTGCTACCGAGACCTCTGCAGTTCCAGGAAAGAACCCTCATTACTTACTTTTGGAGGAGGTTGGCATCCCTTTCAGGACATGCCCGTGCTGGCGAGTATTCCTTGTGTTTTTTAGCAGCTTTTCCAAGGTTAACTGGGACCCTTGCAGCTTGTCCTTGTAGGTGTCCTGTTCCCGTTCCTCTTTCTTAGATTTCCTTCCTTTGGTTTTAGTTAATCTTGGGGTGGTGATTTCAATTTCCCCTTCTTCCTCCTCTTATTCCTCCGATTCGGATTCTTCTTCATTTTTCTCTTGTCTTTCTTCTTCTTCTGTCATTGGAGTTGCTTCTTCTTTCTCTTTAGTTTGATCTGAAGGGGCTGATTCAGAATCCTTACTACTTTCATTACTTGATTTCTCTTCCATTTGGTTGGAGTCTTCCCTTATTTCAATAGCTTCTTTGATTGGTGAAGTTGCTTGAGTTTTTTCTTGAATAATGACTCTTGCTTCTTTGTTTCCTTTTCCCTTCTTTAGATCCACTTCGGCTTGATTTTTGGATTTAGATCTATTCACTTTATGCCAACCTTCCGTCTTTTCGTGCTGGGTCTCATATTTTTTGGGGCAGTTGCGCATGAAATGTCCGTATTCGTGGCATCCTCTGCATTTGAAGGGAAGCTGTTCGTAGTCAAGTTTCTGGAAATGAGCCCAGTTTCCCACAGTTAGTTTGATGGCTTTTGGCAGTCCAGCTTCAAGGTCGACCTCAACACAGATTCGGGCACAGGCGTATTGGTCCTTTGGGCTGGCCATATCAATATAGTTCCCCAAGGCGTCCCCGATAGCGTGAAGAGATTTAGGGTTCCAGCAGTGCATGGGGAGATTAGGAAGTCTGACCCATACTGGCACAGCTTTGGGGGTGTCAGCTTAGGGGTCAAAGTCCGGGGTCCACCTGTTCAGGTAGAGACCTTGTGGCCCCATGAAGTAAGGTCCGTTCCTGAAGATTAGTTCTTTATCGTCTTTGGATTCGAAGTCGAATAGGAAGTAGCCCCGTCCGACGGCGTAGGACGCAACATTTTTGGAGATCAGTGGCCTCCAATTTCTTTGAACCCAACTATCAGTGGTTTTTGGCGAGGGCCAAAGCCCAGTGAATTGACCAATCAGTGCTCTATCTACCAGAGAGAGGGCTACTCGAATGGTTTCTTCCGGGGGGAGGGCAACTTCTGGCACATCTTCAATACGTTTTACGAACTTCGGAGGTTCTCCTCGCCTGGATCTCTTATTTTGAGTGGCTATTAACCGTTCGAAGGCGGCTGATCGAAGTCCTGGCGACGAGCCATCTCCTAGCCCAGGCATTCCTTTAGAGTCCGGTCAAACCTCTCAACTCATAAGTCCAGGATCAGAATTCAGCTCGTGTCATCCCAGTCGATCTTGGTTCAGGCACCAGATCCAGGCTCCTCGTAACCAGTTCCAGGCTACTAGGGACCAGATCCAGCAAGTTCTGTCCTTAGGCTGCGATCAGGCCTCAAACTCAACCTTCCTTCACTTCAGATCGGTTCAGGCTGCTATCAGGCAGCGATCAGGCTGCGTCCATGCATGCAAATTCCAGGCTGCGTGCTTGCATGCGGTCTCCGGGTCTTCTTTTGTTAATTACTGTTGTGCTAATAGTCGCTTTAGTAGGCATCAGAAAATTTATGTGTATTGCATCCATTTATTCAGTATGTAATGGATACTGTACCATTATCTGTCATTTGAGTTGGTCCCAAAAAATTGATGCTAAATGTTCTTCCTAGTTCCTACAAAGGAAGTTGAGTTCTTCCATATTTCCCGGCCGCATAGAGTTTTTCACAAAGCACTCATTATTCTCTCCACAATTTTGTGTACTGCATCGTTATCCTTATAGAAGGACTAAAATTTAAACGTAGAAGTTCTAAAGGTTAAACTTAGAATTCTTTCATTGGTAAAAGAATATGAGTGGCTGTGAATAGTGAATTTTGCATTATTGGTCCTTTGGACTTAGGTGAGTCAAGTCAAGTCTCAATTTTTGAAATTCAGTGAAAGCCTTAACCTTGTTATACTAAACAATTACCTCCCCAGTTAATGTTAATGCATTCTATTCTATATGCAGGTTCAGAAGCAAGCATATGATAAGTTTGATCCATCTTTCTATCCAAAGTTCAAAAAGTGGTGCGATGATTATTTCTTTATTAAGGTACACCTCGCCCCTTATTTCAATAGGTTTCTTAATAGTTCATTCTTTGTATGATACTGTGCTTTATCCACTATTTTCTGCTTCTACAACTCAGTAGAATCTATGAAATGATGGCTACAAGTTCGGGAATATCCTGTGTAGGCAATTACATCTTTTTGAAAAATTGACACACATGAAAGCAAAACACAACAAATCATATACCCATGCCTAATTGGTTTAATGAGATCTGCTTTAGTAGTATCAGTACTCCCAAACATTGTATGGTAAACACTACAATGGTAAGGACATCCCACACAAGAAACTTTATACTTTTTCAAAACTCAAGCCCTAATGGAATGGTGATTGATCTCCCTTGTGACAAGTATTCAGTTATTTGTTGTCAAATATCTCATGCTTTATAGATGCCATCGTTCTCTTAGATTACAGGCCAATGGGAACAACTTCTAAAGTTCTAAAACATTGCAATGGGGTATTATAATGTTCATTTTGCTTCTTGTATATCGACCTGAGCAATTTCTGTTGTCCAACCTAACAATGTTCTAATTAGGAATCTAACATCAAACACATGATGCAATTTTTTATGGGCTGGTTGATTAGGATTTTGACTTAATTGGATGCTTCTTTCTTGTAAGTGCATTCTAAGGGTTGACTAACCCTATAGTATGTAGTTTGCACTATGCAGTGCATTTTGTGCAACGTGTGCCTCGACAAGTAGTTGTGTAGTACAGAAGATAAACATAGAGAAATAATTGACAATACCTAAGTCAAGTGATTAACTCTACTCATTAATGTCATACAATCATTATTTCATTGCGCATAAACGTTTCTTGATGGTATACCAGATCGAGTCTCTAAGCAAGACCCAAAAGTCCCAATTTGCAGATGTTACCATTATATAAAGATGTTTGCTAGACCTATAATAACAAATTGGTTGGTCTAACTTGTCAACTTCTAGGATTGGTTCCAGTTGATGTGTCACAGACTCATAGGTTGATGCGCTCCTCTATAAGTTTATTGTGCTGAGAGAAGCGAGGTGCATTCTACAACCCAGTATTGAAGAGATTGTAACGTCTCTCCCGTCCATTTATTCTTGGAGAACATTATGCATAAACCATTTAAGATCGTGTTTTAAATTAAATTATGCCACATTCAACCTTAATACTTAACCAAATCACATAAATTTAAACAAGCATAAATCAATTGTCTCAAGTTCATCATAAACCATAAAGTTCCATCAATTCCTCAGTGTTGAGGACACAGCATGTCGAATCTAAGATGAGATGAACCTTATAATTAAACAATTTTGTAGTCCATTGTCACTCCCAACATGGTGGTTCCTCGTGCAAATAAAATGTTCCCTAAAAATTGATTATTTTCCGTTCTTAATTTGCTTGCCCTGAATTTTGATCCTTCCATGCCTGTCTGAAATCATAAGCCATAATCTGGGTGGAGTCCTTGCCATGATACCTTGTTGTTTTTCTTCTTATTTCCATATTTTTACCTCTCTGATTCCATTGCCATTATTTGTTGGCTTGAACTAGCTTGTAAAGCCATGATTCTTCTTTGATGATGGTAAGAAATTTGTCCCAAGAGTTTTTTGGATTACTCCTATAGCAGTCTGTAATTAAATCATTTGACCCATTTAAACTAAATATTATTTGATGTAATTTTTATGGGAGATATAGAAAAATGTTCTCTACACCTTGCAAAACTTTCAGACTCAGTTTGCGAGGCATGTGTGAGAACTGATCAAAACACTGGACCTACTCACTTTTTTCTGAGTTGTCTGGATTGCTCCTGTAGTGGTCTGTAATTAAATTAGTTTACCCACTTAAACTCAATATTATTTAATGAAATTTTTAGGGAATATATATTAATATGTCCTTTACACCGTATAAAAATTCCAGACTTAGTTTGCAAGGCATGTGTGAGAACTGATCAAAACACTGGGCCTACTCAATTTTTTCTGAGTTGTCTGGAATGCTCCTGTAGTGGTCTGTAATTAAATTTTTTTACCCACTTAAACTAAATATTATTTAATGAAATTTTGAGGGAAGATAGATGAATATTTCCTTTACACCTTGTTAAAATTTCAAACTTTGATTCAAAGGAAATAGGGAGCATTGATCAAAACACTGGACTTACTCAGTTTTTAGGATGACTTTGTCTCTGATTTTGATTTAGTTTTGCTTTTGAAAAAAATAAAACTCTGCTTTATAAGTTGTTCAGGGTAATGGGATTGTTCAATCATTCTCTTTTTCTTTGAAACAAACAAGGTTGGGTTGAGTTCCTACCTGTTTTTTCAGTCTGATGTGTAACGTGTTGGATTTCCCTTGACCCTTGTTTCCTTTTCTAATTCCTTCCAAGTTCACCTTGTTCTGCCTTGTGTACTGCTTCTTGCAATTCCCCCTTTATTCCACTTATAAATTTAACAATTTAGGTTTTCTCCTTAGATTACTTCATTCAACCTCTATTCCTTAGTCTCTTGAGGAATTTTTGGCTTCTCTGTCAGTATCGGTACTCCCAAACATTGTGTGCTAAACACTATAATGATAAGGACATCCCACACAAGAAACTTTATACTTTTTCAAAACTCAAGCCCTAATGGAATGGTGATTGATCTCCCTTGTGACAAGTATTCAGTTATTTGTTGTCAAATATCTCATGCTTTATAGATGCCATCGTTATCTTAGATTACAGGCCAATGGGAACAATTTCTAAAGTTCTAAAACATTGCAATGGGGTATTATAATGTTCATTTTGCTTCTTTTATATCGACCTGAGCAATTTCTGTTGTCCAACTTAACAATGTTCTAATTAGGAATCTAACATCAAACACATGATGCAATTTTTTATGGGCTGGTTGATTAGGATTTTGACTTAATTGGATGCTTCTTTCTTGTAAGTGCATTCTAAGGGTTGACTAACCCTATAGTATGTAGTTTGCACTATGCAGTGCATTTTGTGCAACGTGTGCCTCGACAAGTAGTTGTGTAGTACAGAAGATAAACATAGAGAAATAATTGACAATACCTAAGTCAAGTGATTAACTCTACTCATTAATGTCATACAATCATTATTTCATTGCACATAAACGTTTCTTGATGGTATACCAGATCGAGTCTCTAAGCAAGACCCAAAAGTCCCAATTTGCAGATGTTACCATTATATAAAGATGTTTGCTAGACCTATAATAACAAATTGGTTGGTCTAACTTGTCAACTTCTAGGATTGGTTCCAGTTGATGTGTCACAGACTCATAGGTTGATGCGCTCCTCTATAAGTTTATTGTGCTGAGAGAAGCGAGGTGCATTCTACAACCCAGTATTGAAGAGATTGTAACGTCTCTCCCGTCCATTTATTCTTGGAGAACATTATGCATAAACCATTTAAGATCGTGTTTTAAATTAAATTATGCCACATTCAACCTTAATACTTAACCAAATCACATAAATTTAAACAAGCATAAATCAATTGTCTCAAGTTCATCATAAACCATAAAGTTCCATCAATTCCTCAGTGTTGAGGACACAGCATGTCGAATCTAAGATGAGATGAACCTTATAATTAAACAATTTTGTAGTCCATTGTCACTCCCAACATGGTGGTTCCTCGTGCAAATAAAATGTTCCCTAAAAATTGATTATTTTCCGTTCTTAATTTGCTTGCACTGAATTTTGATCCTTCCATGCCTGTCTGAAATCATAAGCCATAATCTGGGTGGAGTCCTTGCCATGATACCTTGTTGTTTTTCTTCTTATTTCCATATTTTAACCTCTCTGATTCCATTGCCATTATTTTTTGGCTTGAACTAGCTTGTAAAGCCATGATTCTTCTTTGATGATGGTAAGAAATTTGTCCCAAGAGTTTTTTGGATTACTCCTATAGCAGTCTGTAATTAAATTATTTGACCCATTTAAACTAAATATTATTTGATGAAATTTTTATGGGAGATATAGGAAAATGTTCTCTACACCTTGCAAAACTTTCAGACTCATTTTGCGAGGCATGTGTGAGAACTGATCAAAACACTGGACCTACTCACTTTTTTCTGAGTTGTCTGGATTGCTCCTGTAGTGGTCTGTAATTAAATTAGTTTACCCACTTAAACTCAATATTATTTAATGAAATTTTTAGGGAATATATATTAATATGTCCTTTACACCGTATAAAAATTCCAGACTTATTTTGCAAGGCATGTGTGAGAACTGATCAAAACACTGGGCCTACTCAATTTTTTCTGAGTTGTCTGGACTGCTCCTGTAGTGGTCTGTAATTAAATTTTTTTACCCACTTAAACTAAATATTATTTAATGAAATTTTGAGGGAAGATAGATGAATATGTCCTTTACACCGTGTTAAAATTTCAAATTTTGATTCAAAGGAAATAGGGAGCATTGATCAAAACACTGGGCTTACTCAGTTTTTACGATGACTTTGTCTCTGATTTTGATTTATTTTTGCTTCTGAAAAAAATAAAAACTCTGCTTTATAAGTTGTTCAGGGTAATGGGATTGTTCAATCATTCTCTTTTTCTTTGAAACAAACAAGGTTGGGTTGAGTTCCTACCTGTTTTTTCAGTCTGATGTGTAACGTGTTGGATTTCCCTTGACCCTTGTTTCCTTTTCTAATTCCTTCCAAGTTCACCTTGTTCTGCCTTGTGTACTGCTTCTTGCAATTCCCCCTTTATTCCACTTATAAATTTAACAATTTAGGTTTTCTCCTTAGATTACTTTATTCAACCTCTATTCCTTAGCTTCTTGAGGAATTTTGGCTTTTCTGTCAGCCTCTCATCTATGATTAATTCAGGAATTAGATGATCTTTCATCTTGTTGATTATGATAAGCTCATTGAGTTGAATCTCAGAGCCTCTCACCATAGTAGAATACTCTTGCCCCCTTATGTTTTGGAAATGTTGAGCAAATTCAATGGCCACAATGTCATCAAATCCTTTCAGTCTGTTGAAAATACTCAAGCCAGAGTGATTCCTGAAGCATTTGTGGCTGGGTTGTTTTGGGCATTTTGGAAGGCGCAACAGTATCCATATTCAAATACCACGAGATTGGGCTTGAGTATACACCAAGGAGGGCACACTTGAGGAAGAAAGTCATCCATTCTAAGAAGAGGTCATGTTATTGACAAAATGTAATGTCCTCTTCCTTTTAGGCCCTGAGGCCCATACCGCTAACTTATGTGATTCCTGTGGGTTCGAGCGGTTACTGATAGCTAGGGAATCAGATCAGGACTGATGCCATCCATAGAAGATCTACGGCATCCTCACTTGGTCAAGAAGGGCCACCTGGGCCAAAGGCCACCTTCATGCATGACCATGCTCTTTTCCATGCTCCATGCATGACCATGCTCTTTGCATGCAAGTCAACGACAAATTAGAAGATAAAGTGACCTAATTAGGTCAAAGATTAGGTTTTGCGCAGTTGAACTTTATAAATAGAGGGTAAAGCAAGAGGAGACCTCACTTATGCTTATGATTATTTTTGGGAGCTCTTGGATAGCAGCACAACAGTTGGGGTTGGAGACGGAGTCTTCAGCTAACAGGATTTCGGCAGTGAAACATCTGTCCTAGTCTTATTCCGGGTAAGCCATACTGGTTCACCACTTGATCTTCATTCATTCATCAGTTATATAGCACAAGGTATAGATTGTTGCAGGACATGGTGCAGCCGTAAGGGGGGGTTTTCAACCAGAAAGCCCTACTCAGCTGTAGAGCTTCCAGATCTCAGTTTCCTTCAGAAACTCAGGCACCAGTCTTATCATCAGCTACATACTCCGGCACTCCTTGATTATCAGCTCCATCTGAGCTCATCCGAAGGAGTTATCAGCAATTCCGAACCACCAGGGGCGTGAGCAGCTGCCTTAGAGAACCAAGACGCTATCATACTTAGAGGGTTCAGAACTGCAGTATATTCCAGCCAATCTCTCCGTCACAGCGAGGCTATCAGCCCTGCAAATCTGCGGATCCATCGGACACCTCCTTCCTTGAGGGCGTTGTTGAAAAACTGAGTTTAACTGATTGCTGGTTTAATGAACAATTTTATGAGTTTCACTTCAGCCGGTTTTGCATAGGCTTGAAGCTACTTATAAAAA
>LPNX010886257.1:0-14226 GCA_001517045.1 Pseudotsuga menziesii
ATTGTATAATGCGAAAAAAATTAACAAAAAAATATGCACATCACACTGCATTTTATGTAGATCATGCTCATATATATATATTTTTTAAAATTATTAATGTAAGATTGAATTACTCTATGTGGACACGAGCCACTTATTAGCTTCTTCAAATTTTAAAGGTCACACAGTTCATTAAATGCAAAAATTCACACATTAAATGACATCGGAATATTTTTTTAAAAATATCACTATGAAGCCAACATAATATTCTACAATTTGTTTTTTTACTGCAAGTCAAAATTCACATGGCATATATGCGTTTTGAGGGCTTCTATCTAGCACATGAGTAAAAAATCAGGTTTTCATCGCCAAATTTGGCCAAAAAGTGTTACCCATCTTCATGGAATCACCCATTGATAAGTTAGAGGGTTGTTTAGAAGAAGCAAGCTGTGCTGGTATGATATTAGCTGGAATAGTCGTCATCCTTCTTCTTTATGCTGACGATATTGTCCTTATGGCAAGGTGTTCTTCTGATCTTGATAAGCAGCTTCGACTCCTCAAATATTTTTGCTCTAACATGGGTATGACTGTTAACACTGACAAAACAAAAGTTATGTTTATCAAATACAAGAATGATACATACGCTAATTTTATGTATGACAATATCAACTTGGAGGAAGTGTCTTCTTACAAGTACCTAGGAATTGATATTCATCACAAGCTCAACTGGAACTATAGCATTAAGAAAAGGATTAACGAAGGGTGGAAAGCTTACTTTGGTCTTGAAAATAACTGTAAAGCTGCAAAGCTCATGATGTGGGATAAAAAGAAGCTCCTTTTTGAAACTCTAGTCACTCCTGTCATCTTGTATGGGTGTGAGGTTTGGGGTTGCAGCATCTCTAGAGAATCCTGGAGAAAGATCGAGCAAATCCAGAAGCGTTTTATAACTTATAACCTCAAAATAAAAAACAATACACCCTATCCTAGTCTCCTTATAGAAGTGGGTCTTTCCTCCATTCAGATCCTAGCTATGACTAGACTCCTGTTATACAAGAACAAAATCAATAACATGGGAGACCATAGACTCCCTAAGATAGCTTTAAACTCCAGCCAAAACCACTTAAGGCTCAAGCGTGGGTGGTATAAAGACACCAGGTCTTGGTTAAATCACTGGGAGATTGATGAAAATGTTGCTTTGCAGAATATTAATAACATTAAAAATATTATTTCTTCTAAGTTTAAAGAAAAATTGTGGTGTGAGAAAGATCTCAAGACTAAAAGAAAATTAAGATATTATAAGGAGGTCATCAACCCTACTCTAGAAGATCAAAAGTATCTCTCTATTTTGATTAGTACTAAGAAAAAAATTAACATAGCTAAGATAAGAACGAACTCGCATGAGCTCCATAGTGAAACTGGTCGTTGGACAGTCCCTAAAACACCATGGGTAGAAAGGATCTGCTACCTTTGTGAGAGTAAGAACATTGAAGATGAAAATCACTTCCTCTTAGAGTGCCCTGCGTACACCCACATTAGATCCCAGTTTCATAATCTTTGTTGCAATACCGACTTTTCTAGCCTTTTAACCTATCAAAATTATAGTAAGCTCAGGACGCTTCTTTCCAAGCTCTTTGAGCATAGAAATATAACTTTAAGGCAAACTAATTACTTTTCTTCTTTAGGTCCGATAGACCAAAGTTTGGTCTCAAGGGACGTTAACCATCATCATCATCATCATCATCATCATCACAATTATCTATGTAAATTTTGTTATTTGTTGTGAAAGCTATCGTGACAAATTAATGTGGATAATAATAAAAAACTAATATTTATATTACATGTTATTTTTATATTTTGATAAAAAGTAAGAATCTCAATTTGTGACAAATCGTTTTCATAACTTCAATTACAATTTTCATATTTTTATTTATTTAAAAGAAAATATTATTACTTTTTTAAGAATATAAGAGTAAAAACTATTATTTTTAAAATTATCATGAAAAATTAATATCTAGTATTACATACTATAATCAAGTGTCTTTTTAATTATAGTATTATAAAAAATGAATATCTATTATTATTGCTAATTTTGTATATGACAATAACAACTTGGAGGAAGTGTCTTCTTACAAATACCTAGGAATTGATATTCATCACAAGCTCAATTGGAACTATAACATTGAGAAAAGAATTAATGGAGGGTGGAAAGATTATTTTGATCTCAAAAATAATAGTAAAGCATCAAACCTTGTGATGTGGGATAAAAAGAAGGTCCTCTTTGAAAATTTAGTCACTCCTATTATCTTGTATGTGCGTGAGGTTTGGGGTTGGAGCATCTCTAGAGAATCTGGAGAAAGATTGAGCAATTCCAAAAGATTTTTATAACGTATAACCTCAAAATTAAAAGCAATACACCCTACCCAATTCTCCTTATAGAAGTGGGTATTTTCCCTATCGAAAGCCTCGCTATGATTAGGCTCCTCTTATACAAGCACAAAATTAATAACATGGGAGATCATAGACTTCCTAATCTAGCTTTAAATTCTAGCCAAAACCACCTAAGGCTCAAGCAAGGTTGGTATAAAGATACCAAGGCCTGGTTAAACCATTGGGAGATCGACAAAAATGTTGCATTGCAAAATATTAATAACATAAAAAATATTGTTACTTTTAAGTTTAAAGAGAAAATGTGGCGTGAGAAATATTTAGAAGCTAAAAGAAAATTAAGATATTATAAGGAGGTCATCAACCCTTCTCTATAAGATCAAAAGTATCTCTCCGTTTTAACTAGTTTAAAGAAAAAAATTAATATAGCTAAGATAAAAACGAACTCTCATGAGATCCATAGTGAAGTAGGTTGATGGGAAGTTCCTAAAACACTATGGGTGGAAAGGCTCTGCCATCTCTGTGAGAATATGAACATTGAGAATGAAAATCACTTCCTCTTAGAGTGCCCTGCATACACCCACATTAAATCTCAGTTTCATAATCTTTGTGGCAATAGCGACCTTCCTATCCTTTTAACTTGTCAAAAATATAATGAACTCAGGACGTTTCTCTACAAACTCTTTGAGCATAGAAATACAATTTTAAAACAAACTAAATAACTCGTTTGTTTAAGTCCGATAAACCAAAGTTTGATCTCAAAAAACATTAACCATCATCTTCATAAAATATTATTTCAATACTTTAACTTAAACTATAATTTTTATTGACAGACTAAAATTTATATGGCATGCATTTTTCAAAAACTACAACTTCCACACTATTGTTTGTGTTATTACAACCATGGTAAAATTATAAAATAAAGAATTTGTTATTTATTGCTAAAACTACCATAAAATATTAACGTTGCTGGTTCAGCATCGATGTCTTTATTATTGTCACTCTCCAAATCGACATATGTTTTATTATCGTCGGCGTGCCTACCTTTTTCAAGGAACCATAAAAATAAATTTAAATAAAAAAAACTTGGCCGGTCTAGTGGGATAATCGTCTTAATCAGGAATACTCACGGTAAAGCTCTAAAGTTTAGAAGTTAAAATCAAATCGCTATCACTTGACGAAAATTTTCTTTGGTAATGATGGATGGGACACCCACTTTCGTTCATTCGTTATTTCAATGTAATCCATTCTTATCTTGAAAGTAGGAATGATTCTAATAGTTACCTATATATGTTTCATTTGTTTCGAAGAGTATCTATGTAAATATTTTTTTAATAATATGTTTCATTTGTTTTGAGAGTATGTATATATGCATCTATCTATGTATACATATTTATGTATGTATGTAACGTTTTTTTAATAATTTAATTTATTAAATATTAATTCAAATTTGGATTTATCAAAAATCAAGAAGTTTCAATTTTTTAAAATGTAAAGTTTTTTAATATAAAATTGTTTACAACTCTAAAAAAAGTTGATATTTAAGAAATTGAATCTATCTTTCTTTGATACATCCAAGTTTAAGATAGATCTATATTGGTTCTAATTTTTTAATTTTATGAGTCTGTATAGATTTTTTTTAATTATTATATCCTCGACATATAGTTTTCGGTTGAGGACATTAGTTCAACAAGTAGAGGATTAATTTTTCACTTGACTATAGTTTTAACATTTGTGGTTGATTTTTATATTAAAAACATTTTTTTAAAATCTCATTTATTTAAATTGTTATTGGTTGTTAGAGGCTGATGTCTGGCTTGTTCTATGTTACCCACCATGCAGCAACAAGAAGACGTCGGTTGCTTTAAATGTAATATGGCCCATACACCGCAATCACAAAATCTCAAGGTAAATACACTTACAATTTTCCAAAGGTTATTGGCTGGTGTGCCCTGAATTATGCCACCCTGTCACAGCTGTTAATGTTTACATGTTTTCTATTGATCCCAAGGTGAATGAACCTTTTAAAGAAGAGCAGACAATGGAAGTAGATGCGCATGCTAGAGTCGATGCTGGGAAAACCGAGAGAGCAAGTGTGTGATATGATAAATAATTTAGTGTGAAGGAGGATGTATACATGTAGCAGCACTGGTGCATGCTCCAAGGCCGAGCTACCCAAATTTTGTTTGGATAAGTCTGCAGATGATAATTTCCCTCCTTTAATGTTATGATGAGTCAGGTATATGTTATGTAAAAGCAATGCATGCATCAACCCATGCGACAGACATGTGCTTGCCTACTGAACTCGATTAAAAAGAAATTCCTTTGTGACTTAGTAGGGATAGTGCTTTGAGACCTCGTGTTTGTCTCTCTGTGTAGGCATGTTATGCTCCCACCTAATGTTTCTCAACTTCTTCCTAAGAATCGCCTTTTGGACGAGACAAGCCACGGGTTTCCTTATTGGAGGTTGCAAGGTCGATTATAATGTCTTTATCTTCAACTGTGTGGAATGCAATGCATCCTCATACTTTATGCGTGTGCTTTCTTTCCTTTAATGGTTGGGTCCAGAGATGTGGATTTCAAGAAATGGGAAGAAAAAGAATTCGCAATGTTGATATGTTGGGCCTTTAATGTTTAGGGTTCCGGTTTAGGTCTTCAGTGGATCCATGGTTTACAATTTATGGTTTTTTCTGTTCCATTGTTGGAGCTATAGATGATCCATAACTTGGGATCCTGGAATTTTACACCGAAAATAAGCTTACCTTATTTGTATCTAGAGTGAATATTTGTATTTTCCAGGGGGGTGTTTCAGATCAGATACCATGCCTTGGATGCATACTCGGTTTTGTGTCGAGCGTTGCCAAGTTGTTGGATGAAGATACTTGATCATCTAGCAGAGGCTCGTAGTCCTCTTCCCCTCCCTTTAGGTCTTATGTTCACTGTAGTACAATAGTATGTCATTTATTTTTAGATCTTGTAAGTGCTTTTTGGGCTATTTAAAACTGGGAAATCAAAGTTTACCTAGATTATTCTTCCATTGTTTGGCTTGGCAGTTTATATACATTATAACAAAACCGTATCTCTTCTTTTCCAGCTAATCTATAACTAATCGCTTTCCTTGCTCATACTAGGATGCATACCAGTAAATATAAGTAAGTAGTAAACCCACTTTGCCCCCTATTAGAGAACAGGAAACATGAAAACTCAAGGGAAAATTTCTCCATGGGTTCTATTCTCTTGCTTATTCCTTCGAGGTAAAGTTCGAAGTATTGTTATGCCACTTGCACTAGTTTCATTTTGAAGTATATATATAAATGTTAGTTCCACTGAATAGGGTTTCAGGCTTAATTTGTAAAGATTTTACTTTTTATTTTCAGAATGTTGCCAAATCTCAGGCCTTTACCGTGGAAAGGAAGTGGAGACCGCAACGGGGGAAAAGAGAATTTCCATTGGATCCAAATTAACTAGAAATTGAATCTTCATTTCATTAATTCTATGCACAAAGCTAAATGCATTGGATACTCAAAAATTCTAAATTGTGTAATTGGAGATATCTCAAAAAAATTATGTATATTTTCATTAGAGATATCAAACAAAATATCCAATTCTTTAAACACTACAGATCTCTAACTTGAAAAGTATTGAAAATTGAAATGTTTATAGTGTTATTAGCTATCGATTCTGAGAGATGTGCTTATTTGTTTACTAATTTTTTTCATCCATTTTTCCATCTAAAATCAATTGTCCAACCGTGCTTTTATTTTGTATTTGGATTTCAATTCTAAGAAGCGCGATCATATTTAGTGTTTGTAATGAATGCACGTGTTTGAGTTTGAGAGTGCAAATTATTCTCTTGTCACAGACATTGGTTAGCATTTATTTTGTGAACCGTGTTGGATGTTGAGTGCAACTATCTCAGGATGATGGGTGGATAGTTTTACTTCTTGGTTATTTTTCAGAATGACTGGAGAGGAATTGGCGTTCAACAGTTTCGCGGGAGCAACAAAGAGGCAACAAAGAAAAAAAGAAAGGCTATCATTTTTAACTAAAGATGGGTGGTTTTAGGTGAATGGATGGTGTCTTTGAGTTCGAGGTGAAAGGGTTCTTCATTTGATAGCAAGGGTTACAAAAGCACCACTCGACCCCAAGATATTTATTATAACATTCATCCCTTATCCCACAATAGGAAACACTGTTCAAAGTTGAAAAAAGAAATGACTTTCTCATGTTGCAGATATCGGTAGTTTTGTGATACATGGGCAAGATGGATCTCCCAATTCTCTTTCAATCGTTTTAGTTTCCAATTTGTTATAATCTACTTGATATGTCCATAGGATTTTTTTGACTACTTATTTTTCTCTCTTGGTGAATACCATGTAGGGATGAGGGAGAGCTCTTGGAGAAGGTCATGCTACTTGTTCTGAATAAGGTTCAAAAAACACCATTGGATTTGGAAAAATATTCAATTGGGTTGGGAGAGAAATATTCAATTCAACTTAATATCAACAGCTTTTCGATCAAGCAATATCCTAATTTATATTTCGAAACTGATTTTAGGGCATCTATTTTCATGGAATCTATTTTTAATTTCAATAGGATTCTCAATAAGTAGTGCCATATTAATTCTCGGACTAGTTGATGATGTTGATCCCCTACTAAGGCCAGTTGTTGATGCCAGAGTTGGGCTCTTATTCTAATAATTTCCACTTGGATTCACATATATATCTACGTCCAAACCTAGTCTCTTCTCCAAATCCATCCCCATATGAGAATACCATGCTCTACATTTATAGCCACCCAGTAAGCTATAAATGCTTATGGGAATGGAAGCGTTCACATGGATCGAGAAGAGAGATTCCACCTCTGGCTCATCCTTCGGCTGATTTCGATGAATACAACATTCTTTGGAATTAAAACCATGCAGTTTGAGTATCATCACTCTTCCCCTTATATACTCTCGTTGAAAATCAAAATAGAACGATCTCCAAGGACATGCAAGCCAAAGATAATTTGGAAGGTTTGAAGTCCCTGCAACTACTCGTCGGATGCCTCTTAGAATACGTTCCTCGTGATAAAATCCATGTTGAAAACAACTCCCTCGTTCACCTTGTCCTCGATTTATTGATGAAGGAATGTTTTAATACCTACACGGGACTTAATGTTTGTATATGCAATATTTTGGATGAAGTGCCAACATAAAAATATCTATGTCTTGTGTATGTTTATAAACATATCTTGTGAGAGCCCGAGGAGAAAATTTCAAAGTTTTATCAAAGATCATATATAGTGGTAGTAGCACATGGCGTCCACACTGACAAGCCTTCTCCTGAATCATTCTCAACTCAAATAAAGGATTACAATACAAAATACAAGAATCGTATTTTTAAAATCAAAGATATGCAGGGGCGTCGCTCCATCCATATCCATTTAGAGGTTGAGGAACATGATATTACAAACAAAGAAGCATCTGATGAGAGGAATCTAGAGATTCAATTATATACAGCTGGAGAAAATCACCAAGATAATGTAGCTACAGGTGTATCAATGAGTGGTGTAAAGGAAAATTTTCCATAAGCATACTGTGCACTGTTTGTTAGAATATTAATCATTTCATAAGACTAATTATGAAACGTTGTTGTGTTAATTGGGAGTATGATTTGAGGTCTCGTTGTGCAAAGTGAAGGTTATAGGCATTTTGAGGGTGGACAAAATTAGTAAAACCACTGGCCAAGGAATCCTTCAACCTAAGAAGACCAGACTATGACGCATTGTCCCATTGACTAATTCCTTCCTTCTTATTTTTAAAAGCCACAGATATGTAGATTGTAATTGATAAGAGTGGGCATACATATAAGTTTTCAATGTGATAGATATGATTATGAATTCTGAGAACATCAATATCAATTATGCCTATATTTTTACTACAGTTGGATTACGTAGCTATGCTTGTAGGATTAATATAGTTGTAGTGTTAATACAGTTGGATTATGCATTATATGTGCTTGTAGGATTAATATAGTTGTAGTGTTAATACAGTTGGATTATGCATTATATGTGTAGATGACAGGGGTCATCCAATTCTTTTTTTTAAATGGAATTACTGTTTGTTCATGCTTCTACATCATGCAAAAAATGTTATTATTCTATGAATATAATTATTTTTAAATGCAAACAATTAATTTTTAAGCCCAGTTAATGCTTTTACATTGTCTATTTAAAAAAATTGTAATTAATACAACCTTATCCAAATAGATAGTTTATACAAAGAAGGTCTGAAAGAAGAGTTTATGCAAAAGAAATATGAAATTTGAATCTATGCAAAGAAAATCTTAAAAAAAAATTGGTTGTTATTTTTATATTAAAACATTTTTTTAAATCCCATTATTTAAATTGTTATTGGTTGTTAGAGGCTGACGTCTAACTCATTTTATGTTGCACACCATGTGACAACGAGAAGACATCAGTTACTTTAAATGTAATATGGCCCATACACTGCAATGACAAATTCTTGAGGTAAATAAACTTACAATTTTCCATAGGTTACTGGTTGGTGTACCTTGAATTATGCCACCCTCTCACAGTTGTTAATGTTTACATGTTTTCTATTGATCCTGAGGTGAATCAATATTTCGAAGAAGAGAACACAACGGAATTAGATGCACATGATTGAGTCAATGTTGGGAAAATTGGGATACCAAGTGTGTGATCTGATAAATAATTTAGTGTGAAGGAGGATGTATACAGGTAGCAGCACCAGTGCATGATCCAGGGCCGAGCTACCCAAAATTTGTTTGGATAAGTCTGCAACTGATAATTGTCCTCCTTTAATGTTATGATGAGTCAGGTATCTATTATGCAAAACCGATGCATGCATTGACCCATGCGAAAGACATGTGCTTTCCTACAGAACTCGATTAAAAAAAAATCCTTTGAGATTTAGTGGGGATAGAGATTTGAGACCCCATGTTTGTTTCTGTGTGTAGGAATGTTGTGCTTTTGCTTGATGTTGTTTGGATTCTTCCTAAGAATCACCTTTTGGCTGAGGTAAGCCACGGTTTTCCTTATTGGAGGTTGCGAGGTAGATTCTAATGTCTTTATTTTCAAGTGTGTGGAATGCAATGCATCCTCTTAGTTTATGGGTGCAATTTCTTTTGTTTGATGGTTGGTTCCTGAGGTGTGGGATGTTGGTTTCAGGAAATGGGAAGAAAAATTATTTGCGATGTTGATCTTTTGGGCCTTTAATGCTCAAGGTTTCAGTTTAGGGCTTAGTAGATCCATGGTTTACAATTTATGGTTTTTTATGTTCCATTGTTTGAGCTATAAATGATCCATAGCTTGGGATCCTCAAATTTTACAATGAAAATAAGATTACCTTATTTGTATCTAGAGTAAATATTTGTATTTACCAGGGGTGTTTTTGGGATCAGGTACCCTCTCTTTAATGCACACTCGGTTTTGTGTCAAGTGTTTCCAGGTTGTTGGATTAAAATCCTTCATCTAGTAGAGCCTTGAAGTCGTCTTCCCCACCCTTTAGGTCTTATTTCCATTGGAATACAATAGTATGCCATTTATTTTTAGAGCCTGTAAGTTCTTTGTAATATGGTGTGAAGTAAAAATCAAAGCTTGGGCTATTTAAATCTGGAAATCAAAGTTTACCTTGATTATTCTCCTAGTGTTTGGCTTAGCAGTTTATATACATTATAATAAAATGATCTCTTGTTTTCTAGCTAATCTATAACAAGGCGCTTTCAAGGTATGGACACCAGTAAATTTAAGTAAGTAGTAAACCCACTCTACCCCATGTTAGAGAACAGAAAACAAGAAAAATCAACAGAAAATGTCTCCATGGGTTTTATTCTCTTTCTTGTTCCTTCCAGGTAAAATTTAAAGTATTGTTATGCCACTTGTACTACTTTCGTTTTGAAGTGTATGTATAAATGTTAGTTCCACCAGATAGGGTGACAGGCTTAACTTGTAAAGGTTTTAATTTTTATATTCAGAATGCTGCCAAATCTCAGGGCTTTACCTTGGACATGCAGTGGATACTGCAACAGGGGAAAAGAAAATTTCCATTGGATCCAAGTCAACTAGAAACTGAATATTCATTTCATTAATTCTATGCCCAAATTTAAATGCATTGGATACTTGAAAATTATAAATTGTGTAATTGAGATATCTCAAAGAAAATATCTACATTCTCATGAGAGATATCTCAAACAGAAAACCACCAGAAAACCCACTTCTTGAAATACTATAGGTCTCTAACTTAAAATATATTGAAAGTTGAAATGTTTACAATGTTATTAGTTGTCGATTATGAGAGTTGCACTTATTATTATACTAATTTTGTTTTTCATCCATTTTTCTATCTAAAATCAATTATCCAACCCTGACTTTATTTTGTATTTGGCTGTCAATTCTAAGAAGCGTGATTTATTTAGTGTTTGTAATGAATGCACTTGTTTGAGTTTGAAAGCGCAAATTATTCTCTTGTGACAGACATCGGTTTTCATTCATTTTGTGAACTGTGTTGGATGTTGAGTGCAACTATCTTAGGATGATGGTCGGATAGTTTTACATATTGGTTATTTTTTCAGAATGAATGGAGAGGAATTGGAGTTTAAGAGTCTCGTGGGTGGGTGCACTATGCTATTCACCTCCATGAGCCACACATTATTTTTTAGAAGGCATTTGAATTACTGGCAAAACCAACAGCAACAGGAACAACAACAACCAGCACAGGCTATGGGGATTAAAGCCTAATGGTTTAACATAGTAAGTATTTTTACATAATTGAACATTTTCTTTCAATTTATGTTTCTTCGACTATTTAACATCAATTTAATTAAGTTAATATCATCGTTCTCCCTGATTCTTAGGTGGTGACAAGCATTGACAAAAACTCCTTGTTAGGCATCTGAGAATGAAGAGGCATCGTACTGAGTGTAAGATGGTTGATTCTTTTATTCCAAGAGTAATCATAATTAATGTGAAAGTCATGTAAAAAATGGCTATGATATTAGATGGTTATCCTATTGTCATGTAAAATGGGATTTTGACGATTTGCTTTAGAAATATGACTATGTATTAGATGATTATTTTTTTATTATGAGAATAATTTGAATTAATGTGAAAAGCCCCTTTTTTTCCGAGTAAAAAATGGAGTGTCATATGTGGATTCTTTTTTTCCAAGACTAATCCTAATTAATGCGAAAGTCATGTAAAAAATAGCTATGATATTACATAAAAAAATAGCTATGATATTAGATGGTTATCCTATTGTCGTGTAAAAAGGGATTTTGACGATTTACTTCAAAATATGACTATTTATTAGATGGTTATTTTTTTTATTTTAAGAATAATTTGAATTAATGTAAAAGTCCCTTTTTCCGTGTAAAAAATGGATTGTATTCTTTTATTCCACGAGTAAGCATAATTAATGTGAAAGTCATGTGAAAAATGACTATAATATTAGATGGTTGTCCTATTGTCATGTAAAACGGGATTTTGACGATTTACTTTATAAATATGACTATGGATTAGATGGTTATTTTTTTATTTTAAGAATAATTTGAATTAATGTGAAAAGTCCCTTTTTCATGTAAAATATGGAGTATGAATGTAAAAAATAGATATATAAAAATATAAATATAAAGTGAAAGTCTATTCTATGTTGATTATGACGGTAGAGCTATCTAAATAGTAATGTTTATATATTTTTTTTATTTCAAATAGTAGAAAGAAAAGTTTGTTTCCATAAGCCAAAAGTTTGGTATTTGGTTAATATCTTTAATTAATATTAATTAAAAGTGAATATTATTAATATCTTAAGTTAATATTAAAAATCAATTTTGGAATTTTGGAATTATGTGAGTAAAAATTGTTGATATTATTTAATTTTGTTGCAAAATGTTTATATAGAATAATTTGAACTTGGACTAGTTTTTATAGTAAATTTTCATTGGTTTCCTACATAAGGAAAAATGGCAAAATGAGTATTGAATGCCTAACATTTCATGCTTTGATGCACTTGTTTAAGAAAAGAAAAACTAAAAGTTAATGATACAATACTTTGTTTTAACATTTATATATAATTATAAGCTATAATTGTAATTTGAACTTGGGTTGGTTTTCGAGGACATAATTTTCATCATTTAAACTTCACTTGGTTTTCAAGAAAAAACTTCTTTTCAAGAGTGTCAAATTTCTTGCTCCTTATATTATTCCAATAAAATAAAAGGACACAATCAACCATCTACATTAAAAAAAACAACAAATTAACACTTCAATTTATCATATAACATCTACATTAGAAAAAACAACAGATTAACGCTTCAAGTTATCACATGACAAAAGGGGTAAATCCAGCGGAAATTATCTGAAAGCAGCACCAGTTGCATGAGCAACTAAATATCTACCATCAATAGTTTTTTCAGTGGCTTCAGTAGATGTTGAAGTTAATCTGGTTGATGAAGCATCATATATATGTACCATTCAAATAAATATAAGTATCGCTATAGGAGAGCAAAAGCAACGGAGAGGCAGCAAAGAAAAAAATAAGGCTATAATTTTTAACTAAATATGGGATGTTTTAGGTGAATATATGGTGTCTTCGGGTTTGAGGTGAAAGGGTTCTTCATTTGATAGCAAGGCTTACAAAAGCAACGCTCGACCCTGTGCTATTTATCATAACATTCATCGCCTATCCCACAACCTGAAACACTGTTCAAAGTTGGAAAAATGCATGAATTTCTCATGTTGCAGATATCAGTGGTTTTATGCTACACGGTTAAGCTGAATATCCCAATTTTCTTTCAATCGTTTAGTTTCCATTTTGTTAGATTGATAAAAGCTACTTGATATGTCCATAGTAGTTTTTCACTACTTATTTTACTCTCTTGGTGAATATTATTCAGGCATGAGGGCGAGCTCTTGGAGAAGTCACGCTAAGTGTTTTGAAGAAGGTTCCAAAAGCACCGTTGGATTTGGAAAAATATTCAACTGGGTTGGGAGAGAAATATTCAATCAACTTAATATCAATATCTCTGCGATCAATCACTATCCTAATTTATATTTGGAAATTGATTTTTATGTTATGTGATGGATCCATGTCATATAGGGAATCTATTTTCATGGCATCTATTTTTAATTGCAACAGGATTCTCAATAAGTAGTGCCATATTAGTTCTAGGGCTAGTTGATGTTATCGATCCCCTACTAAGGCGAGGTGATGATTCCATATTTGGGTTGTTCTTCTAATAATTTCCACTTGGATTTGCATATATATCTATGTCCATGCCTAGTATCCTCTCCAAATCCATCCCCATATGAGAATACCACCCTCTACATTTATAGGGCGCTCGCACGAAGTTGGTTCCACTTTTTGGTGCCACTTAGGAAATCAAAAACGCACTTCCGAAGTGTAAATCAAGAACGCATATGCGTTATTGATGGCACGTTCGGAATAACCCGAGCCCAAACACAAGGCTAAGGTTCGTGGAAATATATATCGCATATGCGATATGTAAATTTACAAAACGCATATGCGATATATCGCATATGCGATATATAAATTTACATAACGCATATGCGATATATCGCAAGTGCGATATGCAGTTCATTAGAACACGCATGCATTCTTTTAAACTAGATCATGTGCATGTTCCTTTTTCGTATCCTATGTGTAATCTAACATGTTAGAGTTAGGCATAGATTCTGTAAACACTCTCCCATTCAACCTTTAACTTGAGAAGGTTTTTTATGTTCATCTAAAATATTCATCCCTAGCTTGTACTCATCATGATGATTATTGTCCAAAGAAGAGGAATTAGACATTGAAAGTGAGTGATATGTTTCACAAGT
>LPNX010886273.1:0-25000 GCA_001517045.1 Pseudotsuga menziesii
TTTATGCTACATTGCAATAACCTATATCGTATTTAAATGGACATTTTTTAATTTATTTTTGTTTTAATTTCTTTCAAATTGTAATTATATTTGTTTTATCATGTATTTTATAGCAAAATTATCCTATTGCTATATATTTTCAATCTCTTCTTAGGA
This sequence comes from Pseudotsuga menziesii, assembly GCA_001517045.1. Classification (NCBI taxonomy): domain Eukaryota; kingdom Viridiplantae; phylum Streptophyta; class Pinopsida; order Pinales; family Pinaceae; genus Pseudotsuga; species Pseudotsuga menziesii. Next base: position 157 of record LPNX010886273.1, read on the forward strand.
GGCAGGTACTAAGCAACTTTGTTGCTTATTCCACTTGTTAAATTTTGCTTTTCAAAAAAATAGTTGTATTTTATTAACAAAAGCATAATATTTATTAGTAAGTGCCTAAAGAAAGAAAAAAAACATATCTCAAAAAGCTAAAATCAAGGTCGTAACTTTACATTTAACATCATAAATCATGAATTATAAATGGACGAGGCTAAAAGAAGTTTTGTTCTTTTTAGTTATTTTTGTTTGAAATTCAAAAATCAAAATTTGGTTGAAATTATTGTTTTTTATTATTTAAATTGTATTTTTATGATAAATAAATTTATTATTTTCAAATATTTTTTAAAATTTATTTCAATTAAATTTTGACCCAAAAAATAGAAACATGGTCCAAAACATAGAATGTGTACCCTACCCACTTTACTATAAATGAGTACAAGTTGATACACCATGAAATGAAATTAAGTATTTAGTCATAAAGTCAAATTAGAATACAAAATTTTAATTTTGACATGTCATATTAAAAAATTTCCTTTAAAATCAAACATTTGGCCATATGCTTAAATTGAGGAAAAAAATGTTATTAAACAATTTCTTTTATCAGTTGTGATTTCATTCGGTTATAAATATTTATGAAAAAAAAATGAAAATGTGTAATTGATTGAAATTTGATAATGGAAATGTATAGGTATGTAGTAAAATTTTGAATCCTTTAAATTTGTATTATGAGTCAATTTTTGGATTTATAATGATTATAGGAGAGTCCTATTGGTATATTGGTAGAAACTATCTTCAAAGCTTAAGCACATGTTCAATAATATAAACTTTTAGTGTACGTCACTTTTGAGTGGAATAAGAAAACAATTCAAGAATTTAAGTAGAATAATTGGGTGTGAAAATATTTTAGTTATCTAATTGATGTCAATATTATTAAGTCTATTTATGTTTCAATTACACAAAACTTAATAAAGGGGAACTTGATAAAAAATGGTTATTTCAAGCCATCCCCTAATTATAAACAAGAATGGTTAGAAGATGAAAGCATTGATTGTCTCATTATTGACCTTTGATGATAATGTTTTGATGAATCTTTTTGTAATTCTACTTAGAAATTTAATAACCTGCTCATGTATATGATTGGGATGTTAGGCCACTAACGTTAGAATCCCTAAGTGGTGCTTTTTTTCTTTAACTTTCAACACCCTTAGATACATCCTTCCTCACCCTTCGATGTTTGTCTCTCCATCCTTCTAAATTTTTGGTCCCTTTCGCTGCATCATTCTTTCCAAAGTTTGGAGCATTCAATCTAAGCCTAAGCTCAAATTTTCTTCCTTAATTCCTCCATGATAGTATCGACTCCATTTTGGAGCATTCAATCTAAGCCTAAGCTCAAATTTCCTCCTTAATTCCTCCATGATAATATCAACTCCATTTTAAGTGAGACCAAGGTCTAGCCAAAGAGTTGGTCATTTGTGGGATAGAGTGTCGAAGGCTAGGAGGGATTCCCTTCATTTGAAAATAGTTGTAGGAACATTTACCATGAAAATGAGTGTTGTGATTATGTTTTGATTATATTACATTCTTGCAGTACAGTTGCAAATTCTTGTGTGTATGGTTTACCTTGTTCTTGCAGGCAGAATGCATTCATAAATAGTTTTCTAATTCATAATTAAGGTTGTTGTGCTTTGCTTTGGCTATTAACATCTACGTACAACTATCAAATGATGATATTGATATTATAAAGGAAATTGAATAATGGAATATTAAGGTACTCCATCAACACAATAATATTAAAAAAATGGTTGGTACATGACAATTTTTTACTCTAACCATAATAGTAATTATATAGTTCTTACAAAGTGGAATATTAAGAAGAAAAAAGAGATGATAAGTGTGGGAATTATGTTATAAATCCTAATGGATAACAAGAAATAATGTTATAGATCACGTTGAGGCATTGATGCTCTATTAAAGACTCAATGACTCAATGATGCAAATTTCTACCACTTCATTTAAAAATTGTTTAAAGGGCAGTTTTTAGTGATTGGAATTGTATAATCTAGGTGCCCCAAGGGTAATATAGGGTCCTAAATGCAATAAAAATTACAATTTTAACACTGAATTTCTCATTTTCAACAACAAATAGTGTTGTCGAATTCCAGCCAAACTTGCCTGAAAAAGTGCAAATGGTCTAGAGATTAGCCAACTCCTTCATAAATAGGTAAGGCAGTTTGACTTGATAGAGTATTTCTATGTGTTAGAGAACTTTAAATAATAAAGCAGATTCAATCACCTCTAAGTTGAACAGGTTGAAGCACATAACGAATCAACGAATCATTTAGCACATTATTTTTTAGGTATACATACCTAACTGTAGGATTAAGAAGAGAGAACAATATGACCATCCAAAGAGCACAAAAGAACTTTCTAAAAGCACCTAAGGCATTCCATGACTTTATTGTAAATATTTTGGCATATTGATTGTATTGAAAAATAGCTACAGCCCTTCGATTCAATTCTGAACATGCGAGAGGTTATGCTCTATTGAGTTATAATGTATATGCATGGGCTAAAAACCCTCGTGGCGTGGAAAGAAGAGGAATCCAATGGCCATGTTTGAGAAGTTGAGACGGTGAGAGGCATCGAAGTAATTACATGATTATGGTACATCTTCTGCAGTGGCGACTGAGCTCTAATAGGTAACAACATCTCCGCACTTTTTGAGGGTTTTCTTCTTTGTTTTCAAGATTTACTTGATTCGGAGTTGAAATTCTTGAAGGATTATGACCATACATCTTCTGCAATGGCGGCTGAGCTCTAATAGGTAACAACATCTCCACTCTTTTGTTGGAAATATGAATTACTTGCATATCCGTATCTGATCTCATCCGACTTTGTCAGAGTCTGTATCGGTCCAGATCTTGTCGCCCGGTTTGACAAGAGTGAAGAGTCCATGATTCGACAATCTAAACCAGTCGAATTAATTTTTGAAGCTAATTTTGTAGGTAGATAGTTATTACAGCCATTAATGGCAATTCTATAGATTCACGTAGAAGCAATTTTCAGGTTTCCTATAAATAGTAAAAGAAGATTGTAATGCAAGTTAGACAATAGACATAAGAGACAGAGGAACTCTGGGTGAGAAAAAGAGAGAAAGTGAATTTGAATCTCAAGCTTCTGTGTGTGTGATTATGTCATAGAGCCGAAGCTCTGTAAAAGGATCAGTCGGTGAGTCGACAAGTGTGTATTACATTTTGTTATTTCTGGACAAGTTATTTATATGAAATAGTTTATGGTTAAATGCATGTTTATTTAGCCACACATTTCCTTCAGATTTACGTGTGTAAATGTTGTTTACAATTATGCTTGAGTGAAAGAAAAAGAATCCATAAATTTCTCACCCATGAAAGTTCTAGGTTTTACGGCAGAGTGGTCGACTCAAGTGTTCCTAAATGTTTGGTTGTATGTTTTTATAAGTTCTCTAGAATTGTTATTGTGTTGGTTTTTACTTCATCTTACTCGCAGGTGAAAAACATTTGTAATTTCTTAAGTCTTTTAGACTAAGAAATATCATTTGTAAATTTTGACTAAAACCAAACCAAAGTAAGTGAACCGACAAGGTCGATTGAGTAAAAGCCAACTAGTGGTCAAAGTGGTCAAGCCAAACCAAAGTAAGTGAACCGATAAGTTCGATTGAGTAAAATCCAACTAGTGGTCGAAGAGGTCAAACAGACAAGCAGTCAGTTAAGTTCTATCTAAGTGTAAGACCAACAAGTTGTTGAATTAAAACCTGTTGGTAGAATCAACAAGAAACTGTCGGTAGAATTGACAAGTAAAAGGCTTGAAGAAGAAAAATAGTTGGGTCTAAAAGTCCGACCAAAGTAATGTACTTGTCTAGTCGGTTTCATCCGACAAGTAAAAAGAAAAAGAGGTCAGCATGAAATTTTTAATTTTTAATAACTAAGCGGTAAAATCAAGTTTAGTCGGCTAGGTTTTGGCTAACTGGTATTAGAGCAAGGTTTAGGAAATAAATCTTGTCTTAAAACGTGGAAAAGTAATTTTCTAAGGAAAGTTAAAAAAATTAAAAATGACTTCCACTTTTGGTTCACTACAAACTCCAATTTTTACAAACAATAATTATGAATGTTGGTCTCTAACTATGAAGGATTTGTTTAGAGGTCAAGATGTATGGGAGATAGTCCAGCATGGTTATGCAGAACCAACATATATGACAGCATATAAAAATATCACACAAGTTGAGAAAGATGTCTTGAGGGAACAAAGTAAGAACGGTGGAAAAGCTCTGTTCTACATACACCAAGCCATGCATGAAAGAATATTCCCAAGAGTAGAAACAACAATTATTGCTAAGAATGTATGGGACACCTTGGAGACCGCCTATCAAGTCTTGGGAAAGAAAAAGACTTCCAAGTTGCAGATTCTGAGAAGAGATTTTGAATCTCTGTCCATGAAAGATTCAGAGTCGGTAGACTCATTCTACACCAAATTTGTTGGTTTGATAAACCAACTGAAATCTCATGGAGAAGACATAGAAGACCAAAGAGTTGTTGAAAAAATCTCAGAAGTCTTCCCCCAAGATTTGAAAACTTGGTTGTGACCTTGGAAGAACACACAGACATGTCGACGTTTACTATTGATGCGTTGCAAGATTCACTCATCAATCATGAACATAGACTCGGTAGAACATAAACATCATTGGAAGGTGCATTCGCAACACAGTCATCCATAAGCCATGGTAGAGGCATGGGGAGAAACAACTCTAGAGGCAGAGGAAGAAGTTCTTCTAGAGGAGGACGAGGCAGAAGTCTTGCAAATGTCGGTGGTAGAGGAGAGTATCAGAATCCAAGTCAGCTAAGTGGCCATAAGTTTGATAAATAAAAAATCCAATGTCATTATTGTAAGAAATTTGGTCATTATGCATATGAATGCAGGAAGAAACGATATGACCAAGGAAGGAAAATCCCAAATCAGTCGACCAGCACTAGCACTCTGACAAGTGCAATGTTAATGGCATCGACATCTCCAATTGAATGCAATGTTGTTCAAGAAAGTCCACATGACATATGGTACTTAGATTCAGGCTGTAGCAATCATATGACTGGCAATTTAAATTTGTTTTCCAATCTATATAATTCAGTTCAAACTGATTTTACACTTGGAAACAATGTCCAAGTTATTGTTTTGGGAAAAGGTATTGTTGGTATTCTAACCAAACAGGGGGAGAGTAAGTATATCCGTGATGCCTATCATGTCAAAGGTCTAAAACATAATTTGTTAAGAATTGGACAGCTGATACAAAAAGGCTACACAGTCTACATAGAAGATGATCACTGTGTGATTAAAGACAAGTGTCCAAGCGATCAACTAATATCAAAAGTGCCAATGACAAGCAATCGCTTGTTTCCATTGAGGATAGTTCCCAACATGAAAGGGAAGACAAATATAGGAGCTACATTCAAGGAAGAAAGTAAATAAACAGTCGATCCCCTCGACAAGAAATAAAATGGTAGCGTTGATTTGCAAGTTGCATTTCAAACAGAAGTTCAGGATGAATCCTGGCTGTGGCATTTTAGATTTGGACATCTAAATTTTGGTGGGTTGAAGCTACTGCACACAAATAATATGGTGAAAGGATTTCCATTGATCGACAGAACATAAAGGGTTTGTGAAGGCTGCATTTTTGGAAAGCAGCATAGAGAGACTTTTCTAATTGAAAAGTCTTATGGAGCATGCACACCACTTGAAATTGTGCACTTTGATATTTTTGGTCCAATGGAGACATCATCCATTGGTGACTGCAATTATTTTCGAACTTTTATTGATGACTATTCAAGGAAAACATGGGTATATTTTCTGAAACATAAATCTGATGCATTTAGTTATTTTCTGCAGTTCAAGGCACTCATGGAGAACCAGAGTGTACACCGTATCAAGATCTTAAGGACTGATAGAGGAGGTGAGTATGTTTCGAATGAATTTCTAAATTTTTGCAAGGACCATGGCATACATAAGCAATTCACTGCACAGTATACACCTCAGTACAACGATATTTCCAAAATAAAGAACAAAACCATCATGGAGATGGCGCCTAGCATGTTGGTAGCCAAGCATTTTCCAAATGAATATTGGGGTGAAGCAGTCGCAACTGTTGTTTACATTATGAACTGATGTCCAACAAAGAGTGTGAAGAAAAAATTTCCTCAAGAAGCATGGGCAGGTATGAATCATAGTGTTTCTCATTTCAAAGTTTTTGGTTGTGTTGCATATGCTCATGTTCCAGATGAGCTGAGAAGGAAGCTATATAAGAAGGGACAAAAATGTTTTTTTTTTGGCTATTATGAAGACACAAAAGCATACAAGTTGTATGATCATGTCACAAGGAAAGTGATAATCAGTCAAGATGTTCAATTTGTCAAGAATGAATCATGGGATGGAACTGTCGACACAAATGTCAAGATTGTGTCAAATGTCGACAATGATGATATGGTATAGGAAGTGGTTCAAACACCACATGTAAGTCAACCAATCGTAGCACCATCGAATCCCATGATACCATGACATGGTTCAACACAAGGACCATTGACACAAGTAGAAGCTCAAACTACACCGACAAGCACACTAAGAGGACAACAGAAACCATCAAGCATTTCGTCGAGGTTGACATCGACATAACCGATAAAGACAAGAAGTCTGCATGAAATATATGAAGCTGGTACACCAAATTCATTCTCTCTCTTTGCATTATTTTCTCCTATATATGATCCACTAACATTTGAAGAATCTATTGAAGAATATGTATGGGCACAAGCCATGGAAGAAGAAATAGAATGCATTGAGAAGAACCATACATGGGAGTTGGTTGATGTACCAAAAGACAAAGATGTAATCAACATCAAATGGATTTACAAGACCAAGAAAGATGCCGTCAGGAATGTGAAGAAGCACAAAGCAAGAATGGTAGTAAGAGGGTTCACACAACAACCCAGCATAGACTTCAATGAAACATTTTCACATATTGCACGCATGGATACAGTTAGAATAGTCTTGGCCATTGCTGTACAAAAAAAATGGTCTGTTTATCAAATGGATGTTAAGTCAACATTTTTGAATGGATATCTAGAAGGGGAAGTATATGTGGAACAACCACAAGTCTATGAAGTTCTAGGTCAAGAGCATAAAGTGTATAGGCTGAAAAAGGAACTCTATGGTTTGAAGTAAGCTCCTAGAGATTGGTACAGTAGGATTGATTCCTATCTTACTGAAAATGGATTTCACAGAAGTGAAAGTGAACCGACAATGTACACCAAAGTGATTGAGCAAGGTAAGATGCTAATTGTCTATTTGTATGTAGATGATTTAATATTTACTAGTGATTTTGGCATAGAATATTTTAAAGTAGTCATGGAAGTGAATTTGAAATGACTGATCTGGGGCTTATGAATTTTTTTCTATGCATTGAAGTTCAACAGTATGAAAGTGGTATTTTTATATCTCACTCAAAGTATGCAAGTGAATTTTTAAAAATATTTAACATGTCTAATTGCAAGACAACCCCAAAACCAGTAATAACAGGCTTAAAATTGAGCAAGGATGATGAAGGATCAACTGTAGATCCTACGTTGTTCAAAAGGATTGTTGGCAACCTTATGTATTTGATAGCGACAAGACCAGCCATTATGTATGGAGTAAGTTTGATCTCAATATTCATGGAGTCACCAAAAAAATCTCTTTGGCGAGAAGGTAAAATAATTTCGAGGTATGTAAGTGGCACAAAAACCTTGGCATTATGTATTCAACCTTAGAAAATTTTAAACTCACTGGATACAGTGACAATGGAGGCAGCATAGATGAAAGAAAGAGCACATCTGGGTACACATTTCATTTTGATACAGGTGTTGTTTTATGGGCTTCAAAGAAACAACCCATAGTAACTCTGTCTTCAGCAGAAGCAGAGTATGTTGCAGCTACAAGTGCTGCATGTCAAGCTGTCTAGATGAGGAGAGTGTTAAAATACTTGTCACAGAAACATCAAGAACCGACAATGATCTTCTGTGACAACAATTCAGCCATTGCATTATCCAAGAATCATGTGTTTCACAAGAGAACCAAGCACATTGACATAAGGTTTCATTTGATAAGAGAGTTAGTGAACAACAAAGAAATTTGTTTGGAATTTTGCAAGGCTGAATATCAACTTGCAAACATCTTTACAAAACCATTGGCAAAGGACACATTCCAATATCTACGTAGTTATCTTGGAATGACAAGTTCTACACAGTGAACTCTGTCATGCATAGAGCAAGTTTAAGCTCTGAGACATTTTGTAAATTTTGTTTTAAAAATCCCCCTCTGCTCATAATTAAGGGGGAGTGTTGGAAATATTAATTACTCGCAGATCCGTATCTGATCTCAGCCGACTCTGTCAGAGTCCGTATTAGTCCATATCTTGTTGGTTAGTCTGACAAGAGTGAGGAGTCCATGATTTAACAATCTAAACCAGTCGAAGTAATTTCTGAAGCTAAGTTTGTAGGCAGATAGTTATTACAACCATTAATGGCAAGTTTGTAGATTCACGTAGAAGCAATTTTCAGGTTTCCTTTAAATAGTAGAAGAAGATTGTAAATCAAGTTAGACAATAGACACAAGAGATAGAGGAACTCTGAGTGAGAAAAAGAAAGAAAGTGAAGTTGAAGTTGAAGCTCAAGCTTATGTGTGTGTGATTCTGTCAAAGAGCCGAAGCTCTGTAAAAGGATCAGTCAACGAGCCGACAAGTTTGGATCAACAATTTTGTATTACGTTTTGTTATTTCTGGACAAGTTATTTATATGAAATAGTTTATGGTTAAATGCATGTTTATTTAGCCGTACATGTCCTCCATATTTACTTGTGTAAATGTTGTTTACAATTACGGTTGAGTGAAAGAACAAGAATCCATAAATTTCTTTCCCCGTGAAAGTTCCATGTTTTACGACAGTGTGGTCGAATCAAGTCTTCCTAAATGTTTGGTTATATATTTTTATAAGCTCTCTAGAATTGTTATTGCGTTGGTTTTTACTTCATCTTACTCATAGGTGAAAAACATTTGTAATTTCTTAAGTCTTTTAGACTAAGAATGATTTTTTGTAAATTTCGACTAAAACCAAACCAAAGTAAGTGAACCAACAAGGTCGGTTGAGTAACAACCAACTAGTGGCCGAAGTGGTCAAGGTGACTAGTGGTTGAAGAGGTCAAACCAACAAGTAGTTGGTTAAGTTTTGTCTAAGTGTAAAACAGACAAGTTGTCGGTCATCGACAAGTGGTCGAAGTAAAACTTGTTGGTAGAATCAACAAGTAACTATCGGTAGAACTGGCAAGTAAAAGGCTTGAAGAAGAACAGTAGTCGGGTCTAAAAGGCCGACCAAAGTGGTATAGTTGTCTAGTCAGTTTCACCCGACAAGTAAAAAGAAAAAGAGCTCGGCGTGAAATTTTTAATTTTTAATAACTGAGCAGTAAACTCAAGTTTAGTCAGCTTGGTTTTGGCTAACATGTTTTAGGAGGGTTTTCATTTTACTTTTCAAGATCTAAGGATACATTTCCCCTCTCCGAGTAAAGCGAATTAATGGTGTCCACATTAATTAGGATACCTTTCCCATTTTGACACAGGCCTTTCTTTTCATGCCACAGGTTCATAGGGATCAAGTCAATTCCAGACAACACTCTTCTATGGATATGGTTTCACAGATAAGCTCCAACCAAGCCAATCATTTTCTCAGAAGAAAATTCTAGCAAGGTTGACAACGATGGAAGGTATATTGGATGGTTCTCTTGCACAAAATGGAAGGCCACGCATGGGTAATGTCTACTTAGTCATTCCATTCTCACTTGTTGATAGTTCATATTTTCATCCCTTCTAAGGCACATCCACAGCCATGATATGTAGGGTTTCTTATATCAATGGTTGGCATGCATCTTTTAATACCTCCATAACTTTTCTCTTTATGTCTATCCAAGGTCGCTTTCACTACTCTCTCCTGCACCTCATCCATTCCTACCTGCACCTCATCTATTCCTAGGAGTAGGGAATTTGATTGTTTTCTCTACATACATGTATATAGGCACAATCCTTTCCACAAATATATTTTATTAATTATTGAGACCTGCCACATACGAGATTCTATACTCTGAAGCTTATGTTGTTGTAAGAGTTCCTGCTCTTGTTTTGGTTAATTATCGTATTCCAGAACTCTTAGTGTATATAGCTTTCAGTGTGCTTACATGATTGTCTTTTACGAGTTTTTCAAGTTATGCTCATAAGTGTATATATCTTAGTATTTTGGGTAGACTACTATTTATTCTTTTTGGACAAGAATGAGAAAGTGTAAGATTGATTCTATGGTCGTCTTCGAAAATTTGAAATTAACAATTTAAAAACAATAAAAAATAGTTCAGTTAACATCATAATTACAGTTAGTGATAATTGGAAAAATTAAACTTCCACTTCAACTATTCTATTATTAGATACAACTATTGGATTATCATATACAACTATTTGATTATTTGACAATTTAACTTAACTCCATTGATGATACAACTATTAGCTTAACTACAACCAATTGTTGATATATTAACTTTTGAATTAACTATTAGATACAACTATTAGCTAAACTTCATCTCTAATCACAGTTATATTGGATAACTATTAGATAACTATTAGGTTAACTCTAATAGTGATACAACTATTAAATTAAATTTGGATGAAAGTGGTAATCAAAGCTTGGCAATAAAAAACTATTAGATGATTGTGTAGTTGTACTCCAATGACTCCATCTCTTACACTGATAAGTAGACTTTCATTGTAGTGAAACCGTGCAACACCTAATAAAATTTTCATTTAGCAGCTTAGCATGATGAGAACAATTAGTGAACACCCACAGACAACAAGTTATCATATTAATAAAAAACATTCTTTAGGAAAAAACATTATCAATGTTTCAAATATGTTTTTTGCTAGTATTATTGCTTTCACATTTCAATAATCCATTACGATGCCAAAAACAAGACTTTGTTCAACTAGGAGTAAGTGCATCAGTTCATAAGTTATTGTTGATATTTCCCTTTACCATGTTGAGGCTGTACAAACAAAAATCGCTTGTTGAAACCATACCAACACAAATCGCTTTTTTAGGGTGCAGTAGTAGTATATTCTTTATCCAAAATGTTGAAAATTTCAATTTCCATGGTGTTACCAATTGAAATGGAAGGTGTTGTCGCCAGTAAGCATGTAAGGGAAAAGTGACCACTATCACCTTAGTCACTAGTTCCTAACTTCTTTGGAATCCTAAGCCTCCTAGAGGAGAGCCCTACAAAACTCTACAAAAGACACTTAAACACAAATATATCTTGCAACGTGTGAAGTTAGTGACCAGTGCATAATGGAGTCTCAAGAATAAATTGCAATGTAAATGTATAAGGATTACACTGTAGAAGTATATCATCCCAAAGGAAAGTCTTATTTCACGATGGAGACAACAAAATACGAGTGCAATTATTGATCAAATACCAGCATATAATATCTCCCAAAGCGTGAGCATGAAGGTGTATGAAACAATTAGTGATTAATGAATTAGCATGTATGCACTAGTCATTTAATCAACAACATCCAGCACTCAGAACCAAACAAAAGAAATGAACCATATATCAATTGTGTAACAAACAATGAATACTGCGGTAAGTATTAGTCATTACCAATTCATACGATGTAAATAGTAAGTGTATTTATGCCAGTCCTTCACGTGAATTTGATAATAAAATTGATGGCAGCATTAATTATGTCAATCACAAATATTATCTTCCGCCAACATTAGCATAATAGTCCATAATCATGAAAATAAATGGTCAGATTAACAAAGCATGGTAGGACTAGCAGAGAGGGCGACGCCAATAATGTGCTTGTTGTATGTGTTAATAAATATAACCAAATAGTGATGTGATTATAATATCGAATGCTAACCCCTTTATGTGTTTCGTATTGGCTTTCATGCAACAACGAATGGAGAAGGGGCTGCCACTGTAAGTACGATTATCATCAATATTTATATGCAGACCGAACGTTGGATGGTGGCCCACCGCAGGGTTCCACTAAGGAGGAATGCACTGCAAGGGCAGTCCTCAAAGTTCAGGATTTCCTTCGCAGCAAATCAGCAGGGGGAGAAAGGATGTTTTTTAGCACCTTACGAGCGCTCGATAGGATGCGTAAAGAGTGCCCAAACTCTGAGTGGAAGGATGGAGGTTGGGCCGAGGTGTAGCGAGCCCGTCCAGGAGGATACGGTAGCAGCAAGGTAAACCAAGGGTAGGGCTGTGAGGAAGAAAGGAGGAGAAATGAACCAACGATGAAAGGAATAACCGCCAGCTAGATGTTAACGAAGGTAGAAAATGAGGGGCTTGGGGTACCGTGAGGTTCCAAACATACCAGCGAGGGTTAGAGTGGGAGATGAGAGCAGGCTGAAAAAGGAGGCATCCCGTGGAAGGGGTGAGAAGGCCCAAGGGAAGGTGAATGCCCGAAGATTGGGCTGCGAAGGGGTGACGGACATTGAATTGGGCAGCGAGGAGGTATGGAAGACTATAGGAAGGCTGCGGATGGTGGGGGGACTTCTTCTATTAGCAGTATTTTGTCGTTGAAGGAGCAGCCAAAGGGGATAACGAAAGTTAGGAACGGCTTAGCGAGGATAGGGTAGAGTCATAGTTAGGGCTGCGAGGTAGAAGGGAAGGGTTTTCAGCCCGTTTGAAGGAGCATCCTTGCTCTGGAAGCTTGGGGAGGCTAAGGGAGTTTGTTAGGGGAGTAGCGAGTAGCAAGGGTATAAGTGGTTGCTGCTAGGGAATCGAGGTGAAGAAAGAGGCAGCCGAGGATGGTTTAATATGGTTGATAGGGAAACGAGGTCTAGGAAGAGACCATCGAAGGTGTGGAAGAGACTTGAAGAGGCTAGGGAGACTAACCTAATCTAAGAGATAACTTAAGGGATAACCAAAACTAGCCCTAAAAACTATTCTAAAACTAACCTAGACTAACCTTGGACTTGGTTTTGCAAGAGAAAATAGTGTAAGGACCTAGGGACACTTAGCACAAGACCCACCCAACCTTGGGCTTCTTAAGATGATGGCTAACCTAGTGAGGAAGGGTTCTAGGTTAAGCAGCTAGCCTAAAAAACTAAGAACAAACCCTAGGGAACCCTCACAAGGATACGTGTCGTTGTTTACTAAGATGACAAGAAAAAAGGTAATGGCTTATATTAGGGAAAAGTGCAGTCTTAGGGCTACCACTAAGACTCAGACATGCACATCCAACAACATTCAACAAAAAGGTAAGACACATGATCTCCTTGTGCTTGTGTTTATCCAACAAATAGAAGCATCACACAAAGCAAAGATTCACCAAAGAATTACCAGAAAAATAGCTTGCATTAACAAGAAAATTTCGCCAAGAGGAGTGCATCCCTCTAGAGAAATCCCAAGAAGGGTAAAACAACTGCATAATGATTTATCCCATAAGTTTTGATTTAAAATTAAAGTGACGATATCTATTTATATGATCTCACACTCACTTTTTACAAAAATTTCCAGGTCAACATGCCTTAAAATAAGTTCATTTGAAATTATAATATGTCAACTGAAAATGAAAAGAAAATAATAATAAAATATAGCCTAAGGTAGGCTACCTGGGATATTTGTATACCCATGTGCCAAAACATGCTCAAATAAGCAAATCATTTCAAATGAAAGGCTCGAGTGAGATGGAGGGAGCGTGTTATACCCCATCTAACCCCTAGAACTCTGTAAAATCCCTCAACGCCCTCCTCAAAGCATGAAAAGGCCTGACATGGAGGGTGGCTTTCCTCTGAGGAGATAAGGCTAGGAAGAGCAAGGACCCACTAGCTGAAGGGCCACGAGGGTGTCCAAAGTGGCTGGGAATGAAGACGAGTGTTTTGTGTCTAAAGCAGAGGCCACCAGAGCATGCAAGTAGGATATGGATCCATGAGACCCAATGGTCAACCCATAGGGGCCCCAGACACCAACCTCGAGGTTAAAACCCCCTTTAAAGGACAGTAAACAATGCTATTAAGCCATAGTACCCCTAAAGGAGGACCAAATGGCCCAACCATGACGACCATTGTTCAATAACACCTTTCCTGGTAAAAAAATTGGCCTTCTTTCCTTAGGGTAAACCTGAAGGTGCACTCGGTACAAGGTGCAGTGTAACACATGTCAAAGTAAAAAATATTTGTCTGACGTAGTTGCAGGTTGTTTACAGATTTTTGGAGGTTCAAGGTTGATTCAGAGACCTTCAAATCCCTTGGAAGCATGAAAAACACTGTCCTTGACACTTTGATCAGTTGGCCTATGCCTCTTTGGATTATGCCTGACATTCAAAGTCTGTCAAATTTGTAACTTGAAATTGAAAATTCACCAGAAAAGAGGCAAATCAGGGCCGTTTTGTGGTAAAAATATCCCACACCTTTCCGGGGCTTCCCAAAGTTTGCTAAATCAAATGGTTCCCTTTCTATATTTTCTATAAACTCTGACTACATTCTTATGGAGTATTTATCAAACAATATTATTTTTGCTTGATGATTGCAGAGTGTACGAAGGTATTGGTCCACTTTAGAGACGCGAAATTAGGGGTTGATTTTTGTCAGAGGGTAAGCAGATGAAAAGCTTAGCGAGAGCTACTTAGAACTGATCCCATTGGATTTACGGTTTTATGCCCTTGAAGGTGAAGGTAAGGTTTAATAATTAATGCGACTCGTATGGGTTGCTCATCCCTCTCTCTTTCACTTGAATTTAATGCCAACATGACAACTTGGGCTTCTGAAAATTATATAAGGCACCCGCCATTAAGTTGTTGGATAGTTATTCCTTGGATGTTCTGGTGGTAATAACCGGCTAGTTGGAATTAATGTGACAGTTTAGAGGACCAAACGATCCTACAGGGGATTAAAGTGATTTCCTTCTGTGATTTTTGCAGTTTAGGCAATGTTAAAGTGAGCAAGTTTACTACTCTCTCTTTTAAATTTGAGCTTGAGGTTGATTATCACCATGACGTAGCTTGAGAAAAGGTGAACGAGATTCCTTTGATGTGGTGAAACATTGGGCTTCTACCTTGCTGCAAAATCGAGATGCCAGTGTCATCTCTTGGTTTCCCCACGGGGTCTTCACTTAGTGAAACCATGTCATAGTGCCTTCATTCATTGGATATTAAAGAATACCTTTAATTTCATTAGATATTGATAATTACTTACAAAAATCATCTTGTTAAGCCCCCTCTCAATATATATTTCCAATTAAAAAAATCTCTATTTTTACAATATATCCCTTATTTTTACTAAAACCCCCTTTTTATAACCCCAATACCTATAAAACCCCCATACCATATTCCCTGGCCCCCAATACATACAATATATTGACCTTATTTTTCACGATAAAACCCCCCTTTATAATATCCCATCGCTTGCACTTTGCTAGCATCAATGTTCGATCCCTCTAAACTTCTTTATACTTTGTTCATTATATGTACATACAATGAATACATATATGTTTCCTATACAATAAGTGAACTACGCCTACTGGATCAATTCTTTGGAACTCATAGACTCTGTGACATAATGAAATAAACTCTTCAAACAGTTTTGGCACTAGTCAAATCATATGGACCGTAGAATAGAAGTACCATGGAAGATATGACCATCAAGTTCATTTTAAAAACCTTTGCAACTGAATTCAAAGAAAAAAATGAAATTAAAACATACATTTGATGTTGACCTTGTGTTACTGAAAACTATTTGAAAGTTCATCTGTTTTGGAATAATTACATATTATTTAAAGTCATATCCAGATTTACAATTTTCATAACAAATATTTGTGATATAAAGACCAATTATTCTTAAAAAAGATGTTGTTTTGAAACTTGGAAGTGAATAAAGATTTTGTACGTATTTTCTAGGTTAATTAGCGTATATGGTATGTTTGTAATTGTGAAAGATGTCATTGGAATGCATGCGTATGAATACAATTCTATTTTCTCATTTTTATTGAAATCAAAGCTTCTATGGGGTAAATTTGGGATTTTTTTTTTGTTTTGGCGTTTGATAGAGAAGAAAATATTGGAAGAGAACTTTTGTTGGGTTAATCCAAATTTGGGCCTTTTAAAGACAAAGTAGGTGATGAGAATAATAGTGTAATCTATTAATCATGTAATCTATACAATATTTGTTGTTGAGTTGTATGTCAGCTTACTCGGAGGATTTGGCACCTCGGGTAGTCGTAGGATTTATCGTTTCCTCATACAAAGCATCAGTTGAAGAAGATTGGTTATTGGCACATCGTTGCAGAGGTGTATTTATCGTGACCATCTCCAAAGCATGACCTAAAGAATAACCTTAGTTAGAGACACATCATTGCTCAGTTGTATTTACCGTTTTCACCCCCAAAGCATAGCTTGACGAATATTGGGTAGAGGCATGTCACTGCCGAGGTGTGTCGGTATGTAATGGAACCAAAGGAGCTGGAGGAGTTGGAATATCATCTCCTCCTTCTAGCATTTGGATGACTTTTCTTATTGGGGTGACTTAACGCATTGAACTGGAGTCACCATAGTCCAACTAAACTTAACCTTTTTGCAATGAGTTGATCCTCCTCTGAAATTTTTTCTTTTCTCAGATTTCCATTTTCACCGTTCTCTACCACCTTAAAATCCTAATATGCATAGAAGAATTTTCTTGGTGTACTCTTTTGGTCAAATTCAATATTCTTCCTTCCTCCAACCATCTCCATAACCAACATTCTAAAACTGTACACATCAGATCTATCAGTGGCAGGTTCGTTCCTTGTTGAAAACCTCTCTGGGGCAGAGTAACCTACTATTCTTCTCTTAGCTACGGATATGTGACTTTCCTCTCTATCTGAAATTTTGGCTAGGCAAAAGTTTGCAACATTGGGCTAAAAATTGGCATCAAGGAGAGCATTGTAGGCTTAATATCACAATGCAAGATGCGATTGCTGCACTCATCATGTAGGCATGCAATATCCTGAGCTGTGCCAACTATAATTGAATGCATCATTTTCCAATCCAACTCATGCTGGTGGTATCCATGGATATAATTATCGAGAGAGAAATTAGTCATGTGTTCATACACCAAACCTCTTTTGGATATCTTAGAACAATAACCCAAGAGGCGCACAGGTTAATGTGATAGGTCCTCCTGACTGTAGACACTTCTGCAATGAAATTTTGTTCACTTCGTTTCGATTCATCCAAAATCGTGACAGCTATCAGGTGTCCACTAGGAAGCTTCCCTTTATAAACTATTATGAAACCCCATTTTCCAACCTTTTTTGAAATTGTTGGTGTAAGCTATAATCTGAGCATACAAATATCTTGTTGGAATTTTTGAAGAATAATAATGTAATAAATTCTCGAATGACGAAGCTCTAGAATCGTCCAGTTCAATAAACGCTAAAATGATGTGCTCCTCCAAACTATCAGTCCTTAGAAAGAAACAACTTCCATGAGAGATCGCTATGCAAGAAACGACTCTTGAAAACGACGACTGAGATAGTTAACTTAAGTTACCGTTCAGTCATAAAAAAAATTATCTTCGTGATTTTTTTTTTCTCGTCGAGTAAATATTCGACCAATACTTCGACAGGTCTAACTTCGATCAAAAATTCTTTTGGCATAGCTTCGACAAAAACTTATTTTGGTCTAACTTCGACCAAAACTTCTTTTAGCCTAACATCAACCAAAACATCGACAGTTTAAACTTCGACCAACCACTTTTGGTAGAGACACTTTTACGGACTTTGATCCGACACTTTTTTCTCTCGACAAACACTTACTCGACTTTGACCGATTTTTACTTTGACCACACTTTTGGTTTCGACCAATTCCCACTTTGACATGGCCACTTTTACTCGAACTTTTTTAAAAGAGATTCCTTAGTCTAAAGACTTATAATATGAGAAAAAAAATTCACCGACCTGTAACATGGGGTAAGCCTTGACACAACTATAATTCAAAAGGCTCACAATATCATATAACCAAATATTAAGAAAGACTTGTGTTGACCACTCTTTGATAAAAACTCAAACTTTTACACAATGAATCATTTATTGATTCTTTGTGCCTTTCACTAAATAGTAAATGTAAACAACATTTATGCAATAAATTCTGGAGAATATGTGCAGCTAAATAATACATGCATTCAACCATAAAATATGGATTTATATATCTTGACTTGTCGCGACATAACAAAGAACTATTGCCGCAAATACAAACTTGGAAATTTACAAAGATGTTTCACCTTTTACAGAGCTTCGACTTTCAACACTTTCCAACACATAGATCTTGGGCTCTTGAATCTTCTCTTCTCTATCATCATTTTTTTTCACTAATTGATTTACAATGTTCTTCTTCTATATATAGACAGACTAAAAGTGCTTCTCTATGAAGCTACTGACTTAACATTAAATACTATAATACCTATCTACCTAGAAATTTTTCTTCAGAAATTTAATTCGAATGTTTTATATATGAGAGACGTGAACTATTCATTCTGTCAAAGATACTGACAGAAACTGAACTACTATAGACTATGACAGAGTCAGATGAGATATGATATAGATCTGCGATTAATTAATATTTCCAACACTCTCCCTTAATTATGAGAAGATGGGGATCTTAAAACAAAATATTACAAAATGTTTTAGAGCATTAAACTTGCTCTGTGTATGATAGAGTTCACTGAGAAGAACTTGTCATTCCAAGATAACTTTGTAGATACTGGAACACATCCCTTTCCAATGGATTTGTAAAGATGTCTACAAGATGATCTCCAGACTTGAAAAATTCTAAACAAATTTCTTTGTTGTTCACCAATTCTCTTATGAAATAATACCTTGTGTCAATGTGTTTGGTTCTCTTGTGGAACACATGGTTCTTTGATAATGCAATGGTTGAACCATTGTCACAGAAAATGGTTGTATGTTCTTGTTGGTTCTATGATAGGTATTTTAATATTCTCTGCATTCAAATGACTTGACATGCAGCACTTGTAGCTACGACATACTCTACTTCTTCAGAAGGTAGAGTTACAATGGGTCGTTTCTTCAAATCCCATGACACAACACCTGTACCAAAATGAAATGTATACCCAAATGTGATTTTCCTTTCATATGTGATGCCTCCATTGTCACTGTCAATGTAGCCAATAAGTTTAAAATTTTCTAAGGTTGAATACATATTGCCAAGGTCCTTTGTGCCACTTACATATCTCATAATTCTTTTACCTACTTGCCAAAGTGAGTCTTTTGGTGACTCCAAGAATCTTGAGATCAAACTTACTCCGTACATGATGTTTGGTCTTGTTGTTGTTAAATGCATAAGGCTACAAACAAGTATTTAAAACATCATGGGATTTACAGTTGATCCATCATCATCCTTACTCAATTATAAACCTGTTATTACTGGTTTTGGGGTTGTCTTGCAATTAGACATATTTTTAAAACTGCACTTGCATATTTTGACTATGATATAAATATACTACTTTCATATTGTTGGACTTCAATGCCCAAAAAACTTCATAAGCCCCAAATGAGTCATTTCAAATTCACTTTCCGTGACTATTCTGAAATATTTATGCCAAAGTCACTAGTAAATATTAAATCATTTACATAAAGGAGGACAATTAACATGTTACCTTGCTCATTGAATTTATTTTACATCATCGGTTCACTTTTACTTCTGTGAAATCCATTTTGATTGAGATAGGAATCAATGCGACTATACCAAACTCTAGGATCTTTCTTCAAAACATAGAGTGCCTTTTTCATCCTATACACTTTGTCCTCTTGTTTTGGAACTTCATAACCTTGTGGTTGTTCCACATATACTTCCTCCTCTAGATAGCCATTCAAAAATGTCGATTTAGCATCCATTTGATAAACATGCCATTTGTTTTGAGTGGCAATGACCACAACTGTGTCCATGTGTGTGATGGTTGTGAATGTTTTGTTGAAGTCTATTCCAGGTTGTTGTGAGAGTGCTCTTGTGACTATTCTTGACTTGTGCTTTTTCACATTCCCATCAGCATCTTGCTTGATCTTTTAAATCCATTTGACGTTTAATACATCCTTATCTTTTGGTACATCTACCTGCTCCCATGTTTGATTCTTCTCAATGCATTCTATTTATTCATCCATGGCTTGTGCCCATACTTCATCTTCAACAACTTCCTCAAATGTTAGTGGATCATCTATTTGAGAAAATAATGCAAAGAGAGTGAATGAATTTGGTGTATCAACTTTATATATTTCACGTAGAATTCTTGTCTTCACTGGATCTGTCGATGTCAACCTTGGCGAAATGCTTGATGGAGTATGTTGTCCTCTTGGTGTGCTTGTCGGCATAGCTTAAGCTGCAACTTGTGTTGACGTTCCTTATGCTGAACCATGTCGCGGTGTCGTGGGAGTCGACAATGTTGCAAATTTTTGACTTACATGTGGTGTTTGAACCACTTCCTTCGCCATGTCATCATGGTCGACATTCAACAAAATCTTGACATTCTTCTCAAAGGTTCCATCTCATGATTCATTTTCGAAAAATTCTAGTGATGATTACTTTTATTGTGACATGATCATACACCTTGTATGATTTTGTATCATTAGAGTAACCAACAAAAATACATTTTTGTCCCTCGTTGTCTAGTTTCTTTCCCGGCTCATCTGGAACATGAGCATATGCGACACAACAGAAAAAATTTAAATGAGAAACACTGTGATTCATACCTGTCCATACTTCTTGAGGAACTTTGTTCTTCACACTCTTTGTCGGACACCAGTTCATAATATATACAACATTTGTGACTGCTTCATCCCAATATTCATTTGGCAAATTCTTGGCTACCATCATGTTGCACACCATATCCATAATTGTTTTGTTCTTTCTCTCTGTGACATAGTTCTATTGAGGTGTATATCATGCAATGAATTTCTTGTGTCTTCCATGGGTTTTGCAAAAACTTAAGAAGTATTTCAAAACATATTCACCACCTCTATCCATCCTTAATATCTTGATGCGGTGTCCACTTTGGTTCTCCACAAGTGCCTTGAGCTGCTGAAAAACAACTAAAGCATCATATTTATGTTTCAGAAAATAAACCTATGTTTTTCTTGAATAGTCATCAATAAAAGTAAGGAAATAATTCTAGCGACCCATGGATGATGTCTGCACTGGGACACAAATATCAGAGTGCACAATCTCAAGTGGTGTGCATGCTCTATATGACTTTCTGACTGTAAAAGTCTCTCTATGCTGCTTGCCAAAAATGTAGCTTTCACAAACTCTCTCTAATTTGTCGATCAATGGAAATCCTTTCACCATATTCTTCGTGTGTAGTAGCTTCAGCCCACCAAAATTCAAATGTCCAAATCTGAAATTCCGCAGTCAGGATTCATCTTGAACTTTTGTTTGAAATGCAGCTTGAAAATCAGCGCTGCCATTTTTTTCTTGTCGGAGTGCTTGTCTACTTCCATGCTTTCTGCCTTAAATACTACTCCTATATTTGTCTTTCCTTTCATGTATGGAATTATCCTCAAAGGAAACAAGAGATTGCTTGCCATTGTTACTTTTTCTATTAGTTGGTTGCTTGGACGCTTCTCTTTAATCACACAGTGATTATCTTCTATTTAGAATATGTAACCTTTTTGTATCAGCTGTCCAATTCTTAACAAATTGTGGTTCAAACCTTCGACATGATAAACATCAGGCATAATCTTTTGCTCCCCCTGTTTGGTTAGAATACCAATAGTACATTTTCCAAAACAATGTCTTGGAGATTATTTCCAAGTGTGACATTCGTTTGAATTGACTTATCTAGGCTATAAAACAATTTTAAATTACTAGTCATATGATTGTTGCAACCTAAATCTAATTAAAATATGTCGCATAGACTTTTTTGGGAAGCATTACATTCAATTGATGATGCACATGCCATTAACATTGTGCTCAAAAAAGTGCTGGTGTTGGTTGACTAATTTTGGCTTTGCCTTCCTTGGTCATACTTCTTCTTCCTCATTCATATGCACAATGACCAAATTTCTCGCAATAATGACATTGAATTTTAGATGACTGGATGTTTTGTTTGTGTCCTCTACCAGTGACATGTCAAACCTGTGAGCAGTTGCATGACTGGAGTTTTGATTTTGTCCTCTACTAGTGACATTCATGGGACTATTAGTGCGTCCTCCTCTGGAAAAACTTCTTCCTCTGCCTCTAGAGTTATATCTCTCCTTGCCTCTTCCAGGACTTATTGATGACTATGCTGTAAATGCACCTTCTAAGGATGTGTTTGATTTGTTGATTCTATGTTCATGATTGATGAGTGACGCTTGTAACTCCTCAATGGTAAACCACGACATATCTTTGTTTTCTTCCAAGGTCACGACCAAGGATTCAAATTTTTGAGGAAGACTTCTAAGAAATTTTTCAACAACCCTTTTGTCTTCTATATTATCTCCATGAGATTTCAGTTGATTTATCATACCAACAACTCGAGTGTAAATGAGTCCATTGACTTTGTGTCTTTCATTGACAGAGATTCAAAATCTCTTCTAAGAATTTTCAACTTAGATGTCTTTACTTTGTCCAAGCCTTGATAGGCAGCTTGTAATGTATCCCATGCATGCTTAGCGGTACATGCTGCTGCTACTCTTGGGAATATTGTTTCATGCATGGCTTGGTGTATGTAGAGTAGATCCTTTCTGTCTTTTTGTCTTTCTTCATATGTTCCCTTAGGGAATATTTCTCAGCTTGGATGAGATTATTATATACCACCTGATATGTTGGTTTTGTATAGCCATTTTGGAATATCTCCCATCGATTATGTCTTCTAAATAAAGGCTTCATTTTTAGAGACCAATATTTATAATTCTTTCGTGTGAAGATTGGGGTTTGAAAACTCGACATGTGTGCACAAGAAGTGGAAGCCATATTTTTAATTTTCATTAGAGAAATATTTTTTTTTAAGACTAGGTTTCTTTCCTAAACCCACTCTTATACCAGATATAGAGAAGGAGGATTGAGATGGTCAACTTGAGTTACCGTTGAGTCATAAAAAAATTCTCTTCAAGACTTTGACCTTTTTTTCTTAGGGTAAATTTTTGACCAATACTTCTAGAGCTCTAACTTGGTCTAACTTCCACCAAGACTTCAACAGGTTTTCTACCGTTTTTTACTTAGACCTACCATAGCTTTGGTTTCTGCCAACTCCCACTTCAACCTTTTTAGTCAAACTTTTATAAAAAATATTTCTTAGTCTAAGGACTTATAATATGAAAAACACTTTTCACCCATAGGTACACAACTATAATTCAACATACTCACAATATCATATAACCAAATATCAAGTAAGACTTGTGTCGACCACTTCATGTATAAAAACTCAAACTTTTACACGTTGAGATTTTAATGGATTATTTGTGTCTTTCTTACAAGTATGTTTCACCTTTTCGAATCTTCTCTATTGTATTTTTTTCACTAATTTATTTACAATATTATTCTTCTATATATATATAGACTAAAATTGTTTCTCTGTGAAGCTGCCGACTTAACATTAAAGACTGTAATAACTATCTCCTAAAAGCTTATCTTCAAAAATTTAATTCGACTGATTTATATATGAGAGAAGTGAACTCTTCATTCTCTCAAATAAACTAACCTTAACAAAATGATGACTTAATTTAAAGATAAGAAATTTACCTTCCATTGCTTTTACAATTAGCATACCATAGACAAGGAGAGCTTTTACAATTAGCATACCATAGATTAGATATCCTTGAGGAAACAAAATAGGAACAATTAAGAGTAAGTGAACGTACTTAATAAAGACGCGAAAAGAGAAAATGGTCAAGAAAATCATAGTCGTAGATTCTCACCATCATAGCAATTCAAGTAGTGAATCCTGTCATCACTACAAACGGTGGCTGTATTAGCGTGACTTCGCCAACGACCAAACGAGTGGGCTTAAATCATTTTTATCATAAAAGTATGGAGTGATAGTAATGCTTCCGTTTGTCATATTCATTGCCAAAGTTCTTGGCAATTTCACATATAATGAAAAGTACATGTAAAAGAAAGTTAAAAACTATACTTTATATTATAACTATATGTAATATAGACAAAAATACCACAGTAAAAATATCAAAACTATCACCTAACAAATTAGAAAACAAGATCCATGGCAAACCAAATTGATAGAAAATCCAAGAACATCCATACTCCAATGTACATCAAAATACCAATGTACAATCAAACAAGATAGACCGCTAAAACATCCATACAAGATCACATAATTGATCTCAAAGGAAAACTCTATGAAGAGTCCATCATCCGTGGACAAATCACAAAAATTCCAAAAACATATACCTAAAGTAAGGTTCATTAAAGTAAGAAAACCATCTAGAAAATGGCTAGAAGCCTCAAATATTGCACGTTATAGACGATAAGAGCCACCAAAAATATATATAAGATACGAGTGTGTGCAAGAAGTTGAGGGTCTCTTTTGGCGCGTTAGATGCAATAGAAAACTAAAAAAACAGGCATCCATCAACTTGCATGGATATTTTGAGACACTTACACAATGAATCTTGCGATCAATAAAAAACAAGAAATGTAGGAAATTGAATGACCTTTCGAAATATATATATTTTTTCTATTGAAAATGCTGTTAACTATCTAAAGTTAGATAAATTTTAACGGGCACTTTTTATTTTTCAGACAAATTATAAGGTATATGTTTTTGTGGGTGCA
>LPNX010886273.1:43219-56004 GCA_001517045.1 Pseudotsuga menziesii
TCAAAAAACAAAACATGACAAGGAAAAAATCCCAATATATTCATTTGTTTTTTGAGTTAATTGGGGTTTTGGTTTCCATTGGGCATGGGAATTTTGTTAAATAATCAAAATTATTTCATTTTTATCATTAAATTGAGGAATTGGTTTCAATTGGCCAATTTCATTGGGGTTCTTGTTTCCATTGGCCAATTACATTGGGTTTTTGTTTCAATTGGGCAATTCCATTGGGTTTTTGTTTCAATTGGCCATAATTTAATTTAATATGGTTTAATTTTTCAATCTAGGGCAAATAAATTGATGAAGAAAACGAAAAAAACATGAAAAAAAATGAAGAAAATACCTCACAAAGGGGAGGTTTATCCAAAGGTGGAGATGGAGGGCTCAAGCACACCCAAAATCGCGTATGCATAGTTAAGAGTTGGTCCTCGTTCGTCCAATAGCCGCACGGTTATGAGAAAAAGACAGCCTCGACCGATTTAAAAAAAACAGGATTTCGAAATGGTGCCTCCGTTTTAGTGAAGGAAATCACGCCTCCGTTTTAGTGAAGGAACTCGCGCACGCAATTATGTTCACTAAAACAGAGGCACGATTTGTCTTACTATCCTAGTTGGCATGCCTATTTCCAGCGTTGGGACCAGGCTTGGCAGGTTCGGTGTTGCTTGAGATGATTTCTTTTTTTTTGGATCAAGAGTGATTGACTTCACTCCACCATTGCA
The DNA here is from genome assembly GCA_001517045.1 of Pseudotsuga menziesii. Taxonomy (NCBI): domain Eukaryota; kingdom Viridiplantae; phylum Streptophyta; class Pinopsida; order Pinales; family Pinaceae; genus Pseudotsuga; species Pseudotsuga menziesii. The sequence continues at coordinate 43,936 of LPNX010886273.1, forward strand.
TCTAAAAGGTCCCTCAACTTCTTGCACACACCCATACATAGGCTAGAAATACAAAGGATGAAATATAACAATCCTCTCCTCCCCAATCATGTGATTAGACTCCCCCAGTTCAACAAAAATGTGCCTTTCTAGAGCCAATGTACATGTATTAAGGAAAGATTACCAAAAGGTTCCAAACAACTTATAAGCCAATGTCATCTAGGGAAAGAGATTTAAAACCTATAAATTACATTCATTGGGTTCCCATTTAATGTAACACACCTATATTTATTATTTTTTAAAGACTTTAACTTATTATTTTTGAAATTTTGACCGTCAAAATAAATGTAAAAGAATTAATATGTATTTAAATATTAATTACTGAGAGAATCAAAATCGAAGTAGTAGTTGAAGAGTATTTCCTGACCCACAAGGAGAAATAACAAGTGGAAAAACTGTTGAATGAAATCTTAAGTGATACATGAGGCATCCTCCCTAAAATCAGGTCAAGACTCATTGTGGAGTGATAATGAGCAAGTGGCTCATAAATGACCAAAGTCCTAGGAAAAATACTATAAGTATTGAACCTATTCGAATGAGCAGGAGGCTGGTGATGGAGGAGAAAGCAAACTAGATTAAGTGCATTGTGATTAGTCTTTGTCCTTGTGGTTCAACAAAAACACTCAGGGGTTTTAGAGCAAGTAAGTTGGTTTCTTTGGAAGTTTGGTTGGGAGGAACGAAAACCTTCAGTTTTGGTTTCTCCATTAGTGGTGACAGGTTCTATTATAAATAATCCATCCGTTTAGTTTTGTTAGTTATATTTATAGAAATGATTATTAACACGCTAGTATCCTAAAATTGTTTATATGCAGAAAGTTATTTAGTAAATTCTTAATTTCTTGCTTTAATCATCTTTTGATATTATAGACTAATTCATGCATGGAGCATTTAGCCATCATATCAATAATAAATTAAATAAACAACTATAATTAATAAATGTAGTATCTAATAATGATGCATAAAAGAAGCAATAGAGCCAAGAGACTTCTTATATATTTATCCAAGTTATCTGCTAAACAATGGTTATGTTGTCATTGCCACATATAAACATTTTATAAACCTAACCAATTGTAAATAGTTTATAAATAATAAACTAAACCAAGAGGTTAAATAAAATTGTCATACACACAGTCACAATGAACAACAGGAGTCCAATATGTGGATTACAAGTTTATTACAGTCGCTGATGAAACCAACAACTAAGTTAATAATAGGGTTTTTTGGAGAGTTCGCAGTGGTCATTTTGAAAATTGACATTTCGATTGATCTACCTCACCACATAAACTTATGAACTGAAACAACTAAGTTGTTTTCAAAACTAGATTCTTCGACAAAAGGTTTCAAACTTCAAACTTTTAAAACTGTATAATATAACTAAGTCGAGAGGGAAAAAACTAAATGATTTTACAATAGCATTTCCATCACAAATCTTAAAATCTGAAATCCTCATATTTAAGATTTATCACTGAAAAGAAAATTCTGGCTAGGATTAAACATTTATCATATAGTCTTAACCTAGCACACTAATATTTGGTGCATACAACTTAATGTAATGAATCTCAAAGGGTCGTCCCAAATCCAAACCCTTGCATAGAGGTATTATTAAACCAAACTTGGTATTGGTCAAAGAGGGAATTCAACATACTTGGATAGGGGAATGAGCATGCATCCATATTGTTGCGATGCCATGACCCACATGCCAAGCAAACAAATGTTTAGAGTTTGATTTATGAAGGCATCGTTGAAATTACGTGGAGAAGGGTAACCAAATATTACCATAGGAGTTATTCTTTCCTGGAATCCAACCAAAACCATAAAGTAAAAGCCTCACTTTTTCCACAAAGTGTTGAATGCGCTAGCTTCCTTCTACACATATCAATATGTAGGAAGTCATTACCTTAGTTTCTTTTAGAAAATCATAAAGACTAGTTACGATAATGTTTTATGCACTTACCATAAAAGAGAACTTCCACATAACCACAAAGATGGCCAAGGGATAATCCTTATGTAGCCGTAGCCTCCAGTAGTAATCTCTATCAGTTGTAATCAACCATAATAAAACCCAACATTGTTGATATAGCCCAAAAACGAGAATCTTAACTTACCAATGAAATGTATAAATGGGGAAAATGATAGATAAGTTATCCACATAAGCTCAGATGAGAGAAACCCTGTCACAAAAGCTCTGCACAACAACATTCTGGTTTTACCTTGTGAAAATGTTTCTAAAAAAAATGAAAATAGGGAAAATGAATTTACATAGAAACTTACCCGACATAGTGTTCTCCTCATAGACACTCCATGTTTCTTCGTATAGCTAGAAACCCTTCCATCATAGACGCTCCATATAACATTAGAGTCAGATCTTCCACAAAGAGCATATAGCATAATCAATAAGAAATTGTGGAACCATTTAAGAAATGAGAGCCTAGATTTTTAACAATACCTCAAACCTGTTCAAAATATCTCAAACACAAATGCATAGTTCGTATGAGAGTCTTCGCTCATTACATTATAAGGTAAACACATAGCAAGAAACCTTCAACCAACTCTGTGTAAAAAAGTGACTAAATGTCAATTAACAGTGAACAACCCGACATGGTGAATGTCACTCTTTTCCAAATCACAACAAAACTAAAAAATACTTATCCAATGAATTTGAGTGAGAGCATGAACACATGGAGGGCCATAACCTCATCCACAAAATCTGAGTTCTGACATACAGTTTTGCTCTACAAGAAAATCAATCAACCACCTTGGCTGCACTATCAACTCGCATGCCATGGGTCTAGCCAAAATTGTGGGATTTAAATCAATTGCATGGCTTAAGAAACACAATGTTTCCCAAAGAACTTACCATGGGCCCTCCATGCCTCATGCCAACTCTTAAATCAATATTTTATCACATGATTATCACATAGTCACACCGTTTGGAACACATAGTTCACAAGTATCATATGGACTGGCATTTATGCCTAACCATAAACTAGAACAAAGAACCAAAAGCCATAGTAAAGGTAGGTTGTCATTTAAATCTAACAAGGTTTATTAAAATAAAAACATAACTTAATACCATTATCCAATAACACTATTTCATGCTAAAACATTTCATACTATTGAGTGCTCTAACCCAAGCTTAGGGATAAGGTTAAAACCTTAGACCCTAACCTTAAAGACTTAATTTAAACATAGTATTAAACTCTCATTAAACTTGCTAGAGAACCTCTAGTGAAAACTATATTCTTTTACCTTTGTTGAGTAAAGACCCCAAGCACTAAGACTATACCGTGTCAACATGCAACTTTTTTAACTATATGTTAGAACCAAAAAAGTATAAGGCAAGTGTGATAAGCTAAAAAGAATATTATAGTTACACTTTTGATATAAGATTACTTATATATATATATATATATATATATATATATATATATATATTATTTTTTATTTTTTGGTATTTTTCAGGTTGTGACATAATGGTATCAGAGCATGGTTAGAACACTCAGCCTGAAAAATCCCAACACTTAAACAAAAGTAAAACTAGAAAACTAACTTGTGTTATGGTTTGGTTCTCTTTATCAATAGGAAGAGAAAAATAACCTTGATTTTGGACGAAAAATGACAAAAGTTAAACTTTCCGTCGAAGGAGAATCCCATCCTAAAGAACTAGAAAACATAAAAGAACGGAATATTAGAGATGGTGATATATAGGCAAATGAAAGTAGGAATGATAATCAATTTGAACTCCTACAAACAACAAAGAATTTAAAAGCAAAATTGCAAAGTGTTAAAGAAGATAATGAATACATCTTAAAAGCATAAGAGGAACTAAATAATGTCCTATTAACAAAAATACATGATAATGAAGAACAGAAGAATAAAAGACCTCATTTAAAAATAGCAAGGATTGCATTTTATAAACATAAGTAAGGAAATTAAAATTTTATAATAATAAGGCTGAGTCTTCAAGTGAAGATTCAACTAAACAAAGTAAGGGAAAATACAAGGATTCTAGTGAAAGCAGCGATGGTCACCACCAAAAAAAGAAATATCAACCATATGACAAAATTACCGGTGAATTTAAAAAGGTTAATCCTCCTATGTTCAATGGAGAAATTGAAAAAAGAGAGGAAGCAGAATCATGGCTTTTTGGAATGAAAATGTATTTTCAGATCTATATAACTATTCAATTGAATAAAAGGAAAAAAATGATAATTTACAATTTAACTGGGAAAGATGATATTTGCTAGCAAGACATAAAAAAGGTAAAGAGCATTAAAGAACGCTATGTAACATGAAATTTTTTTAAGAAATACTTCAAAAGAAGATATTTATCAGAACAATACTATGAGGAAAAAGCTAAAGAATATTTTGAATTGAGATTAGGTGCAATGACGATGAAATAACTATGCAGTAAGTTTGTAAGTTTATTACATTATGTGCCATATATTATTGATTAAAAACAAAAAAATCAACATTTTCTTAGCTGCTTACCTCTTATGTTTATAGAGAGAATTGAATATGATAATCCAAAAACTCTAGAAGAGGCTATGAAAAAAACAAATTTAAATGTTCTGACAAAAAAAAAAAAAGAGAAAGTATACATAATTAAAAAAATAAAAGACTTGAATTTTGAACAGAAAAAGAAAGGTACACAATTTTATAAAAATTATGGGAATAATTATTGAGGATACCAAGAAAGTAATTACGCCGAGAGGCGCTCTACAGCCCAGTATGGGGGAGATCTTGTAACATGATGTAACGTGATGTAACGTTTCTAACATGTCGACAAAAAATAATAGTGATAGTGAATATTATGGGAGAGATCTTGTAACGTGATATACGTTTGTAACATGTTGGCAAAAAATACTGGTGATAATGAAGCATGTGACGAAATTGTTAGCCATTAAAACGAATGCCATATTCTCCCGAGCCTCTATCCCTGCATAAATACACAATTAGCATTCAGAAATATTATGTTGTCTCTTCCTTCTAGAATCTTTATTTCTCATGATATTCATATGAGTTACAACACTGCATGAACTCATTTAAGGAGTGAGGGTACCGAAGACAAATGCAGCTGCCCTAATTTCGGCATGCTTGGATCGTGTAGCAGGCCGACCAGCTGTCTACATACTCTGCATGTTCGTGTATTAACCACGTTCAGTGCAAAACATAGAAATGAATTAAAAGAAGAAATATAATATATTACCATTAGGGTAGCTGATGAAGAATGAATGATCTGAGATGCGACTTTTTTCGGCTTGATTGAATTTGTTCGGGCTGCTTTGAATTTGAAGGGGTGTAAAAGGACATTGTTATTGATCTTGGTCGCCTTCCTTTTTACCAGGATTTAACATCCATTATCAAACGGGAGGTCCAGTTTTATCGTAAAGAATTATTACTGCAAGAAAATCCTATGTAACAGCCACTACCATGTATGGATCAACACAAGGAAAAAAAATTATTTGACCACATTAAAATTAATATTCTAAATCCTAGAAATGATGTCAACTTAGTGATGTACAATTTATGGAGCATATATATTGCTCACGGAAATCATCATTCTCGATATTGATCGAGTTCCATATTACATAGCACGGATATGATGAAAGCAACATGGATCATAGTCAAAAGTTAAAACTCCTATAGTTGTATTAAAATGATAAATTGGATTTAAATTTATTTTTAAAATGGATCATGGACGCTGCCCATTTTACTATTTGATTTGAACTTATCATGAAAAATAAACTGAAAATGATAATAGGGTTGGGTACTTGTGATTTATCATGTTAAGAATTCGGTGTTTTTTAAATTATCTCAAATTAAAAAATAAGATAATTTAAAATAAATTATTAACATTTTTAAATTTAAATATTATTTCCCTAAAGCCTAGTATTGGGGAGATCTTGTAACGTTACCTTATTTTTATTAATAAAAAACCAAAATTTTAATTATAGGCTAAAATAAATGTTTGCCACAAAAACAATGTAATATGGGGGAGATATTGTAATCTTCCTACCTAACAAAACAATAAAAGAGTAAAAATTTAATTATCCGTAAAAAAAATGTGGGTCAAGAAAAAAACACAATATGGAGGAGATGTTGTAATGTTCTTACCTAACAAAATGAAATTATAGGGAAAAAAAAATTTGAATTATGCTCAAAAAAATGTTGCCCTTGCACATCGTACATCATTTTAAAACCATGTGCAACTTCTTCTAATAACCCATGGTTTTATTGTACATGGTTTACTAGGGCCTTGCACATGGTTTTAAAACCATGTGCAAGGCCTCCTAAACAACCCATGGTTTTATTGTACAAGGTTTAGGAGGACCTTGCAAATGGTTTTAAGACCATGTGCAAGGCCTCCAAAACAACACATGATTGTAGGAGGGCCTTGCATATGGTCTTAAAACCATGTATAAGGAAATGTTGTAATGTTGATTCATAACAAAATAAATAATAATAATAAATATTATATGTCGGCCATAAATGATATTAAATATTAATAATAAAAATATTATATGTGGACCTTAAATAAAAAGATGTGTCTTTTGGTTTGAATCAAATCAATGGCTATATATAGGACACACCAAAGTTGATAGTCCATTGAGTGCAATACCTAAGAAGAGGTTTGATCCCTCTCGGCGCTTGATAGAGCCCAGGATTTGGATCTATGCTGGTTTTAAAAATTATAAACAACATAATCCTATTGCAATAAAAGAAAGAGAAGTAACCATTGCTTATAATAAAAATGATGAACAAAGAGAGCCATTAAAATGTTGGGAATACAGTGAACCACATTATTTTAAAGATTGTCCTATAAGAAGGAAAAATCTTAACAATGTGCATACAATTCAAGAAGATACTATTGTGGGAGATATAGCAAGGAGCATGCCTAGAATCAACACAACTTTGGGGAACATGCAAGCATATCATCAAACATCTATGATTGAATCTACGATATGTTAAAAGATAAACCAATTTAATTTCTATATTGATTGATATTGGTGCAAGTTTAAGTTTACAATTCTTGGAATTGTAGAGTTATGTAAGCTACAACAAAATAAATTTGAAAAGTATTGGTTAGTTCAACTTGCTACGGGCACAACAAAAAAGAGAAAAGTAACTAGTTTTGTGAAAAATTGTGATTTAATATGAATGGTTTAAAGACACAAGCTAATTTAAATATTACTGTTAGGATATTATGATTTGTTGATATGAATGGATTGGTTAGAGAAGTATAGAGTTAATTTAAACTGTTATGATATAACATTTTCATGTCTAGATGAAGAAAATAATACTATTGTCATAAAAACAATTCCAAGGAAAATCACTATAAAAGAGAGAGAAAAATAATTTGGCTATGTTTTGATTTTTTTTTTCATTTTTATTGGTGTTCAAATTATGATGAAATTTTCATTTTTTATTAAAAATGTATTTAACACTTTCAATTTCAACAATATTACAATTTTAATAAATTTAATCACATTTTTACAAAGAAAAATAAACATTTAACTTATTAATTCTTATTACACTTTTATTACACACTGAACTATGCCAATTTTTTTTATCTCTTATGATACCTACCGAAGGCATGTATATTGTGATCGATATGCCTTTGATTGCACATCCGTTTTTTCTTTGACCAAATATTTAGTTTTTTTCTAGTCTTAGAGTGCTAAATAATTTTTTTCATTTTATTAAACTTTGAAATTGATATATACATCTTCTCACTGGTTCATCAAATTGAGGTCTTATTGTTGAATTAAACAAGCATAGCTCTTAAATTTATTTCCTTCTCCATAGTTGAACTTAAGGAGGCAATGCATTTAATGTATTGACAAGCAAATGCATTTAATGTACCTCCTTAGTCTCCATCGCCATCTCCTCAATCATCACCACCGCTTGTTCATGGTCAGTGTCCCTTCCTATTTACGATCACTTCCATGGCCTCTTTCTGGTACACTAGAGCACTAAAACATGACCTTAATCCTTATAAGGGGCTTCTTTACCACCCTATTGCACTGCCGACACCGCCTTCTCATCTTCGTTTACATATTCTGGAAAATTGTTGTTTGTGATGATAGCCGCCTTGATGTCTTCTTCTAGTCTCAACTACGATATCATCTTCATGGCATCCTTCAACTACAAATCGGTCACAGCCATTTAATTTGCATGTAGTGGCTAGTTGATGGATGGAGTTTCATTTACAGAAAGTTCCTAGCTGATGGATGGAGTTTCAATTACAAGAAGTCGTTGGTTGATGGATGTATAAAACAAGTAGGCTCTAAGAAAAATCTTCAAAATAACTCCATTGGTAGTTTTTTTTGTTACATCTCACTATAAAACTGTCACTTGGTTAAACCAACTGGTACTTTTCTATGTCAAGCTTATTAGTACAAAATTCAGCAGGTGTTTCTATAAATACCAATAAAAATGCTAATGGTTAGGAAATTAATAAAAAACATCTTGCCCTATAAAGTTTTAAGTTTCAACATGTATACTTTGCAATCAATCACAAACACAGTTAGTAGATCGATTTTAATCCCAAAATAAATTTACAACTTTAATCTTGACAGCCCATGAAAGATCTTGACCAGCCCATAAATTGAGATTACTATTGAATTTGCCAAAACCCATTGCCACGTATCTTTATTAATAACAAAAATACCAAAAGGGACACTAAGTATAGTGTAAAGGCTCTTGGTTGAACCCGATTACTCTCAATGGGTAGCGACATAGGCCTCTCATCAATCCCATACGGAAATGTAAGAATGTTGTAGGTTGCAATTTATCCTGATAAGATTTGTAGAATAAGAGGGGAGAAACTCAAAAGAATGTCTCAAGAGGGGAGGTAGCCACTCATCATTGACTATCCCATAGGGACAATTATCCCATTGACACGGTTACCTTGTCACCATCATCAAGTTGAAAAGCTTTGTTATAATTAAGGGCAGTGCTCATTTAAAGTTGGTACAAACTCAAAGCAAGGAAAGGACCTCAATTTTAGATTAGCTCTATGCTTGAGCCTAATGTAACCATACCATGTAACATAAAAAATCCTATTTATCAGGAGTTTGAAAAACCAACATAACAATAGAATAGTTCTTACTACACGTTCTGTTCCCTTTGTCCCACCTTCTGTGATTCACACTATCACCCAACGCACAATTAATATTTTGCTGCTAACCATATCCGTGATCTATTTTTTAGCCACAAAATATTTTGTAGATTCCTTTTCTGGCAAAGAAGAAGTTACCTACCCTCCTACTCCTAGTACTACATCTATCCTTTGAACTTGTTCTTGGATGCTAAGAATTCCAAGCATAATACAGAATAATGAACAAATTATTTGCCATCAACATAAAAATATGTAGTTGATACCTTTTAAACAATAGAAGCCTTCAACACCGTATCTTATATTATCTTACCGTAGCCATTTCTGGTTCTTTGGATGATCCTCGGTTCACTCTTTTGCACAATTCATCAAAGACCGAGGTATGTCTGTGAACTTATGAGAGTGCTACATTTTTGTTATTTATGTACTATGGTTGGAATAAATAGTCAATCAATGCAATATTGCAGTAGGAATTGATGAGTGTGGTTGGGTGGTGGCAAAAATATCTTCCATCAATGTGCAAGTTAGTGTACAAATCACAAAGGAATTGTTACACGTAGCTCTTACCTCGAGAAAGTATATGATACCGCGGGCAATCATTAATTGTTTAAAAAGATCGTTAACATTTTATAAATATTAGAATTTCATGCAATAAGTTAGAATTTCTTGAAATAATATCTTGGTGTGATGCTCACATTCCCAAATGAAAGTGTTATATGAGAAAACAATATATGACAAAATGGACAAAATGGAGACTTATAAGCATCACAAGACAGAGCATGGTTAGAAATAATGAACATTTTTTGGTTGATGCACCATATCAATCTACATGTAGTAGACAATGCCCGAAATCATAAATCTCTACGTGTTGGAAGAATAGTAGGAAAATCTATATGCTTTATCAAATTTTATGAACAAACCTTCTTTTCTTGGCCAGGGTAAATCTCTTTTACCACATTCATCCCCAAATAATCCATAACAAGCTTCACAATACTCTTACCAAAAACTGTGAGTAAAGACTCGTAATTTTTGTATATTTATTCCTTGGTTGTTCTGGTGGAAATAACCGTCTAGTTGGAATTAATGTGCCAGATTAGATGACGAATCGATCAGGGGGTTGAGGTAATTTCCTTTTGTGATTTTTGCAGTTTGGGAAATATCAAAGTGAGGAATGTTTCATACAACTTTGACAGGAATGGCAAAGCACGCTGGAAAAACCTAACATTAGGTTTTATCACATTTCTTCTTCCGTGGAAAATCCCACAAGGGTGGGAGAAGTAAAGCCCTTAGGATAGCTGGGTTATCATCATCTGCTGAGCATTTGATATGTTCAGCATATAATGGGCTTTATTTGACAAATTCAAGATTAACATATTTAATTTGTGGTTGGTGAATATCCATAGTTTACAAGTTAAGTATAATGAAGATCAATGTCTATTATCTACACATCAACTACAAGTTATTCATGCATTAGCTACCAAGTTATTTTTGATATATATTTCTTTATAATGGTTTATTTTGAATTTGGAATGATTTATGCACTTGTCTCATCCTCTTGTGATTTAGGAAAAACATATCCACCCTAATTTCTAAAATATAAACACCTATAAATGTAAACTATAATTACTAAATATTCTTGAGCTTAGTTAAGGTTTTGGCCTATAAAAAAAAACGTTGCTGAAATTGATCAAGGTAGTTCATAATATCTCAACACTCGCAAGCGTCAATAATTGATCCCTCTGAACAACTCTGCCACTCTTACTCTACGTTGTTCATTGGATGTGCATATAATGTATCCTCTACAATACTTGATGACGGGAATTATGCCTGCTGGATCAAATCTTTGGCACTCATAAACTCTGCGGCAGGATGAAATGAACTCTTCCAACAGTTTTGGCACTAGTTGTAAAATCATTTGGACTACATAATAGAAGCATCAAGTTCAATTTAAAAACCTCTCCAGCTGATTTCAAAGAAGAGTATATTTGATGTGTACCTTGTGCTATTTCAAACTATTTGAAAGTTCATCATTATTTGGAATAATTATATATTATTTAAAGTTTCAACTAGATTTCTTAAATTGGAATCTCTACCATGCAATCCACATTGAACAAAATTAAGTTTATCTTATTTGGAATAAATACATACTATTTAAATTTATATCTAGATTTCTTAAATTGGAACTTGTACCATTCAATCGACAAACAAGATTTACACCTCTTTACAATTTCCAAAACAAATATTTTCCATACAAAGACCAATTATTCCTAAAGATTCAATGAACAAACATCAATGTTTTGAAACTTAGAAGTGAATAAAGATACTTGTGTGCCTCTCCTGTGTTAACAAGCGTATATAATACTCTGTAATTGTGAAAGTTGGAATGCATGTGTGAATCAAATTTTATTTTGTCATTTTTATTGAAAACAAACCTTCTATTGGGTTAAAGACAATATTGGAAGAGAACTATCAATTAAGCATGCAAGCAATAAATATTTAGTGTTGTGGTGTATGTCAGCTTACCTGGAGGAGTAAGCACTTTGGTCAGTCATGGGATTTATTGTTTCCTCATCCAAATTATTAGTGGAAGAAGATTGGTTATTTCCACATCATTGCAGAGGTGTATTTATTGTTACCATCTCTAGAGCATGACCTGAAGAAGAAGCTTGGTTAGAGGCACATCGCTGCTCAGCTATATTTACCATTTTCAACCGTAAACCATAACTTGGTGAAGATTGGGTTGAGGCACATCGTTGTTGAGGTGTTTCTACAATTAATGGAATTAGAGGAGTTGGAGGAGTCGAAATGTCATCTCCAAGTCCTTCTATCATTTGGATGACTTTTGAATTGAGATTAGGTGCAATGACGATGAAAGAACTATGCAGTAAGATTTTAAGTTTATTACATTA
>LPNX010886379.1:0-39930 GCA_001517045.1 Pseudotsuga menziesii
TCGCTTAAGCGACGCTAATCACCATCATTACAAAAAAAAAAATTATCTTCGTGATTTTTGGCACTGTTAAAATAAAAAATCCGCGCGCCGTCGGAAAAAACCGTCGCATTTTGGATTGAAATCTAGTAGTGTGAGAAGTTATCTCCAAGCTGACCGATCTGTCTAATGAAGGAAACCTCGTACCACTCAAAATCAAAGAAGGACTAGTCAAAGAGCTCACTGGGTCGTCTTCTGGTAAGAAATCCAAGGGGTTGATGATTAGCCAAATCATAACCCAAACGCCACAGATTGTGGCATAAATCATTGCAATAACACTCACGCTGGCAGGTCGAGGCAGCGACCTTAAGTTAGACATGCTAGAAGATGTCGACACCATTGCCACCGATGGACGAATATACAGATGGGCAGAGTATGTCGTCAACAAGGTAAAGACCATCTATGAATGATGTCAAGAAACAAGAGGAATCAAGTTCCCCTCCCTCATCTTATGGATTCCCATGTACCACATCTACCCAGAGGGGAGTCCAATCTTTCAGGAACCGTCAAAGTTTGACATGTGGAGATTTAAACCATTCTCCAAAAGAGGAACCATGCACGAGCTTGAGTGCGGGAAAGTACTATTGGAGAACTGGTTTCAACCACTCAAATTCCACACGACTAGATGGAGGGTGCCTTAAAACATCCAAAGAAATCTATCAACGAACTCTCACATCCTACTGGAGCTCTACCATACCTCGGTGTGGTACATGCAGGGTGACAATTCAAACACCAAAGCCCTCGACTACTATCCGTCTATCGACTAGATATTCTAGGAACTATCGCGACAGGCCAAAACAAAAATACCAGTACCAACAGTAGCAAAGACGATCGACTTCTCAATCGAGGAACCGCTCACAGACCAGGAAAAAGAGGAAGACTATGAGCTCAACCTCTATATCAGCACATTTGTGTTGGAGGAGACACCGGTTGAACACACCGGTCAATTGCAAATAACCATCAAAACTTCGACCGCAAAGAAGGAAGAACCCCAGACTGCAAAGCCACAGCCATAGCAGCAGGTAATTCCTCTGGCTACAGAAAGTGTCATCCTGACTAAGGAGCCAGGGGGGGAGACATGCTAGAAAACCCCGAGTACGCTGTCACAAAGGCATCATTCAAAAATTGTTGAAAGAAATGGTAGCGGATAGGAAAAAGCTCAAAACACAACAACAACAACAAGGTAAGGGTAAGCACAAGCTTATCCTTGCTGACTCATCAAAATATGAGGAGGAATTGGCAACCATGGCCCTCGACATCATAGAGGATGCCACACCAAATAAAGTACCGGTCGAAACCCAGTTCCAGCGATTTGTCGACATAGGAGCACAAGCAGGTTGACCGAAGAAAGCAAAGACTATGACGACGCTTGAAAACATTGTCGATCTTGTATCGACGCCTCCACCCCCATCACTGATGAAAATAACCGAGGAACAAGTACCGGCACCGTAGTCAGTCAGCCCCCTCAACTTATGCAAAAGTGTGATGTCGGAAGAGGTGAAAGCAAAATTTGACAAATATAGGGATTTGCAGGATTTTATTGAGAAGCTGCCTGAGCTGTTTACGTCGGCTCAGAAAATCTCGACACAAGTACCTCTCTTCACGACCGGTGGATACCAACAAGGACCTGAAGCCCAGTCCAGAACCTTTGCGACCATCATGTCGACTTTCAAGAGAAATCCCGATAAGGAAGTGGAAGTAGTTGCACGTCGAACATCAACCATCACCCCTACTGCACCCCCAGTCGACCCACCAGCCACTGGCCCAACTGAAGGAGCAGAAAATGAAGAGGACATAGCCCGTGAAATCCACCAAATGTTCTCCGACTTAGAATCACCTCCCTGCCCCGACAATCCACCACTCATCCATACTTCCCCCAAACCAATCACCCCCGACCATTTTCCAACCCCAGCACCACCACCACCACCCCTCGACTCAAATAAAGGCCCACCACAACCAGCTGCATCCAAACAACTAGAGGTGGTAGTCATCCCACCTCCCCAACCAGAGAAACCATCGGCCTCTATCCCACAAACCAAATACCCTGCCTCGACTGCTGCAGGTACACAGGTGCCGACACAAGCAGAAAAAAGAGAAGCATAAGAAGAGGAAGGAGAAACATAAGAAGGAGCATCATGGATAGCCTTCAAAGGTCCAAATAAGACTGAAGGATGCAAGCTCCCTGACTGACACGAAGTTGGGACAACTCCTCAAAACCCTAGGAAGTGAAGCAAAGACAAGGAGTGAGCAAAGAAATAAGGAACTTGACGACAAGAAGGTAAAACAAGTCGAGTTCCTCCACAAATACAGGAATCTGGCCCAGTTCGTCATGCTGGGCCCCATAGAGGTCGAAACAGACAAACCGATCAAAATTGCATATCAGCTATTTGAGAGCATGGTGATGGCCCTCCAATCCCACATTCAGGAAACAAAGGAGTGACAAAAAGAGGAAACAACCTGAATCCTACTGGCACAACACACTGCCTTTTCTGAAGCCTATAAAGTGCTACAGGACCATATGGAGGAGTCTGTTATAACTGAAGAAATCCTAAGAGATTGGCCGAATTACTACGGGCAAGTCTATCAGCAGACTCGACAAGGGATTCAGGCACTAGAAAGCAGAAAAACCAATGAGGAAGCACTCAGAACGATAATAGAAGAACAGATAGTGCTTGAAACTGCCAAACTGCAGAAACTAGAAAGGGAAGCACATCAGTGGGTGCAACAAGCTCTCCCTAACTTGGAGAAAGTCGACATCATCTACCCACAAATGAAACGACTTATTGATACTGCAGAAGAGAAGGACCAGTTTATGGGTCCCGACATGGAGAGGATAGCTGAATTCTCCATTTCAGAGAAAATGTCGATCTTATCAAGTTTGACCACACTCACCATCGACATCTAGAAAATTTTGCAGAGTTGGATAGATTTCCAACATCACCTCTTAGTAACAGCCCCAGCCATTGTAGAAGTCTGCGTATAGAAAGGACCGACCATCAGACTTCACAGCCCACCGCAATAACTATTGATACAGCGAGGAATTTTGTACCTCCCTGTTTCTTCGGGATGAAGAAACGTTTTGTTCATGGGGGAGATGTAGAAGGAGCAAGTCGATAAGTCGACTTGAAGGACAGCCAACTTAGTTGATTAGCTGACTAAGTCGATGAGCCGACTTAGTCGATCAGCCGACTAAGTCGGTCGACTAACTAAACTAGAGATTAGGTCGGCCACTTAAGGTCATGTCAGTTCACCGAACCGACAGGTAGTTATTTTGTAACCATTCTGTAATCATATATATTAGGCTGTTGAGCCAGATGAGAACTTAGTTCAGTTCTCTGTGTTGAATGGACTCATTCGTGTAATATAATCTGTTAATTCACCTATTTGTTCTTATCTCTTGTCTCTGTTATATATATATGTTTTAGTGTGTATTATTGGTAACCTTATGTGATCTGTGAGATTACAACAGATTTCGATCTATACCTCAATTATTTACATTTCAGACATTCGGTCTCACATGCATGATTTTTACAAAAAAATACACAACCATTCACACATGTGTGGATGTTATCATACCTTAATCCTATCTTATTAATTTTCATTTTACATGCACTCCGTTTTGTCGGCAATGTGGAGTCAGGTGGTAACAATTGACGTAACAATGCCAATAACTCATCAACACTATCATTTGTCCAACCATGCACTGTTTGCAAATTAAGAATTAGAAGGATTGTTGTCAAATGACTTAACCTACAGGTACCATACATAGGTTTTGAATCATCCTCCATCAATTTGTGCCAGTCATTCTTGAAACCCTCATTCATCATTCTATCAATTTCAACCCCTTCATCTAAGATTGTTGCCTTTTTCATCTGAATTTGTTGCCTCTTCATATATGTTTTGTGACTCTACGTCTCTCATGCTTTGCAATGGTATACTATTTGGATAACTATTTTGAGGGAAAGGGATTATACTGCTATGAACAAATCTCAACATATGTTCAAATATTTCTTTTAATCTTCTCATCTTCCCACCGAGACAATTTTTACATGGGCATGCATATTTCTCCAAGCTCTTCTCATTGGATATTCTCTCATCCGATGTGCATGGTATTCATTTGTTGGCAAAATTGTTCATTGACTCATCTTCAATTTTATGCATTCAATTATGACATCGGTATGTTAATCTTACTTTTTATTCTTTTCATCTATCTCATCTTGAATTTAAATGCAATATCAAAACCAATTCCTCGAGAGAAAGAGGAAATTTTAAGACTTATTTTTTCCACTTTCCATTGAAAAAGGTTTACGAGGTTACTATTTAGTAAGGACAGTGCATGACAATAAATTTTCATTTCCTTCTATTAGAATTTAGGACCCATCATTCACCAACCTCCCAACCATTTAAAATCATATCACTTCCTAGATCATAGTTGAAAGACCTTCCCCAAACTCTACTTTCCTTTCACAGACACCTTTAAAGACAAACCTAAAACCATTTTTAGTTTCTTAAAGGGGCCAAAAACTAGAGATTTGGAAGCTATTATTTCAGCTCCTGCAGAGTGTTACAATGTAGCTAGGGATTCCCTATAGGGCCATGCTACAGGTGCATAGGAATGTGCCCAAAATTTTACATTAATTATGCCCAAAATTTTACACTAATTTCACACTAATACATAGGAATGTGCCCAAAATTTTACACTAATCCTAAAATAACAAAGTCAATAGGAGTGCACTCATCATAGGGAAGGGATATGAATTCTTTCTCATGATAGGGATAGGACAAGATAATGTAACTAGGACACTAAAAATAATTGTGTATTTGACCTAGATTCATTGGAAATATGCTTGTGTGACAATGCTAACTCCATCTTCACTTCCTACTAGAAATACACACAACAACAATTGTGTTTGTATTCATCTGCAAGATCTCATACACATTTGTCCCTTGAATATTATTTTGAGGAAGATATGACTGGAATGTTAAGAAATAGGATGCTCATACTTGATGCAACTTCTGTCATACATTAGGTCCAAACACAAGTTGTTTTGACCCACGAAATTCAAGCATATCCATGTAATTCTGAATCCACAGAAAAACACCCTTTAACACATAAGAGAACTGGTTTTAAAGCTATTAGAAATACAACCAGTTACGAAAATACCCCTTTATGGGCATGCCTTACCAGCTAGCAACCTTGTGGTTGATTATGGGCATGCCTTAATTTTACACTAATTGTGCCCAAAATTTTACACTAATAAATAGGAATGTGCCCAAAATTTTACACTAATCCTAAAATAAAAAAGTCAATAAGAGTGAAGTAAATAGGAGTGCACTCATCACAGGGAAGGGATATAAATTCTTTCTCATGACAGGGGATAGGACACGACAGTGTAACTAGGAAACTAAAACTAATTATGTATTTGACCTAGATTCATTGGAAATATGCTTGTGTGACAATGCTAACTCCATCTTCACTTCCTACTGGAAACACGCACATCAACAATCATGTTTGTATTCATTTGCAAGCTCTCATCCAGATTTATCCCCTGAATATTGTTTTGAGGCATAGCTTATTGGAATGTTAAGAAATAGGCTGCTCATACTTGATCCAACTTTTGTCATACATTAGGTTTGAACACAAGTTGTTTTGACCCAAAATATTCAATCATATCCATGTAATTCCGAATCCACATAAAAACACCCTGCAACACATATGAGAACTAGTTTTAAAGATACTAGAAATACACCCAGATCTGGAAATAACCCTTTATGGGATGCCTTGCCAGAAAGTAACTGGAAAAACTCTACTTAGGAAGGAATGTTGCAGCTGTTAGAAAGGAACTGGAAAAACCGTACTTAGGAAGGATGAATATTATGGAGTTGTAAATGTAAGGTTCACCACCTCATATTTTAGGTGGAAACGAGGTTTTGGATGCTTACAAATAATATAAAATAAAATCTTGGTTGAAATCCAAAGGATTAATAAACATGATGATCTTGATAGTTTACAGACCAATGAATAGTGAAATCAATTAATTATGCCTAAGCTATAACGTAATGGGTTACCTACACTATTTTAATGTTACTTTGCTCACTTTCATGATAGGGTTAAAGCAACAAGCATGGGGTATTAATCGGCTACATCTAGTACAAAGGAAAATGTAAACAAGGAGAGGTAGATTCATACTAACTTGAGAAGGAGAGGTATATTTGTACTCTACTTCTGTAGAATCCCTCAACCGCCTCTTCAAGATCCTCCAAGTTCGGTTAGTTTTTGTGTGTTTCTCCATTGCTACGAGTCCAAATATATAGCTCTTATAAACTTGCAAAACTCCAAAATGTATTTCCAATTGGAGCGAGTTATTAAATTCCCTAATGCCTGAGTTCACACTCCCATTCAACCGGCATAATGGCCTCTCAGACCTGAAGAAACCCCCTCCCTTCCTGCCAAAGCCAAAAATTTGGCACCAATTAAGGGTCTTATAACCTTGGTAATGCAACTCCATTGAAATTGAATAATGCAAACTCCACTCTAACCGCATACTTGGCGGTGGAATCGAACTACATCGCCATGGTCGTTGGTGTCATCGACGATATCGAGATCCGTCCTCATCATCATCAAAGGTCTCTAGGTCCTCAGTTTGCATCATCGATGGTGGACAATATGGCTTTCCAACATTTTTGGTTTGTAAATATGTGCCATAATCCTTTGTCTTTTGCCCTTGACCCGTGTAAGGGTATTCCATGAATGGCACATAACAAAATATTTTCAAAGAAATATTAATCCCTTAGATTAGTTTAATATATAATCATAATGTATAATCATATTATATAGTAATCACCATATTGATTAATTATTCTATATTATATAGTTATTACCACAAGGTTGAAAAGGAATATCCCTTGATTATTAGTTTATAATATATGGTCATCACCAAATACATTAATTAATCTATATTATATACTCATCATCGCAAGGTTATTCCACTTTGAAATAAATAATCCCTCACAAGATTGAAAAGGGACAATATCCCTTAATTAGTCTATATTTATATCATGGATTTTTAACATGGATAGTTCATCAAACATATTTTACAAAGTTACTACAAAAAAATACACTCACCCTCATAAGTCCAAGACACAATGTCAGAACTCTAATATAGATAGTATTATGCCTTTACTTATGATTCAAAATGTAATATTACAAGCCACTCCATACTAAACATAAAAGGTAAAATTTGTACATTATACACTATGACGCTCGTGATGTATTTTATTGCAAATGTAAAGTTAATTCACACCGTGCATTAATGTATCACATTCTATTGGAATTCTTGCATTATGTTAAATGGGGAACCTCCATGTCACTATTCGACAAAAGGTTTTGTGCCATGTGATGGTTTTCACTACATCGAAACATTTTCATATTATATTGATATTCATGGCCTCAGAAATATTCATAATTCTTCGACGCTAGTCGCAAATTTTGGAGTTGTGATGTGTTGTACTACATAATTAGAAAATTGAAGTGGATATTATATGAATGTATCTACAATGTTACAATTTACTAAATTTTAACACTCTAGATGGATTCGGGCATGGGGAATTTCTTAGTGAACCTCTCACGTAGCACGTGCAATCATGGGATATTAAAGAATACCCTTAATTTCGGTAGATATTGAACCAGACTCTTTTTGTTGAAACCCCCTCCCAATACCTAAAACCTTCCCCCCACCCCTTTTTATACCCCAATCCTTATAAATGACCCTACCCCCCCAGCTTAAAACCCTCATCCCCCCAATACCTGCAATATATTGGTTCGATTTTGGACAATTTTAAAACCCACAATATGAACTAACATGCTATGATATTGGTCAACAAGTGAAGCTCCCGTGGATTCAAGGACCCCATATAAGGGGTCTGAATCCATCTGCAGTTTTAAAATTTAGTAAATTGTACAAATTTATTGTCAAAATTGTAATTTTCCATTGTCGGAGTGGCACAATTAAAAATGACCAAATAAATGACCAATTGTTATGTGGCGTTTTTAGTTTAAATCTTATCCCGTGACAAAATTGGCCATTTATCTTGGTCATTTTTAGTTTATTTCTTATCCCATGACCAAATTGGTCATTTATCTTGGTTGTTTTTAGTTAGCTCACTTAAAATTTCTCAATTTTGGTCATTTATCCCTTGAAAAAACCATGCTGACCAATTTTTTTGGTCACCTGGTCACTTATCTCTCATTTTGTACTAGTGATCCCAAGCTTTGTAGGATTTCTCTCTTCAACAATTAGGATTTGTTGGTTATCACTAAATCCAAACCAAACTATGCAATTCATTGCATCAACTTTGTTCCGTAGGCACAACATTGATGATTATCACTGGCTTCAGTGCCTAGAACTCCATTGATTTCACTTCATGCACTATTTTCCAATTCAATGGAGCTACCAACAACAAAACCAGGGCAAGGAATTTATCAACAAAAAGGATTACAGTCTCAGGTTTGGGTTCACAAGTTTCCCACCATCCCAACTACCACTACATCCCAAATGGATATGGCACATCGCTCTGGTTTAGGAGGTTATCGCACCATCCACCAGAGATCCCAATCAACCACAACAAGACTAGTCAAAGCTCACACTATTGTGCACTGCACACTACTCGACGTGCATCGTGCATCATGTAGGATAAACTTTCCTAGTTTGTTGATGCGACTTATTCTCCCTCCGACATATTCTTCTTCCTTTTTATTTCAACTACAGGAAGGGACATAACTAAATCCAAAAAGAACCAAAGAACCAAGGAACCAAAGAGAACCCTTATCCTATGCATGTTCTCCTTCTTTTATTCTGTAGCACTAAATAAATTTCCTGCTAATTGTTCAATGTTCTCTCACGCTGCTAGGACAATGTCCCATGCTCTGCCTGTATGGTTATGTTGCGCTCATTCTTCTTCCCACAATGCCATGTTGTACCACCACCTCAGGCCTTCTCCACAAGCCCTATTCCACTCCTGCCATGCAAACATTCTTCGTATGCACCAGTTGTTAAAAGGATTAATTTTTTTTATCTTCTTTAAATCCATCACCAACACCAAAAGTCAGGTTACAGGAAATTAATAAGGGAATTAATGTTTAACAAAAGTCACAATGCATTTCATAAGGTTTCTAGGATTAACAAGGCACAAGATTAGCCTCCCTTCAGATATTACAACCCCCCCCATTGTCTTAGGTGAATACATGAGTCCTCGATCATTTCGAATTCTGTGTCATCCACAACTAATTTATATTTATATAAAAAAACTTGAAAACAATTGATGATTTCTGCCAACTACGAACTCGTTAACATTACACAAACACATTATTTAATATGGGTTTAATCTAGGGGTGTTACATCGGATCAGGGATTCAAAAGTTGTTGAATGATCCTTTCTATGTGTATTATCTGTGCCTGAAAGAAACTTTTTCTAGTTCTCCCTATAATTTCTTCTACAGGTGGTTGAAGTTGGTCTCCAAAACTAATTGCACCTGCAGAAAAGGTGCATAATTGGGCAAAAATAATAGTTTTGGAAGGTCATAACTTTCATCTCTGAGATCATAATGAAGCATGGAGATAGGTATTAGAAATATTATGCATAGGGGACAATTGTACACAATCAAAATATGAAAGATGGATTTAAATGTTTCTGACATTTGAATGGAAATGTAGCCGTAAACTTGATTTGACAAAAGATGTCAGTAAGGGTAGTTTTAGAATGAACGAGAATTAATTTTGCAAACTTTTAAGAATGTGATGAAGTTAATAAATGTTTTTATATGAACACTTTTTTTCAGATTCAATATCATATCAAAATCAACAATTAAGTGGAAGTATTCAATTTAGTATAAATGGAAATCCTTGGTCTTGGTTGGGCCAAGAAAACCATCATCATGGATGATGCATAAGATCTGTATGCATATGAAGGAGATGTCATGGGAGAAAATATACAACCTGATAATGCAAAGACATAATCCAATGGACGAAGAAACCAAGTAACGCCCCCAGATATTGCAGAAACCATGAGAATCCTAAGAGTGGAATTACAAAGTTGCAGAGCAGATAATAAGAGGCTGCTCAAAGCTCATGAAGAGCGAAACCAGTTGAATGGAGCCATTATCCAAATCTTAACAAACATTCATAGTAATATTCACCAAAGGCATCACCTAGGAAGTGAGGCAAGAATTGGGGTATCTCAACAAGGAAATCTCACAAGAGGTCCCATAACTCCAGAAGGGTATCTAGAGGGAGGACGTGAGGCTTCAGATTTCTCTTATAGGGAGTCATTTGCCTCTAAAGACTCAAGATCACCATATCATAGAAATGAGAGGAAGATCCCTATTAAGGATAAACCAGATGGAGAATTTCAGAAGGCCAAACCTCCTACTTTCGATTGTAACGCCAAATTTGAACAAGGAGTTGAGGCATAGATTCTTGGGACGAGGAAGTATTTCCAAGTCCAAAACTACTTCAAAAACATGAAGGAAAGGGTGTCCATATTCAATATAAATGGAATAACACCTACATGGTGGGATAACCTTAGGCAAGTCAAGAAGATGAATGAAAGGAAAATTGCGTGGAATTAGTTCAATAAGTACTTCAAGCAAACACACCTCTCCAATAGGTACTATGATGAAAAAATCAAAGAGTTCCATGAGTTGAAATTGGGACAAATGACCATGGAGGAATATTCCAGTAAATTCTTGGATTTGTTGAGGTATGTCAAGTATATTAGGGTTGATAAGGTCAAATTTTAGCGCTTTCTTAGTGGATTACCTTAGTCCTACAAGGACCAAATTGAGTTTGATGAACCTCAAACTCTAGATGAAACCATAAGGAAGGATAAGTATTGCTATGATCAAATAAAAATCATTTCAAAATTCCAAAAGGCATGGAAGTACAAGAAGAAGGAGAAGTTTGAACAAGGAAAGAAGGGGTTCAAGCCTCCTCATTTCATAAATCAATAGAGGGAACCACCACAGGGTGTGACTAAGCCAACAAGGATGATGGGAGACAATCCAAGAGAGCCAAGGGAACCACTTCAGTGTTGGGGATGTGGACTAAAGGACCATATTCTTAGAAACTGTCCACATTGGAATGGGAGTGCCAAGCATGTTCACAACACCCAAGAGGATGAAATTGTGGATTAGGTGCCAAGGATTGTTCCTAGAATCTATTAAGCACTAGAGGAACTCCTAACATACCATCAACCAAATATGGTTGAGGTTGAAGGTAATATTGCTAAGCAATCAATTTCTATTTTGATTGACCTTGAATTTACACACAATTATCTCACTCCTAAAATTGTTGAGAATTGTGATTTTAATAAAACAAAGCATAGTAAATAATGGTTGGTTAAACTAACCCCTAGAAAAAAGAGGAAAGTTAGTGAGATGGTGGAGAAATGTCCATTGGAAATGGATGGGCTCTTCACTTGGGAAAATCTGAATGTTTTTCCACATGGTTCCTATGACATTCTCATTGGAATGGATTGTCTGGAAATGCACAAAGTGAAACTTGATGGCTACAAAAAAACCTTTGAATGCATTGATGACAAAGGAAACCCAAGGATAGTGAAGGGATTTTTGAATGTTATTTCTATTATACAAACTCCAACTTTGTGGATTAATAATTTCTCTAGAAAAAGGTGCCAATTATATGCATCCCATGTACAGGGTATAACAAAAAATGAAGTTATGAAGTTGGAGGATTACTGAGTCTTGCAAGAATCCATGGATGTATTTTTTGATGAAGTGTTAGTATTCCCTCCAAAGAGAGAAATTGATTTCACAATTGATCTTGTGCCAGGAGCTGCACCAGTGTCTAAGACACCTTACATAATGAGTACACTAAAATTACTAGAGTTGAAAATGAAATTGCGAGAGATGTTAGAAAAGAAATATATCATGCCAAGTGCTTCTCCATGGGGAACACCTATGTTACTTGTAAATAAGAAAGATGGCACACTTAGGCTGTTTATTGATTGAACTCAACTGAAAAAAGTGATAATAAAGAAAAAATACCTTTTTCCTTGAATTGTCGATCTCTTTGATCAAATGAGAGGGCAAAAAGTTTTCTTAAAGATTGACATGAGGCCCAGTTACCATCAAGTGAGAATCAGAGAAGTAGACATTCACAATACAACATTTAGAAGACAATACAACCACTATGAGTTTACAATTGTACCATTTGGTCTCACTAATGCACCGACTACTTTCAGTGCCTCATGAACATTCTTGCTAGTGTTTTTAGATGACATTCTTATTTACTCTAATAATAAAGTGGAACATGAAGATGATTTGACAATGGCTTTGCAAGTGCTAAGGAAGTGCCAGTTGTATAAAAATCTAAGTAAATGTGACTTATATTAGAAGCAAATTCATTATGGAGGAAGGAGAAGATCGTGATTCCAGAGTTTGATGCAGTTGCAGAGGTGTCTTTTGGCTTCTTGTTGAATTTCCAATGATCTTATCACACATCTTGGTAATGATTAGTGATGGTTTTGCAGGCAGGGATGATTTTAAGGAACCATACTTATTTAAAAGTGTATAAATGTTGGCGAATCTTACCAATTCTTAAAATGTGAACTATAAAATGTTTGGCGATATTTTTCAAAAAATATTTTAATTTCCAAGGATTTTATATCGTTTATATAATAATTTGGCGATGTTTAGGGTGAAAAAATTTTACCCCATCAAAATTGGGCGAAACAGGGCTTCAAAAAAAGAAAAATGGTGAATCTTTTTTTGGAGAAAAACATCAAAAATAGCCCATTGGGCTAAAATTCGCCCCTAAAATTATCCTTGTTTGCAGGAATACGAGCTTACACCCACTAGCAGTGATTTCTTCAAGCTCAACCCTATTTGTCTACTCCTATTTGCTTGTTCAAATTCTCTTGGTGGTATTGTAAACACCTTGATAGTCTTGAGTTAGAATCAAATCATGATCTTTGTAGGGGCCTAAAGTAGTGCCCAAACTTGACATGTTGCGTATGAATTAATATTTCGAAATCAATACAATTTTATCCTCTAGTCTTCCTCACTCGTTCCATTGTTGAAAATATGTTTATGTTTAGTCTTCCTCACTGGTTCCATTCTTTTGTTTCATATGTTCAAAAATCAGAATTTTTGTTTCATATTTTGGTTATTTTTTATGGGAAGGTTGTATATACATTTCTTTCATTTACGTAACTAATGTTTGAAATTCTGTTGTAATCTCACAGATCACAGAGGGTTACCAATAGTACACATTAAAACATACAGACATAACAGAGACAAGAGACAAGAACATAGATGTAGAATAACAGATTATATTATATCATGAGGGTCCATCCAAACATAGAACTGAACCAAGTTCTCATCTGGCTCAACAGCCTAATATATATGATTTACAAACAATTACATATAACTACCTATCCGTTTGGTCAACTGACACGACCTTGTGTGGTCGACCTAATCTCTAATTAGTCAGCTAATCGACTTAGTTGGCTCACTGACTAGCTCCTCCAACATCTCCCCTAGGAACAAAATCTTTCTTCGTTCCGAAGAAACAGGGGAGGTACTCAAAATATTTATTGTCTGAGATAGTTATTTTATTGTTTATTTTTCATGGGCTATGCAGTCGGATGGTTGGTTGCTTCTGTATGCATACTTCAACGATTGCTTTTGTTGTAACGACCAGTTGATGTTGAAATTCTATCCAACTTTGAAGTACTTTTTGGATGTCGATGGTCAGTGTTGTAATGCTTGATAAAGTAGACATATTCTCCTGAATGGAAAGGTCTACTATTCTTTCCACGTCGGTTCCCATGAATTGGTATTTTTCTTCTGCTATCTCCAGTAGTCTTTTCATCTGCGGGTAGATGGTATCTAATTTCTCCAAGCTTGGGAGTGCTTGCTGCACCCACTGGTGTGCTTATCTTTCGAGTCTCTGCAGTTTTGCTGTCTCCAACACAATTTGATCTTGTATTGTATTTCTCAGTGCTTCTTCAGTGCTCTTTCTCTTTTCCAATGCTTGAATTTGTTCTCGAGTCTTTCGGGTCTGCTGAAATACTTGCCCGTAATAAAGTAGGCCAGTCCTAGAGTACCTCTTCTGTAATGACAGACTCTTCCATATGGTCTTGTAGCACTTTGTAAGCTTCTGAGAATGCTGTGTACTGTTGCATCAATAATTTAGATGTTTCTTCTTTTGTATTTTGCATATGTACTTGTAGGGTCGACACCATACTCTCAAGCAACTGATATGCCTTTTCAAGCGGCTTGTCAGTGTTAGCTTCCATTGGTCCTGGTATTATAGATTATGCTAAGTTTCTGCATTTCAACAGGAATTCGACTTGTTCTTTCTTAGTGTCGTCGATATCCTTGTGTTTGATATGGATTCTTGTTTTTGCTTCAGTGGCCAAAGTTTCCAAGAGTTGTCCCAACTCTCCATCTTTTAGCTTTGTTGCATCAACTGCAGTGGTCGACCCAAGTTAGTTAATGTGGACCATTGTTGACTGTGAATCTTTCTGGTGGCCCTTCTTCTTTCTGTCTCTTTTCCTCTTGTGTTTATGTTGTTCTACCTATTGTTGTGTCTGTGCATCTGCAAGGGTTAGACTCCCCTGTGGTTGATTTTCTTGTGGTGGGTTTTCTGGTTGTTGATATGCAACGGTCAGTGGAACTTATGGTTGGATTTATTGGGTTATATCTGTAGCTGGATGTGTATCTGGGGGATTTTGTGCAGAGGGTTCAGGTGCAAGTTTTGGATTGGGGAGTGGTGGTGGAGATGGTGACTGGTCGGGTGTAATTGGTGTGGTAGGGATATGGTCAGTCGATGTCGGGTCCTCGAATTGTGGTGGTGAATCCTCTGGGTCGTCAGAGAATAGGTTGTCAATTACCCAATTTATTTCTTCTAGGTTCTCTTCTTCCACATCTCTTGCTGGCTCATTGTCTAATGGAGGGTGTGGGATGTCGACAGGGATAAAGGATGAGGTTCTACTTGTGACAACTTGAGATGTCTTATCGGGGTTCCTCACGAATGTCAACTTTATAATTTCCACAGACCTTGGATTCTGGGGTATTTGTCTAGGTTATGGAGGAATGAGCTGCCTTGATCCACTAGCTTCGATCAAATGGAATTTGGTGGTGATCCTCTGGATAGAGGTGAGTAGTTCAGGAAATTTTTCAATGTATGCCTGGAAATCACAGTCTTGGTCGAACCTCTCTTTCAAGGTTTTTGGCATAGCATTTTTTCATATGTCGACTGGGATTATGGTGGGTATCTGTGGAATTTCTTCCTGTGTGATCTAGGTCGGAGATGGGGGTGGAGGTGTAGAAACTGAATCGACAATGTTTTTAGCTGTTGAAGTGTTTGTACTTTTTATCTTTTTCGTCTAACCTTGTTGTGCTCCTAACTTGACAAAGCGTTTGAACTATGTCTCGACCGGACCTTTGTTCACTACAATGTCTTCTATGATGTCAACGGTGGTAGCTACAAGTTCTTATTCATCTTCTGATTCTGAAAGGATCAGCTTGTGCTTCCCCTTCCCTTTTGTCTCAGTTTCCTTTTTCCTTGTAGCTGCTATTTCCTTTGCTAGCTTTTTGATTTGATCTTTGGTTATGGCATATTCAGGATTGTTGTATTCAATGTCGTCCTCTAGTTCTTCCCCTGCCTCTTGCTATTGAACTGGAATGATACTTTTCTCAGTTTTTTTGGTTACCTGCTTCTCTGTCGGTGTACTTCCCCTTTGGATTGTTGGTGGTATGATTGTTATTTGTAGTCTATTGTTGTCCTCTGCTGGTGTTTCTTCCGACATGAAGGTGCTGGTGTGTAGTTGGAATTCATAGTCTTCTTCCTTCTCCTGGTGTATCAGTGGTTCTTCAATTTCTAGGTTTACTTCCTTGAACTTTGCTGGTATGGATAACTTTGTGCCGTATTGTCGAGCTAGCTCGTGGAAGATCTCTTCGACTATTGGGTAATAGTCGAGAGGCTTTTGCTTTTGCTTCCTGCATATACCAAACCGTAGTGTGGTCGAGTTATAGTTGGATGTGTGCTGTTTTCAGTAGACTTCGTTAGATGTTCTGAGGCACCCTCCATCTGGTCATCTGAATTTTCAGGTGTTGGAACCAATTTTCCAACAATACTTTTCCATTTGCTAGTTCTTTCAATGTTCCAGTCTGTGAAAATGGCTTGAACCTCCACATGTGGAATTTTGTTGGCTCTTGGAACTGCTTGTCCCTGACTGGGCACAAGTGGTACATCACTATCCATATTATTAGAGACAGGAACCTTATAATCCCGCCCAACTCCTGGCATTTCTCACAGATAGTTTTGAGCATGTTAGTGACATACTAATCCCATCTATATACTTTTCCTATTTTCGCTATTATGTCTACTATTTCCAGCATATCCAGCTTCAGGTCGCTCCCTCAACTTGTAGGTGTGAGCCCTGTTGCTATTATTTTGGCCACGATTTGTGGTGTCTGGTCTTGTATCTAACTAATCATTATCCCTTTCGAGTTCTTCCCGGATGGCATTCCAATTAATCGTTCTACCAATCCTTCTTTTATGCCGACAGGGACTGGGTCACCTTGGTTGGAGAGACCAGTCAATTTGTATATGACTTCACTAGAGATTTCGACTGGTTTGTTGAAGTAAAATTTCCCATTGTGGTACCGGTTGATAATGAATTTGACTGCTATTTCTTTCATTCCTCCAAAACTCACCATGAATTGTGTGTTCATGTAGTTCATAATGAATCTATGGTTTATCTTCTCTGCTGCTTGTGTCAGTTTCTTGTCGACATAGGCCCATTCCTTGATTTCGGCCCATGTTTTCGCTCATGAGGTTTCTTGTACCTTGTCATTCTTGATGTTTCTTAACCTCCTCATTAATGGGGTTTCAGCAGATTGCAGTTACTTTGTCTTTGCAGCTGTGGCTCTGGTTTGTTTCGGTGCCATCTCATCGATTTCTTGGTCGACTTTTCTTATAGGTTCTCGATTCTCAATTTTTTTATTGCTGAATTGCTCTATCTCTTCAAAATACTGTAAATGATCTTTTCCTGGTCTGATATTTATAGGTGGAGTAGTTGACGTTTCTGTCAATGGATGTATTAATGGCGGAAGTGATGGTCCAGTGTGGTCTCTGGGGTTTGTGTTAATGGTGATTTGATTTTGGCACTCCTTCTGACTGTATTCATGAAGGCATGATTTGACCTTTAGATTCATTGGTTGATGTTGATCATGCGAGTGGTCGATGGTGGTATGTCGATGGGTTTGATGTCCGTTGTCGAAGCGCTGGTTTCCTGTCATCCTGGGTTATGGGTGTTGGTTGTTTTTAATCTTTTTAGATGTTTATAGTTTTTTTCTGACAGTTATGGTAGTTATATTTATGTTTTTTTCTTTTGAACTTGTTTTAATTTTTGTACCTTTTTAGTCATGCACCATTAACAGGTTTCCGAAATACTATTCCTGGTAACGTCCTTAGTTGGATTGATCCGTTGGCATGAATCTCTTCAACAACGTAAGGTCCCATCCATTCTATGTGTAAATTTTTGGGTTTTCCTTTTACTCGACTGTTGTATAGTAAGGCGAGGTCCCCTACCGACATATTCTTGTTTTTGATATTGCGATCATGCCAAGCCTTCTACTGTTGTTATTGGGTTTCTTGGTATTGTAGAGCAATCACTCGATGTTCTTCTAGCTTGATTAATTGCATCAGTTGGTCCTTCCTGCCTTGTTTGACATCGACATGTAAAATATCTACTATGATAGGTGTTTGTTGTAAAAAATGTAGTGGAAAAACTGCTTTTTGTCCATAGACTAGTTGAAATGGTGTTTGGTTGGTCGAACGCTTGTATGCTGTTCTGTAAGCCCATAGTAATATAGGTATCTTTTCGTCCCAATAATCCTTGTCGGTATTACAGATTTTGGTTAGGCCCTTTGTTAATGTTTTGTTAAATGCCTCGATTGCTCCATTCGACTGGGGGTGATAAGTTGTACTACGTCGGTGGTCAATTTTTAACTAGTCTGTTAGTGCTTTGATGGTTTTATTAATAAAGTGTGACCCTTGGTCACTGATTAGGGTTATTGGGCATCCAAATCTAGTAATTATATTTTCGTAGATAAATTTAGTAGCTATCTCACTAGAACATGTGTCGACTGGTTCTGCTTCTGCCCACTTGGTTACATATTCTACTGCAGTTATTATGTACCTTGCACCTGTTCTTTTTACTGGTATGGGGAATGGTCCTATAAAGTCGATGGAAAAAATTTCAAATGTCAAACTTGGGTTTACTGATATCAAGGTCATTTCTGTATGAGGCATAGGTTGACCTAGCCGTTGACATCTGTCGCATTGGCTCACAAAATTTTCACAATCTTTGTATAGTGTCGGCCACCATAGCCCTGACTGTTGGATTTTCTTGGCAGTTGTGTCTAATTGAAAATTTCCTCCTGCCGGTCCATAGTGTTCTTCATACATGAAATTATCTCTTTCATGTTCTAATACGCATCTTCTGAGGATGTCGTCCAGTCCCATTTTATATAAAAATCCATTTATGAGTCTATATGGTGCAACTTTCATGGCTAAGATTTGTTTCTTTTTCGTGCTCATGCCCTCTCGTGCTTGTCCATTTTCTAAGAATTGAGCTATTTCCTCTAATTCTGTTGGGATGACTTCTATTCGAAATAAATGTGCATCCGGTAGGTCGTCTTCGACTTCTGTCGGTTCCTCTCCTGTGTCGATTCGTGACAAGTGGTCAAGTCTGACATTTAATTTTCCTAGTCTAACAATGACTTCAAATTCAAATTATTGGAATAGAAGTAGCCATCGACAAATTATCCCATGGTGTAGGGGTTTATTTACAAGGTATTTTAATGCTTGGTGGTCGGTATAAAAGATGAAAGGGTTGGCTAGTAGGTAATGTCGATACTTCTATAGTGCAAAGACCATTCCTAATGCTTCTCTCTCTGTTGTTGAATAGTTCCTTTCTGCTTTATTTAATTTTTTGTTGCTGTAAACTATGGGGTAGTCCATTCCGTTGTCTCCTGGTTTATGTTAAGATTTCTCCTATTGCTAGGCCTGATGCGTCGATGTGTACGTGAAATTTGATTGACCAATTTGGGAACCTTAGAATGGGTGCCTCGACTAGCTTCCTTTTTAGTGTTTCAAATGATATGTTACATTCCTCTGTCCAGTCAAACTCCTGATCTTCTCTTTATAGTTGTTCCAATGGATAGGTCATATCTGAATAGTATCTTATGAATTTCCTGTAATATCCTGTTTGACCAAGTAGTACCCTGACTTGTTTTGGGTTCACTGGTGGTTTTAAGTTGAGGATAATTTTTATTTTTGTGAAGTCAACCTTGATGTCTTCTTTGCAGACAATGTGTCCTAATAGTATCCCTATAGGAGTTAAGAGTATGCATTTCCTTATGTTTAGAGATAGCTGGATTTTTCGGCATCGTTCCAACATGAGCCTTAGCCATTTGCAGTGATCTTTCAACATAGAGTATATTGTCCAATCATCGAAACATACTGCCATTGTTTTGTAAATATATTCTTGAAATGTTTTGACCACAATTCTTGAAAATACTGTAGGTGCGTTTTTTATACCAAAAGGCATAAATCTGTAGGAAAATGATCCGAATTCACATATGAATGTTGTCTTTTTCTGGTCTTCTTTGGCTATTGGTACTTGGTTATAACCTAAGAATCCATCTGTAAACGAGTAGCATTCATGTCTTGCGACTTCATTTAGGATTTCATCTGCATAAGGTGTTGGAAATGGGTATGTTAAGGTGACTTTGTTTAATTCTCTGAAGTCGACACAGATCCTTAGATTTGCCGGGTCGTGTTTATTTGGTTGTACCACCATCGGACTTTCCCATTCCGATTGGTCAATAGGGTAGATAATTCCTGCTGCAAGCATATTATCAATCTCTTTCTTGACTATCTCTTTATATTTATGAGCTAATTTATATGGCCTCTTCTTTACAGGTCAAACATCAGGTTTGATGTCGATCTTCATTTCACCCATTTCATGGACTAGACCTTTGAGATCTTTGTAGTCCCTAGAAAATACATCCTGGAATTCTTTTAGTAAGTTTACTATTTCGGTTGTTTGTTCTTCACTCCAATAATCTCCAATTTTTGCCATTTTTTGTCGATCATCATTTGATATGTCAAATTATTTAGTTTTCACTTTAGCATCTAACCATTCTGGTGCTTTGGATTCATTGATTTGTCGGCTCCCTTCTTTAAACTATGAAAATGTAGCAGGAAATTCTACTGCAATCATTTGGTTGGTATCTTCTTTATCGGCTGTCTTGACTTTAAGTACTGTGCGAATTGGTTTTGTTGTTTCTGGATGGTATGATTTCCATCGAAAGCTTTTCCCTTCCAGATTTTCATTTTCCATTTGTAGTCTTGTTGACTGTGGTGTTATCTTATTGTATGTTATTGCATGTTATTGTCAGTCGATCATAATTTTGTGTTAGGGTGTTGTTCCCGGTCGGTTCTATAAATGCCTTGATTTGTTTTGCAGTTTCGACTAACTTTTCATTTTGTGGTATAAAGCTGAAGTGTTTGATAAAGTTCTCTCTAAGTTCATGCCATAGGAATGTTTCACCCCGTGCTTCTTCCATTTTGTACCATTTTTTTGGTAAGTTGGATAGCGTCGATGGAAACAGGTGTGGCCATGTACGTTCATCCTTATACCCAAGTCTTTTCCAGTATTTTTTGCATGTTCTTATGTGTTCTTTTGGGTCCTACCCTTGGATGAATATAGGTATTTGGGCTTGATTGGTTATCCTTTTTCCTCAGAATCTTTCTACAAAGTAAGTCGAAGCTGTTGTCCATGTCTGCAATCTTGGTTGATGGGTATCCCACCATCTAACAGCTTGTCTTGTGAAGGTTTCTACTAAGCTTTGTAGTCGGCCATGTTCACCAATGTTTTTAGATACTTGTTCTATATGCATAACTGGTGATTCTCTTTCTTTGTATCTTAGGATTTGTTTGATACTTATATTTGTTGGTTTTAGGGTAGGGTATTCCCTGCTTTTCTTTTCAAATATTTTTGGGATGATGGAAACTAGGAAACATTGTTGGACTAGTTTCTTCTGTACTGTCTGAATGGTCCAGCAACCTCTTTCTTGTGTCTCATAGTTTTCAACCTCCCAATCATATAATTCTGCATCTGAGTTGTATCCTACTGAGTCTTGATTACCTAAGTGAAGTTCACCATAGACATTGGGTTCTATATAGTCTTCATTATTTTGTATTTGATATAATTGCCGAATGTCGACTTCTTCATCAATAGGTTCTATCCAAGGTTCTCCTTGGGATGGATGGATAGGTACTATGACTTTCTATCCATTCCCTTTTAGTTTTATCTTTTCTTTGTCTAAAGATATCGATGCTTACATTTTTCTTCCCCAAGGTCGACCTACTAACACTGGGAAGGAACTGGATCCTTCCTCAGGGTCAATGATTTCAAAGTTGACTTTGTTTGATATTCCTTTTATTGTCGTATCGAAATTTCTCCAAACTCCGATAGGTTTGATCAGACCTTGGTCGGCTAATTTGAGGTATATTCCTGACTCGTATAGTCGAGGTCTACCCAATTGTTCCCAAGTGTTGCGAGTCATAATGTTTACTTGTGAGCCGAAGTCGAGTACAACTTGTCCGACATGGTATCCTTCAATTTCTAGGTTGACAAGTGGGTCATCATCACTTTTGTCCTTCTGGTTTATACCGCAAATGTTTTTTGTTTGTTTTTCCATATTATTGTTGTGTTTCATATTATAAAATAAATGAATGGATTGAGATACCGCTTTATCCTCTTGTACTAAACGTATTAATTCTTTAACTGTGCTTCTTCGACTATCATTAGATTCTTCTTGTCGAGCAAATTCTTTAAATATATTCATTGCATCTTTATACAATTATTTTTGTTTAACTGGGTTAGGATAATCGTTCTTTTATTTTATTTTGCTTATGCGTGGATTATCACTCGCATTTTTTGTCCCTTGTCGGGTTACTATATGCAGATTCTTTGTATTGATTACATCATGTTTTTGAAAGCACGACAAGGTATTAACATTTTTCTTTTTAATGATTTTATCAAGCATAGTAGGGAAATCCTCTAATTAGTGATCCCCGACTCCATAGCTAGTACAAAATTTTAAATTGGTTCTGTCCTTGTATGGGTAGTTTGCATATCGATGACCTTCTTTATAGCATGTGAAACACTGGCTGGGTCGACTTGGTTGGTTGTCACGATTCCTAGAGAATAGACCTCAACCTCCATATCCTCCCTGATGGTTGTCGAACCGGTGCTCATATCGATGGCCTAATATCTTTGATTATTCTGTTTGTCTTAAGCATTGCTTCGCTGGTTGTTATCGTTGTTCTACGCAACTGCGTTTGTCTGGTAGTTTGATTGGTAGTTTTTTCGATTCTTTAAGTTTCGTTGGCAGTCGGTCGTGGCATGACTTTTTACTTCATAGATTGCACACCAATATGCTTTTCCATTTTTCATGTTATACGGGCAATATTTCGTTGTGTGTTCTCCATGTTCTTGGCAGATGTCGCAGAAGCACTTTGTTTGAACAAATCGAATGTCCTGTCAGTTGATGTCTTGTCAACAATTATCTTTTGTGTGTCCGACCGTTGAACATTTTGTGCACCAGACATCCTGATTCTTAAGGTTCAACTCTTTTAATGATTTTTGCATGATTTCTAGCTGTTCTTCCAGTCTAGTATCCGTGGGATACGCTGGGAAATCTCCGTCCATCTCCACTTGTAGAGGTTTAGTAAGCGCATCTTCGTATGTTTTAAATGTCTCCAAGCTTATGTGTCATCAAATTTTCTGTGATAGCCCTGCAAGAAACCAATTAATTAATAGTTTTTCATCAATTACATAATCCAGTTGGCTGAGGAGGTCTTTCCAACGTTTGTCATACTCTCAGAAAGAATTTGCTAGCTTTTGCGATGTTGTTTTCAACTTTTTAGCTGCCAGATGTTTTGCATCTGGAGTTTTAAAGAACGACAAGAATTGCACTTTAATTTCTGCTTTAGATGCTTGAGGGGTTCTCTCAGTAAAGGTCATGTACCACGTTAGTGCTCTTTTCCTCAAGGCACCAGCAAACTGTGCCATCTGTCGATCTTCAGCTGTAACCTGATTTTCCTCCCATGTCGACTCATAGACGAACCAATGTCATCTACGATCTTCATCACCCTCGTATAGAGGGATATGCGCTGATCCGTGACCCATGTCGGACTCACTGTCGCTATCATATTGTGGGGTTCTCTCAGTAAAGGTCATGTACCACGTTAGTGCTCTTTTCCTCAAGGCATCCGTGACCTCAGTTTCATCCAGAAGTTTTTTCAAAAGCTGGGTTACTGATTCTACAAACTTCTCATGAGTTTCAGTGAAGAATCTCTCCTTCGCCTGAACAGTCGTCAATCTGTTTCTCCTCACTTAATTCTGCAAATAATTTGATATCTTACATTCCCACCAGTTCTTAATCTCTTGTTCTGATATCATCCGCTTATAGTCATCTCAGATATGTACTACTAGCAACGGAACAAATGTTGTAATCTCACAGATCACAGAGGGTTACCAATAATACACATTAAAACATACAGACATAACAGAGACAAGAGACAAGAACATAGATGTAGAATAACAGATTATACTATAGCATGAGGGTCTATACAAACACAGAACTAAACCAAGTTCTCATCTAGCTCAACAGCCTAATATATATGATATACAAACAATTACATATAATTACCTGTCAGTTTGGTCAACCAACATGACCTTATGCGGCCGACCTAATCTCTAATTAGTTGGCTCACCGACTAGCTCCTCCAACAAATTCATAGTTATTTATTTTTCAAATTGGTGGTGACCGTAATAGTATACAGTTGTAAATGTTATTACACTATGTTATTTTTGCTTCATTACCTTCATTCAGTTTCATATTATATTGATGCTCTTTTATGTAAATATTAGTTTCCCTTTTTAAGCTCCTTTTAGTTACGTGCTTCTCTATTTTATTCCCTTTTGATTTATTTTTTTCTTAAGAGAAGGAAAAATTAAAGAAAACAATAAAAATTACATAAGAGCAAGAATCTTCTCTAGAAAACACACATTTTCAGTTGTTCATGTATTTATGTATAAATAACGTGTTTCATTGTTTGTATAGTAGGCTGTGTCATACATTGTCAATATTTTCTTTATTTTATTGTTATGTCCCCTAGAGGGGATATATATGAATCATTAAGGTGAATTAATTTAAGAGGCAGGTTCAATTTTTTCACATTTCAAATGTTTTTGCTATAGTTTGTATCAAATCTTTTTGGGGGATTATTTAAATTTTGATTTATCTTGTTTCCTATTTGTCTATATAGGTGACGTAGGCCTAGAACTTTGTGTCCCTAGACCCAGCAGCGAGCTGGCGTAAGTACAAAATGTTATATTTTTATCATTTAATCAATATGATCGAGGATCTTATCTGAGAGAATAACATGCACAACAATAATCACATGAAACAAGAGACACAAAGATTTCTCCTCGGGAAACCATAAAGGAGAAAACGCCACAACTTCCTCAGAGATAGAATGAGCACCAATGGAAAAAGTAAAACCAAAAAACACAAAGATGATCTCCGGCAACTGTTCTCTCTCTCACTTGTGCAAGCTCCTCTTCTCTCTCTCATGCACTACGGTTGAGTGTGTGTGTGTTTCAAATAGAGAGTCTCACTCTCTATTTATACTAGTTTTCCACTTGACAATTACTTACCAGGGTCGACCTCACTAGGAGAGTCTAATAACCCTAGTACCCCTCAACTGTGGGGACTATTGCCTTGACTTAAAATGGAGGTTTAAACTCTAGGAATTTACATGAATTTATTATATTAATGATTCTCCTGATAGGAACATCGAGGTACAATGAAATACAACATAAGATATACAAGTGAATACATTCCAAAGTTACAAATGCATCAACACTCCCTATTAACTAGGAAGGTATTCTCTTGACACAGTTCATTGTCACAAGTCTTCATCACAGGATCATCATCATCATTGGATCATCATCACTACTCCCGCTATCTTGAGCAAATGGTGCTATCTCTCAATTCTACTCATCATAGGAAATTCTACAGAGCCAGCCCTTTTTCATGCTGGTTGTAGGCCTAGTCTCCATGTAGGTCTTCTTCTTCAATGCTTATATCATAGACATGGTAGGACATACCTACTACCATCTGAGAAAGGCTCCAACACTTACATCCATTGGCATGGCAGGACACACCTACTACCATTCAGAGAAAGGCCCCAACACTTACATCCACCAACATGGTAGGACACACCTACTACCCCGCACTCACATCCGTTAGCATGGTAGGACACACCTACTACCATCAGGGGAAAGGATCTGCATTTACATCTGCCGAAATGGTAGGACACACCTACTACCATCCAGGGAAATGCTCTGCACTTACATCCGCTGGCATGGCAGGACACACCTACTACCATCCGGGGAAAGGCTTAGCACTTACATATGACCATGGGAGGAACCAATCCTACCACCATGTGAGAAAGGCACAAAACTTACATCTGACCATGGGAGGAACCAATCCTACCACCATGTCAGAAAGGAACAACACTTATATCTGACCATGGGTAGAACCAATCCTACCACCATGTCAGAAAGGAACAACACTTACATTTGACCATGGGAGGAACCAATCCTACCACCATGTCAGAAAGGTACACTGACTCATCACTTCCCCTTGGAAGGAACCTTGATCTGGAGAACACCAAGCTTCTCCCCGGAGTACTCAAACTTCACTTTGGCTAATGCCTTGGTCAACACATCAACTATCTGTTCGTCCGTCACAACATACTGGAGCTTCACTGCTCCTCTCTGCACCATATCCCTGATATAGTGATATTTGGTCTCAATATGCTTCGACTTGTCATGGAACACCGGGTTCTCCAACAACTTCACACAAATTTGGTTGTCGCAATATATACAAGTAGCATCCAACTGGAGATCAAATAATTCAGATAGTAGCTTCCTCAGCCACATTTCCTCACAACTAGCTGAACAAGCTGCGACAATCTCTGCTTCAGCTATACTTAGTGCCACATAGGACTGCTTCTTGCTAAACCAAGAGATCACACCTAATCCCATACTGAAGAAGCACCCCAAAGTTCTCTTCCTATCAATGGCACTTCCTGCCCAATCCGAATCCGCATAACCTTCCAGGTCAATCTTTTGATTCACCTCATACTTGAGTCCATAATCAATTGTACCCTTCAGGTACCTGAGAATATGCTTTGCAGCAATCAGGTGAACATGTCTCGGATATGTCAGGAACTGGCTCAATGTGTTCATAGCAAAGAAAATGTTTGGTTTCGTATTCGTCAGGTACATCAAGGACCCAATAATTTGACGATACATTGTAGCATCAACTGACTCTGATGAAGCATCACTCAATAGCTTTAGGTTTGATGCCATAGGTGTGGTCATGGTATTGCAGTCCATCATCTCGAACCTCTTCAGGATATCTACTGCATACTTCCCTTGTCCTAGGGAGATTCCATCCGCATTCTGCCACACCTCCATGCTTATAAAGTAATGCATCATACCCAAGTCTTTCATCTCGAAATCGGCAGCAAGCTTCCTCTTTAGCAATCAACCCATCCTCACCTGTTACAAACAGGTCATCTACATACAATAGGAGTATTAGTGGGTTCCCTTCATCAACCTTGTAGTAAAGGTTGGAATTTGCTTTAGTCTTGGTAAATCCCAAGCTAGTTAGGAAGGTGTCAATCACGCTGTAGCATGTCCTGGGTGCTTGTTTCAAACCATACAGGGCCTTCTTCAATTTGCACACATGATTCTCCCTATCACGTGTCTCGAATATGAGTGGCTACTCCACATACACTTCCTCTTCCACTACACCATTCAAGAACGCAATCTTAACATCCATCTAGTATATCTTCCATTTCATCACTGCAGCCAGAGCAAGTACTGATCTAATGGAAGTGTATCTGGATATAGGTGCAAAATTTTATTCATAATCTATCCCTTCATTCTGGGAGAAGCCACGTGCCACAAATCTCGCTTTATATTTCTCTATGCTTCCATCTTCAACATGCTTCATCTTGTAGATCTACTTGGAAGTCACAATAGACTTCCCCTCTGGTCTTGGAACCACATCCCATACATCATTCTTCATGATCGACTAGTACTCCTCAATCATAGCATCCTTCCATTCTTTCTCTTCTATCGCTTCTTCATAGCTGGAAGGTTTTTTAACAATGATGTCACACAATAGGGCTACATAACTGGAATAGGACATAGTTCTCTTCCTTTCTCTGTGCACTTATTCTGGAGCTCCATATCTCCCTGCACCTTGGATAGCCTCTCGTACCCATGTAGGATTCCTTTTGTAAGGATTCTTCTCTTGGGGTGGATCTACAGGTTCCTAAGGTTCTTTCATTTCTCAATCTTCTTCTGGAGTTGATTTGTTCATATTTGTATCTTGGATCCTGGGTACTTCTATTTCTTCAAGTTCTGCAATAGGTCTTTTTCTGGATTTGTTGTAAGATGAGTCTTTGTCAAATTGCACATCCCTACTAATGTAGATCTTCTTGAATCCCAGGAAGTATATTATGTAAGCCTTCGAGCTTTCACTATATCCCACAAATATACCCTTCTTTTCTGAAGGATATAAATTTGTCCTCTTTTCTTTTGGAATGTGTATGTACACTGGACAGCCAAATATTCTGAGATGACTGAATTCTAGTTTCTTGCCAGAGAAGTCTTCTTCAAGTGTCTTGTTCTCAAGTACTCTATGTGGAGTACGGTTCTGTACATACACAGTTGTCCTGGAAGCTTATGCCCATAGATGCATGGGAATATCTTGATCATGAAGCATTGCCCTTGCTACTTCCATAATTGTTCTATTCTTCCTTTCTACAACCCCATTCTATTGTGGATTATATGGAGTGGTAAACTCCCTCTTAATACCCGAATCTCTGCATAATTCCTTGAATTCATCTGATGTGAATTCTTCTCCATTGTCTCATTGAAAGGTCTTGATTTTCTTCTCTGTGTGGTTCTTGATCAAGGCTTTGAATTCCTTGAATTTACTGAATACTTCATCCTTTCTTTTCAAGAAATGTATCGATGTCTTCCTAGAAAAATCATCAATGAAAGAAACATAATATACATACCCACTTAATGAAATGGATGAAATCGGACCGCATACATCGGAGTGGATGATTTCCAAGATTCATTTTGCCTTGCTCTCACTACTTGGAAATGTCTTCTTTGTGTTCTTTCCTTCCGCACATCCTTTGTAAATACCTTCATGTTTTTCCTGTATTTTTGGAAGACCTTCAACAACTTTGCTTGCAAGTGGTGGTGCCCTGTAGTGTACATGTGCAAGCCTTTTGTGCCAAAGTTCACTTGGTTCTACTGATTCATGGACCAAGTCTTGTTCTGGTTGGACCTTTAATTTGTATAATCCTCCCTCTTACTCTCTGATCACTACTGCATCATCTATTGTCTTTCCCTTTGGCCACATAAGGACTTGGCCATATACAAATGCAACCCTCATGCCTTTTGCATCTAATGCAGAGATGGAGAGAAGGTTATTCTTTAGTCCTGGTACAAACAAGACATCCTTAATCTTCATAGAATTTCGAGAGTATGGCTTGTAGGAGAATTCACCACTACCTTTTATGGGATACTGGTAGTCATCCCCAAGTTTCACTTTGTGCGGTGACTCATGTTCAAATAGTTTCACAAAGGATTCTTTGAATCCCGTCATATGATTGGAATCCCCACTATCTATGAGCCAATCTTTGCATCCATGTGTGACAGTTCCTGTGAGGGCAGAAATCAAAACATATTCTTCATCACTTGAAGAGTCTTCATTTTCTTCTTTGACTCTCTTTTTGGGAGGTTCATCATCTTCTGATTTATGTTCTTCCCTTCAAATAGCTTGGTCAAGGAATCAAACATCTCTTTAGGTGTCTTTAGGGAAGACACCTGTGGTATAACGTGATCCTTGATTGAATCAACAGTAATCCTCTTGGCCTTGACCAAGTTCTTCTTGTGTAAGGCCTTAGCCTCATTTCCCTCTGGAATTGGAACCTCTCCACTTATGTAGGTGTCCAATTCATTTTCTTCAAGAACCTGTGATATCCTATACTTCCATGCTCGAAAGTTTTTAGCTCCTTCAATCTTTTCATCAAGCTTGGTGTGATGAGACATCTTAACTAAGAACCTCAAATGGAAACACAAAATATTTAGATCTTACCAATTT
Source organism: Pseudotsuga menziesii (assembly GCA_001517045.1). Classification (NCBI taxonomy): domain Eukaryota; kingdom Viridiplantae; phylum Streptophyta; class Pinopsida; order Pinales; family Pinaceae; genus Pseudotsuga; species Pseudotsuga menziesii. The sequence continues at coordinate 29,408 of LPNX010886379.1, forward strand.
GAGATGCCAGAACTGGATCTGGAGCTAATCTTCTGCAGTGTTGGTTTTCTGGTTTAGGGGAAAATTAGGGTTTGACTTTCTCAGAGTTCTACCCAACCAAAAACTTTGATCTTGGTCTCTAAACTTCGATTTTGAGGAGGAGATCAATCCTATGTTGTGCTCACTCAAAAATTCCACTTCTGTGAAAATCCCTAATTTCCCGCTGTAGTGGTAGGTAAAAAACGGAAAATGGTCAGAATCAGATTCTGCTTCAATAGAAAGATGCCCCCTTCAATGGAGAGTTAACCTAGACTCCTTTTGCTGATGATCTGCGGAGAGAGACCAAAAAATGTAGGAATCCCTAGCTTCTGCAGCTGCACAGTGTCTTCTTCTTAGGTTATCTCTGATACCATGTTATACTTTTATCATTTAATCAATATGATCTAGGATCTTATCTGAGAGAATAACATGCAAAACAATAATCACAAGAGACAAGAGACACAAAGAGTTTTCCTCGGGGAAACCTTAAAGGAGAAAACCCCACAACTTCCTTAGAGATAGAATGAGAACCAATGGAAAAAGTAAAACCCAAAAACAGAAAGATGATCTCCGACAGCTATTCTCTCTCTCACTTGTGCAAGCGCCTCTTCTCTCACTCATGTGCTACATTTGAGTCAGTGTGTGTTTAAAATAGAGAGTCCCACTCTCTATTTATACTAGTTTTCCACTTGACAATTACTTACAAGGACCGAACTCAATAGGAGAGTCTAATAACCCTAGTACCCCTCAACTGTGGGGACTATTTCTCTGACTTACAATGAAGGGTTAACCTCTATGACTTTACATTACTTTATTATATTAATGATTCTCCCTATAGGAACATCCGGGTACAATGAAATACAACATAAGATATACAAGTGAACACATACTGAAGTTACAAATGCATCAACACAAAATGATCATTTTATGCCAAACATCCTACCGTGTGTGGACCATAATACGGTGGGAAGACTCTGGTTACAGTATACACTTCTATTCTCCAAAATAAATAATGAATGTATTTTCAACATGCTATTGAAGATATCCCATTTCTTTTTATTATTCTCCAAAATAAATAATGAATGTCTTTTCAACATGCTATTGAAGATATCCTACAAGCAGGGAATTATGTAATCGCTAGGGTTTTGGTATTTGTGTCATACAAAATACATTTTTTTTATGTTATAGTTTAGCGCTTAATTTAAGTGGGTTTCCAATGTTTTGGGTTATGGCTCTCTTATTGTGGATTTTTTTTTTGTTTAGAAATCTAACATATTCTGACAACTGTGGAACTTGCAAACCTCCTTTGTGCAGTGTACAATTGTGTGACAACCTGCTCACTCTGACAACACCTAAGAGCATGCAATCCATCACTCTGACGCCTGTCCATTTACAGTCCACCTAGATGTCATTTTCGAGCAAGCTTAAAATTGCATGCAGATCAACTATGAATGTTTAAAGCTAGCCTGCTTTTTTGGTTTCTCTATTCACAATAAATTTTCATTTCTGTATTATGATCATTATATCCCATGCATCTGGATCCAATGTCCGGCCTCTTCCTCTATCAACATTATCATTTCCTCTCAACAATAAGTCCTCAACAGGTATGATTAGATCAATATAAAAAACAAAACATTATTTGAAGACATTGAGATTTTTTTTATTGTGTAGCCTTTGCTTTGTAGGTTCATATTTCTCTTTTAGGGAATAATCACATTAGAATCTCTTGGATGACAAAGGATGATGCTGTAAGCTCAATCTCTTGGATGACAAAGGATGATGCTGTAATCTCAATATTTAACTATGGAATCTCTTTTGTAAAATACACATCTTCTGCAAAGGGGAAAATACTGATTATCGTTATTTGCTCTACAAATCTGCAAACATCCATCATGTTGTAATTGGACCACTTGAAGCTTGTATAGTGGTCTTAACAGGAACATAACTACTAACGGGAATGCAGTTCATCATGTTAACGGGAACGGGATTACGAGGGTTTCTATTTCCAATGGAGGGTGAGGTACGAACACTCTTAAATGGGGCTCGTATTTTCATTTTATTCTGTAGTAATTATGTTACAAACCATTCAAATGTTGAAAATGCATTTCAAAGGGTTTTTTTAAATGTATGCTTAGGGATGTTGCTATTGCCGATGTTTTCTGTGACGAGAGTATAAATCTCTGCAACTACCCTAGAAGTATTAAACGAAATGCTCTGAGTATGGCGAGCGAAGAAATCATAGTATGAGTATGGCGAGAGAAGAAATTGAAAACAATCTTCACTGGTGTTTCCCGCTAAATAGGTAAATTTTGTAAACTTGCGAAACCGAATTGTAATAATTTACCGTTGATTTTCTCACGCAGATAGTTTCGAGCTTGAATGTAGATATATATAGAAATAAATGTTTTTTTCACTAAATAATGAATATTACTATCTTCACATCATTCTTCATATAGAATCGTAGCATTCTTCATACCGAAGTGAGTAATTTCTAGTATATAGTGCTGCTCGGTACAAACCTTTGGGCAAGGTAAATATAAGCAGTACACTATCGAGAAATATATAAAATAAATATTGTGAATTACCTTTTCTATAAACGTCAATAAAGCTCGCTTTCTCTTGCGGACAAGCCCTTGTTATAGACGGAAAGTTGCAAAGCATTTTCTTGGCAGCATTCTTCATACCGGAGTGAGCAATTACCAGCTGGATACCAGCTGGATATAGTGTTGCTTGATACAGAACCATTCGCCAAGGTAAATATACTCAGTACACTATCTATAAAAATATATAAAATAAATATTGTGAATTACCTTTTCTCTGAACATCAATAAGGCTTTCTTGCTCTTGCAGACAAGCGCTTGTTTGCCACCTGAAGTAAGTAATTAAGTAATTTTCCTCTAGTAATATCCCTCAGCTGTATTGACAAAGACTTGGTTCTCATGATTCTAATTTGTATCCATGATGTGTGATTTTAGCCTCAAAATTGTTTTCATCATGGGAGGCGGCAAAGGGTCCACAACTCGGGAGGTATGACGGCACAAGAACGTCAAGAGAGTGGTGATGTGTGACACCCATAAATTCTAATGGATGTCACCCTTATTTATATAATATTCACCACCATCAGGCCCCCAACGTCTGATATCAATTGCATTTTGTGAAGAGTAGGGCTGCACCTTTCAAATTACAGATTAGAAATAGCAAAGGTTCCCTGAGATGCGCTAGAGGAAAGCTTACAATATGGACTAGCAATATCTTGATGTATAATCCAATTGTCTCAGCCTTCCTCTTAGGATTCCATGGTCACTTTGTTCAACATGGATCGATATTCTCTTAAAATTCTATGTTTTCAATTAGAGCTGTTAGATTGAATGGGAAATAAAAGGGTTCTCCATGCAACTTCTCCATACCCAGTGCTTGACTTTATTTCTATCCGTCTATAATTCAACAAAAATTATTTTTCTTCTCCTAAGCCATGAAGTCATGATGACATGAAGAGGAATCTGTTGACCTCGACGTCCTATGGGGACTACATTTGAAAGAGCCATGATGTGTTTGAGGTGTGCAAATGCATTTTTGATTCCCATGGAAACCGATGAGCACCTTTGTTGCTTAATCATACTCGTTAGAAACCTAGATCAAAGGTAGGCTGTGAAAGACACATTACTTGAGGCTATAAAGGGCATGCAACATATCACTATTCCCGTAATAAATATATTACTATTCCCATAATCAATAGTAAGTGCTCACATTAATCATTATACACCCAATAAAAGTACTTACTTACCCATTTCACCCAAACAATTAATTAACTTTACTTAACATCATAACAACATTAATGATTGTAAATCTCTTGTGCATTGTGTTGTCAATTAGCAAAATGCCACTTAAACATTTAAAAAAAATGTCTTATCTTCTTTACCAATGTTTTTTTATAAAATTGAAAACATTTTAAAAAATTGACTTATCTTCTTAGCCAATGTTTTTTTTTATAAAATTAAAAACATTATCAAATAATCTACAGTACCCTCTAGAGCCTATAGTCCCACAATACCTGTAAAGAATGGACAAAATAATAGAAGGATATAAATTGGTGATGTCCCTAACAACAAAGGAGATCACACCAATGCTTCCAAAGGCACTAGAATGGTGTATAGAGCTCAAGGAAGAAAAACAAGCCTATACAAGCTCTATTATATCTAGCAAGAGTAAGTAAAAAAAAAATTGAAAAGAGCAAAAAAAAAAAGGAAAGAAATAAAGCAAGTAGGCCACCTTGCGAACTATGCAAGGCATCCATATCAACCTTAATTGTTTGTAGCTTTGAAGTTATGTTTTGTAGGGGATAGCAATTAGTTAAAACTCTCTTCAATAAGGGATGTATTCAAGGAAAGAAAATCAAAGAACACTTAGAATACTATCAATATTTTTGCATAGGTAAGTATTTGCATGTAAGATGAGATGAATGTAAGGGAACAATAATGAAGCTAAACAAGGTCAGATGAATAATTATTGCTAATTCATTTAGAATAATAATGTATTGAGAAATGAAGAATTTAGCAGATTAATACATTATAATCTGAATATGAATAACATAAAGAAAAGGTAAGGGCATATGTCATTCAAATAGTAAGAATATATTAATACTTAACATAATCATCACATAATATGAATTTCCATAAGAAAATAAGTAATTTAAGATAAAATTTATCTTCTGCCTTACAAATCACAACACATATACAAAGATTATGATCACAAGACTGCCACTCTCTTTTATTAATTGATAAAACTCATTATTAATTGATAAAAATCAGATACATATACAAAATGAGCCTATTTGTGCAATTACAAAGAAGACACACTATTACAATATGACAATCTAAATCCAAGAGGATTTACAGCATAAAATATAAAATTCTCTCTTTCCCTCCTGTTTCTTAATCCTCAATTCTTGAGAATAAGTTACACTATTCTTGGCGGGACTGCTATTCTTCCTTCTCGTAAGATTTCTAGGATCAAATGATTGAGTTCACTCGATCAATGACTCACGGCTCTCCCGCCTGCCATGGTTTCTTTTCTCAACTTGCATTACATATGTAATAAACCAATATTTTACAAATAGCGACTATAAGCAGCGCTGACCAGAGTTTCTGGGCAAAGAGTACCCAACCCAGCCTAATAGCTAAGCTAATGAGTCCAGTTGAATAGTGTAGCAGCCATGGTGTATTGATTGTCCAAGTAAGTAGCACAAGAACCTGAATACCGACCTGAATATTCCAACCGAACATCCCAATTGTGCAGTCCAGCAAATACCGACACAAGAACGTGAAGAAAGCGATGATGTGTGACATTGATAAGGTCTAACAGCGTGTCTCCATTAGTTTATAGTTTAATTGCTTTTATTTTGAATTTTCTTGGACTTAAATAAAATGTTAATTGATACATATTCCACGTTTTACAATCCTTAAAGCAGGGAATATGCAGCATTGCTGCTACGCCTTGTTTAGTAATTATATATAGTACAGTGGAAAATCGATGCATAGGTGGAATATCGGTGGCCATGAATTGAGATTCAATCTTTCACAGACACGTGTGTGTTTGCCACATCGCCACTAATCGCCTTGTAGTTCCAAAGTCGATGAGCCTCTGCACTAAGCCCTAGACCTATGATTTTCCACGCACAACAATAATTAAAATAAATGAGGTATGAGTAGAGATTCCAATGAGCTAGTTTCGTTGTGGAAGTATTAATAAATGAGGTATGGAATAGACGATGATAGAAACCCTATATCGCTAGCAGTATCAGAAACACCATATCGAACAACTAATTGCGTACATATTATTTTGAAGATCGTTGCAATCTTTCATGTTTTCATCGTCACTTTTATAATTCTCTGTAGGGATTCTACTTTATATAAATCTCATAGTTTTCTATTCCAATGAACGAAACCAAAGCCATCGATCCTTTGGAGCGCAGAGTCCTGAAAACTAAAGATGTTCGAACGCTTCTTGCCTGTATTTTCTTCAGTGTTGGTTGCCGTTCATGGATTCCCTTCCCCAATTTCCTTCAATTTTAGATACTCTGCCTCTATTGCACACCCCTATGAAACTTCTACTCATCTTGATCTTCTTATCTCTTTTGAGAACCCTTGGTAACCGATCTGCATCCCATTTAAGCCATAGAGATTTCCGTTGCATTCGGCATCAAGCTACTTGATATCTCCTTATTGGTTATGTCTTGTACTGCCACGGTGTAGACACAATACTACGTCGTTTCCTCACCCATGATGAAGTCGAACAAGTCCTGAATGACTGTGACAATGCAGCCTGTGGTGGCCACCTCTTCGATTTCACTACCGCCCAAAATATTCTTTGTGTAAGTTATTTCTGGCTGACCATATTCGTAGATTGCATTCATGTAGTTAAACACTACCACAATTTCCAACTCTTTTCCCCAAAAGCAAGGACGCCTCCCATGCCACTACATCATGTCTTCACAGTGGGTCCCTTCTGTAAGTGGGAGATTGACTTCATGACTTGTAACCCCCCTTTGGTCGACGATCATAAATACATCATTTTGGCTATTGATTACTTCACCAAGTGGGATGAAGCCATATCAACGTTCAATTATAAGGCTGAAACTGCCACACCCTTATTTTTCAACCACGTTATCACTCATTTCGGTGTCCCCCTCCAGCTAGTCTCAGACCATGGTTCTCACTTCGAGGACGCTATTTGAATAAACCTCTATGTTATGTTGAAATTTGAACACCAGTATTCCTCTGCTTATTATCCTCAGGGAAATGGCCATGTTGAGTCTATCAACAAGATCCTCAAAACCATGCTCCAACGAATGGTGGACAAACACATGAACAACTGGCATCACTTGATCTTTTCCTCCCTTTTGGCCTACAATACATCGACCAAAACCACCACTGGTTTTACCCCATTCCATTTATTCCACGACATGGAGTCGGTTATTCCCATTGAATGTCAGATTTCGTGACTCTGCCTTGTCGTTGAGCTTCTACCTAAAACTTCACCATTGGAAAAATTCCTACTTATGATTGAACAAACCAACGAGGACCATCACCATGCTCTCCAAATGATCGAAGCAGCTAAAACTTGGTCTAAGTCCCATTATGACTCCCACGCCCAACCACACACCTTTAATGAGGGGGCCATCCACCTTGTTTACGATCAAGCCAATGATAAGACTGGAAAAGTGAAGCTCGAATCCATGTGGTATGGCCCTTACGTCATCTATTGTTGTCTCGAAAAGGGGGAATATCTCCTCACTGAATTCAACGGTTTCCTCTTAGAGAATCCCCACAATGGGATCTACCTCAAGATATTCTATGTGTAATCCAAGCAACCAAAATACCCTTGTATCATATTTTTTTCTTTCTTGTTTTGCATCATTTTTACCACGAGTCTCAAAGTTTTTTTCCTTGGTTGTTCCATATGGATCCTACCTCGCCCTACTATGTTGGTTTCACTGATGGCACAAGTAGATGGTCTCCTAATCTCATCTCGGCTATGTGGGTCATTTATTCCCCATCACATGAGTTGATCCATATCGACACAATGTGTGTTGGCATTGCTACCAACAACTAGGCTAAGTACGACAGTGTCATTGGTTTCTTAACCATCTCCCTTCACTTGGGTATTCATTGCCTCGATCTATTTTTAGACTCCCATATGCTTATTGCCCAGTTGAATAACTACTACCGAGTACGTGATCCCTGCCTCTTTAGAAAATTCATGCACATTAGACAATTGGTTAGACATTTCAAATCCATTTCATTCATGCATCTTCCCAAAAGTCTCAATACTGTAGTAGATCAAATGGCTAATGGCGTTCTAGAGTGGCACATCAATCATCGCATATAGGAAATAAGCTGCATCATGCATCATCGTATAGTCATGCATACATATGTCATATACATCATATAGGCATAGTCATTATCATAACAAGAGATTGATCAAACACATAAAAACACCAAAAATGTGCATCCACATGCATCCATATCATAATATCATAATCAATATAAAAAAAGAGAAGCTCCACATGCTTCCTCATCATACATATAATACAAGAATTCCCCATTCTCAAATGAAATGGGGGGAAGCACCACATGCTGTTAATCTAGATCTGAGTCCTTTGACTCTGTCTCCTCCTCATCCGAGCTCTCTTCCTCCATCGGCACATATCCTCGTGCTGCCACTCTAACATACTCAACAAACACCGTGATCCTCCTCATCAGAGAGATCCACTCAGGAGGGGCTTGATAACATGTAGTGATCAAGTATTCGACTAGATGCTACCACCTATCATCAATGACTCCCTCCAAAATCCTCTCCACATCCAACCGCAGTGAGTCGAACGTAGCACTCCATCGCCTCCTCTTCCCGTCAGCAAGTGGATCTAATCCCTCCACTTTTCCCCTGTGTTTCTAGTATCCCACTGGAGGATGTGGTCCTACGTCTGCATATGCACATAGTATGTCGTCAGTCTCAATCACATGTATAATCTAGCTACCAACTATGCTAGTAAACCAAAATATATGACTGAAACCACAATGTAATACCCTAGTTTTGACCCCTTGGTATTTAATTGTATAGGATGTAAATATTGTATTGAGATCATGGCATGGATTTTAAGGCCAAGGTCCTTCCATTGATGAATGTTTTGTGGATAGGTGATCAAGGCTGATACATATGGTGATAGTGCTAAGCCAATCACGGTAGATATATTTTGATATATCATGTAAATGTACAAATTAATATAAAACCACAACTAGCTATGGGACTTCAAATATTAAAGAGATGGGGGCATGATTTCACAAGGAATACTGGGGGGGGGGCGCGAATATCCAAACCCTTGAGCCAATGGGGAAAATCCAAATGTCCGAGGGAGAACCCATCAAACTCTCAACTACCCATTTTGTCTTTTGTGCCCAATCATTTATTTTTTCCAGAAATTGGTTGAGGAAGTTATTTCCTTGGGATGGAAAAGGTATGGAGGTCACATTCGAATTGGGAAGACCACCCATTTTGGAAAAATGTGTTTTTGACTTGTGGGGCAAGTAAATTCTAGAAAAGGCATGCCCGATCCATTACTCACCCATGTCCTTCTCTTCCTCACACGACTGAAGCTTGTGGAGCTCCCTCCTTCATGTTTTTTGCAGTTTTTCCATTTTTCTCCATGGCTGGGAATTCATGGTGTGTTGTTAAGTGCATGTGCAGCAAATGAGGGTTTGTAGAGGTTGTTTTTTCCCCCCTCACACAGCTGGAGGTCCTGTTCATTGTCCCTTCATGTGTTAGTGGTTGTTTCCTCATTCCACGGCTGGGAAAATCTGATTTTGGTATTGTTCAATAAATGGGAAGAGGAGAACCACGTTTTGGGGGTTTTAAGAGGGTGTTTTCCGGTGTGAATAGAGGTCATTTTTTCCTTTGTGAAGCCATTAAACGTTTTCCGATGTGAATTCCGGTTCATGATCCTTTGTCCTCAAAGCATACTTTATAAAACTAGTTTATAATTTAAATATTATAAGTGAAACGATGGGTTATTTCGTAAAACCATGGGCTACTTCACTTTGTTTTTTAACTTTTCCCCTTTTATTTCTTTGTTGATAATTTTTTATTTTTTATTTATTTTTTATTCTTCACTTTTCCCTCTCATTCTTGCTTCATATTTGGACTGGAATTAATACTTCTTCAATGAAATTCAAAGGCCAAAGGCCAATTTTTGGTCAAAAACCAATTTTTACCAGAGAAACTCTGAATATGGATGGCTAAAAGCCATTGTGAGGTCAAAGACCTAAATTCAAGGAAACCTTGAACATGTTTTTTAACTTTTCTTTTTAACTTATGTTTTTTTATCTTTCCCCTTTTATTTCTTTTGTTGATAATTCTTTTTCTTTTTTTTGTTATTTTGTTATTCTTCATTTTTCCCTCTCGTTCTTGCTTCATATTTGGAGTGGAATTAATACTTCTTCAATGAAATTCAAATGGCCAAAGACCAATTTTTGGTCAAAAACCAATTTTTACGAGAGAAACTCTGAATATGGATGGGTAAAAGCCACTATGAGGTCAAAGACCTAAATTCAAGGAAACCTTGAACATGTTTTTTAACTTTTCTTTTTAACTTATGTTTTTTTTATTCTTTATTTTTCCCTCTCGTTCTTGCTCTGATACCACTTGAAGCAGACAAAGACTTCTAAATCCACATGATTCGCATTGTAAGCCACAATGATTACTCAGTTGAATAATCAACCAATGGAAAATAATTCCATATTGAAAATATAAAATAAATATTAAAGATGAATGATGATAAAAGATTACAAGGTGAGTTCCATATATATATTAATTGTAAAGGAAATTTGGATACCATCCATGAAAGGATGCGTCATTTTAGAATAGTTTACCAATAACAATTTATTAATTATTAATTATTAATATGAATATATATTAACATTAATAATTAATAATTATATTTAATATATATA
>LPNX010886379.1:41538-79266 GCA_001517045.1 Pseudotsuga menziesii
TAGGAAGCTTATGCCACTGTGCAAATAGATCTTGAGTGAAGAAACGACTTACCAGACCACCTCCCTCTCAGATCATCATCTCACACCACTGCCTCATATGAGGCTCGCGTCGTCCCCCATCGCGTATCTCTAGATGCAATTACAGTGTTAGTAACCTCTCAAAGAAGAATGAGCACAAAAAGGATGGGAAACATAAATCTCCATTCTCTAGGATAGCCTGGTTTAACCCATGTAACCACTATCATGTACATATGGACCAAACCATAGTAGGTTAACCTCAGCACACTCTCGACCATCAGTAACTAGTCAGTTGAGATATTGTGTGGACCTTTCGATCCCAGTATTCGCATCATCATCACTGTCACTACATGAGTCTCTAGACTCTCTATGTCACACACCAATATGTATGACACATGCACATAATCCATGTCATAGTAATGTCGGGCACACAAGTCATCCATCAACACTCCCCTCAGGAGTTTCGACGAGATATCACCGATAACACAACAATGTGAGGCCAGTAAAAAAGTACATGTCTCATAGGGTAATCTCCAGCCTCTCACCCTGTATGATGAAGCACTCTACGTCCCTATCCCAAAATATCACTAGCTTTTTCAACAACAACTTTGCTGAACACATTAGAGGAATCTGGAAGGACTTCAGTAGCCCACTTTGGGCCAATGTATCTTGTACTGCATCATCCTCCTCAAACTCATCTCTGAAGTCCCCAATGTCTCTCTACTACCATCCAAATCAAAGCATCCTGCACATTCAAAATTTCCCAGTCAGACATTGTTCAATTTTTTTTCATTCTGTTCTAGGTCGCTCTTGTCGGGAATTTTTGTGTGACTCAGGTCGTGCAAAACCCTTAAATAGGTGCGACCTAGGTCACACCTGTATCTTCGATATGAGTGACTTGGGTCACGCCTTTTCCCTCAAAACGTGCGACCCGACCCTGAAACCCTTTTGGGCTCGACCATGGCCCCCAAAGTGACAAACTAACAAAAGAAATCAATAAAAATGTTAGTCTAGGTGAGAGCTCTTACCTGCAACTGACAGATCGAGAAACCGTTGGTCTAATCAAAAGAAATAAACACCTTTTCTCCGAGGCCCTCCACCCCAACTCAAAACTGAAGAGTGACAATGACATGTGTTATGTGGTCCCCCCTTGTTTATAGGCCTCCATTTGGTCAACTTATTCTTCCGTGTACCATAGAGTCATTCGATGTCCATTTTTCACACCTTTGCACTCATGGGTTCCATTTTTGAGAAGTAATACAAAATAAAAATCCATTGTAGTCTGAATGAGGAGCCTCCAACTCTCTATGGTTCTCTCTAGTTTCTCCACCGTCGTCACCATTTCGCCCTTGATCCTATGATGTTTGTCAGCCATACAATGAGCTCTTGCCCTCACACATCAGGGGGCAATATGTTAAAACAAAAAAACGTCCACATAGCTCTCTATGGTCCACACCATAATTATACATCATAACCCCACCATTATTCACTCCATTTTGACCTTCACAACTAAATTCCACCCAAATTGGTCCAAAACATCGTTATTCCTTCCCTCATAAATATAGGGAATATGTGCATTTATTGCAACATAACCCCATTCTCTCAAAAAGGACAAAAAACCCCTAAAAATGAGAATGGATCAAATACCATGCACTATAAAAAACCATGGACCAATACCATGGGCAAGAAAATATTGGATCATCCTATAAATACATTGTGAAGGTCTCCCCACAAACATTCCTGAGCTTTTACACTTTATGTCAATCATATTATCGCTCATACCTTTTACACATTTTTTCCACACCTTTCCACATTGTATGTTGATTTTACTCCATACACTCCTTAATCCATACTCCCTTTGACAACCATTTCTGGAGAAAATTGGAGAACTGGATCGTGGAATCTTTCATATAGCATCCTCAAACGCTTACAACAGCCCACTTTTCAAAATGTATGTTACATTTGTTTATTAAAAAATTAGAAAATTTAAAAAATATTAGTTATTGTTTGCTTGTAAGTCAAGGTTGAATTTTTCCCTTGCACCATGAACTCTACCCTTAGATCCCATTAATCTAAGGTAGGAGATTTTGCACATAGCTGGAGAGAAATATCCACTACAGTAGGTACCTTCTTCTAGTGATTTTCTTGTGGAAATAGTGTCAGTATCTGTAAGGTTAGAAAAGGGATTGGATAACGGTTTCGTTTGTTCAATTTATTTGTTCTACATTGGTTCACATTCCATTATATGCGTGTGTATTCTTCTCATATCAGGATCAATTGACAATACTTGCCCTCATTTTTTCCAGTGGACAATAAGCCAAGAGAAAAACACTTCCTTTATTTAATTCCATTCCAATCAAATCAGTGTGGTTGGTAACATACTTTTTTGCTTAAAAAACCCTTCACTATAGTTTACATAGCTCATGTACGCATATGTCTTAACAATTGTTGTGTAGATTATTTTTTGAGCTCAACATTGTTTTCCTGTTGTGACAGTTTCGCCTTGTGAATTTGTTTCTAATGCAAGGACATTTGTCTATGGTTGATATGCCTGAATTCCACATGAAATTCATGTGGGTGTATTGGTTATGGTTAAAATTCATTTTAGGCCGAAACAAAAACTTGCTTGGCAGTCTTTCTGAAGTAATGCCTTCGCTATTGCTAAGTTTGTAATGCGTGTTTGGCTTGTGTAGTGTTCTGATTACATTATATGGATTTAGGAACTACTGTTCGAAGCAATACAAGAGAATTATATTTGGAAACTATTGTTTGAAACAATACAAGAGCGTTGTTAAATTCATGGAACTTGTATGACAAAATGCCAATGTCCACCCGATTTCCATCCAAATATTAACAATTCTCACAACTGCCAGAGAATTATTCAATTTCCCCAACTAATATGTCATGCTTCTAACTATCAGAGTGTCGATTATGAATTTATCCTATTGGATTGCGTTTTTTTCATTGGAGAAGGAAATCAGACAAACATGAATATTTCGAGATTGGAGGACTTCATGTCAATTTGTTTGAATGACTACAAATGTATACTGCCTCCACTTTTTTGGAAAATTGTTGAATGGATTTTGGTCTCCAGAATAAAAAACACCCACGTACTTGAAATTTTCTGCAGAAGAAAATTGTTTTAAATCCATACACGAGTAAGCTCTCTGTGGTGGAACATGTTTGCGATGGTGCTTTGGCTTTTCTGTTTCCGACAAATAATCCTAATCTTACAGAAATTCATGCTACGTTTGGGGATCGAGATTTCCTGTGGAGTTTTGGATTTATGGGCAATAATGAGTAAGTACTTCAGATATAGACACACATGCATATTATTCAACTTATATTTTCTACTTAATATTTTAGGCGAGGGGGGAAGAGATTCATGTATCTAGAGTTGAAAGTTGTGCCTAATAATTTTAGACATGCAGTGGGAAGAGGAGGATTCGAGGCCGTGTACAAAGGTGTTCTACCTTATCAGAGACATATTGTTTTTGAAGAAGCTCAAGGGGCATCTCAAGGTGAAGAGCAATTCTAGGTTTCGTCTGAGATGAAACAAGGAACTTTCTATGCATTTTCACTCTTTTGTGAATGAAGGTAAAATATCTAAGTAGTTTTCAAGTATTGCACAAGCTATCTTGCTTCCATGTACATTTTTATTTTCATATATGTCTATCTTACAACAATATATATTTGCAGGTATGCCAGGTATATCTATTTGCAGGTATGTCAAGTGTTGGCATATAATCTATATGTAGAAATAATTTTACTACTCATGGGGCAAGTGGTAGGATCAACCATGACCACACCAAGGAGGCGAGCACTCGACCATCAACCCAACTTTACATACATATTTCGCATAGAAAACCTCTATTCACTTCAACCGGCCAACAACAAAATTAATAAACCTATCTTGGTCCACCTTTGCATACAAAATCTCTGGCGACAATACAATGCATCATATTTATTTCTCTATTGTTCCGCCTCTCAGGGATACATCACCTATTTGTTGACCCACCTCACCTCCAACTATGTCATAGATAAATCTCATCAGTCACTCCTCATTGGTGACCACCTCACTACCACACACACTTGGGTTCTGGCTACGAACTTCCTATGTTGAACTGATTTGTTTCGGATGGAGAGGGTAAGATGGCAAGGGGTAGGAGGGTAAGTTGAGGCAGAAATATAGTTGAGGTCGTAGGTTATATATTTCATATTATAGAAATATCTATTTGCAATAGCGATAGGAATACATATTTGCAATAGCAGGGACATTTCCATGTCGTAGCTCTTGTTGCTTTAGTTTTTAGTTCATTTTTCTTGATTTAATTATATTTAGAAACCAACATATGTAAACAAATAAATACAAAAAATAAAAATAAAAACAAAGGGAAAGGAAGGTTAAAGTATTTGTGCCTAATTAAAGAAAAAAATTAATTTTGAAACCAAAGTTTTGGCGTGCATATATATAGTTATTTTTCTCATGTGAATGCAAAATAGGTTTTGTTGCGAATTTGTTTTAAGTTGTTTTTTTGTGTGTTCACTTTGGTTTCCTCATTTTGTCGAAAGTGTAATATGTAGTTTTTTTCTTGAAGTCTTGATGCACTCATTATTAGTTTAGTTGAAATTTGATCTTCGTTTATGTCAGGTGAGCATGTTACAATATTGTTCTTGGCACTCTATGTCACATAAGATAGAGGCGAGAAGGTTAGGCTGCACAATTTTTGTGTGGACTTGGCTCATCTTGCATGAATTTAAAATGAAGGGTGATCATTCCCACCTCTTCCTGCCTAGTTGTGCGAGAGGTAGAAGTGTTGTTGCATAGGGGTTTTAATCATGTGCATCAACATGCCCCAATTATGAAAATTGTAGACTCATAAAATGATTTCATAGTGTGTATCGATGCATGTAAATAGGGAATCATAGGAGTCATTTTGTAGGAAAATAATGTGGTATGTTATGAGTGAAGGAAGTTGAAAGAGCATGAAAATAATTACTCCACCCATGATTTAGAACTCGCTTCCATAGTGCATACATTAAAAATGTAGAGGAAATATTTGATGGATCTGAAATATTCTTATTTTTGAGAAACCAACATTAAATGCTAGGCAAGCTATATGGCTAAAAATTTTATGTGCATTTGATTTTAAGATAAAAAACATAAAGAGGAAGGCAATAAAGTGGTTGATGCACTCAACAAAAAAATGCATTCAATGCATGTGGGAGCCATTAGAATTTGTCAATCAAATTTGAGAAAACAAATTGTTGACTCTCTTCTTGGAGATCAGTAGTGTGTGCAAATAAAAGAAAAATTACATCAAAATAATTTATAAAATAGGTATGAACGTTTTCATTTGGAGCATGATGGACTTATTTCCTATAGAAATATAATATATATTCTAAATGTGGCAGATTTGAGGAGAATTCTTATAGATGAAATCCATAAAATGCCATATTCAAGTCACCTAGGATACCGTAAAAAAATTGTTACAATGAGGAAGCAATATTTTTTGCCAAGAATGAAGAAAGATATTGTTGAATTGTATGAAATTCCAGCAAGTGAAGGATGAGCATTAACACCCAACATTTTTATTGCATCATTTCCAATCCGAAATGGAAATGGGAAGTGGTTTTGATAGATTTTATTACAAGGTTTCCAATGGCAGTGAGACATCATGAATCAATCATGGTGGTGGTGGACAAGTTAACAAAGGAAGCACATTTTGTATCAGTTAAGTCCAGATATAAAACAAATGACATTGCAAAGATTTTCATGAAGGATACCTCTAGGTTACATGAGTTTTTTGGATAATAATTTCAAACAGGGATATCAAGTTCACCTCTAGAAAATTTTGTTTGTAGATTTGGGTACACCATTAAACAAACATAAAGAGTAAACCAACAAACATATGGGCAAACAGAAAGAGTAAATCAGGTGCTTGAATACATGCTACACATGTATGTGATGGAAAAACATTCCAAGTGGGAATATTATCTACACTTGGTAGAGTTTGCATATAACAATGGGCAACAAGTATTGTTGGGAATGAGTCCATTTGAAGCTTTATATGGCAAAAGGTGTTGGACACCAATGACTTGGGATAATCAAGTGAACATAATTTTTCTCGGGCCATAAATGCTCAAGAAGATGGGACAAGAGATTGCATAGATTATGTATAATTTAAAGGTAACCCAACCCAAGATATACCTACAAAGTATGCATATAAGAATATAATGCACAGTGAGTTTCATGTTGGGGATCATGTTTACCATAAAGTGAGGCCAAGGAAATTTTCCTTGAATGCTAAAAGTTATGCCAATCTATCACCAAGATAATCATTGTAGGTCATTTGAATTGCTTCAGATGATAAGGCCAATTGCATACAAAATTCCATTGCTTACTGACACTAGATCTCAAATTTTTCTTGTTTCTTTACTTAAGAAATATATACATGATCCTAACCTTGTAATTGATTGGGATGTGTTCTAGGTGGAAGCTGAGGAAGAGTTCCAAATATAGCCACTATTCATCCTAAAAAATAAGGTAACATTTCTCCGAAACCAAGCCATTGGATAGATAAAGGTGCAATGGAAGCACTTTGGTCCTGATGAGGCTAGATGGGAGTTGTAGGATTCCACGAGAGAGGCATATCCATTTTTTTCTAATTTTGAGAAAACATGGAAGATGGTATTATTTCAAGGGGGAGGGGATTATAATGCCCCCAATTTTGACTTGGGATATATTAAATCAAATAATGTAATTGATGTAAATACGCTAGTATGAATTCCTAGTGTGGAGCTCAAGGCCAAGGCCCAAGTAGTGAATGGCTAGGCATGCATAATGTAAATATTTCTATATGTAATGTGTGGTTGGATTATCATGCCAATTCGAATTTTATGTATGATATTATGTTGGAAAATAATAAAATGGTCCAAGATGGTTGTGTGAAGATCACTAGAGGGGTTATGCCTCCTTTAGAAGGAAAGATGAAATAGGGGCCTATGGGAGATTAAATCTCCTATTTCCAAGTGTCAACCTTAGAAGTCATCTATTTGCTTCCATTCTCCTTAAATTATCCAATTACTTACGTTTTACAGTTTTACCCATTCATTGAATGCATGTGTGCGGTTGGTGAGGAAAGTCTTCACATGTAGTTATGGAAGCATGTGATGAATATACTTATATGATTGTTGTAAGATTCCTCTCTCTTCCATGATCATAATTTATGTCAGTTGTCTTTTCCACCATGCTCTCATCTTTTTGGATTCTACCATCCATTTTTTCATTATGCATATTTTTTCTAGCAATTTTATACACTACACAAAATTATCATTTTGTTGTTCATTAACAATTCCTAGATTGTGCAAACCTAGAAATTCAAATTTAGAAATATAGCTACAAATTTAAGATAAATTAGATGGTTTTAAGTGAGAATATAGCTTGGCCAATCTAGGAACATGTACCCATTGCATTTTTCTACTCGGGAATGCTTGAGAAGCCATGAATTAATGCTACAAGAGGTTCTCCAACAACATACAACAAATTGGAATCTTACTGCACACATTGGTAAGCACTGTAAGGGTTGGATTTCTTGAGGAAACTATGGATCATTGAAGTGGAATACCATCCTTATGTTGTGTGGGACAATTGGAAGGAGATAAAGGCTATGAGTGCTGAGTGATATCCTTGTAGAGTTCTGGATGAGTATTTGACTAAGCATTGAGAGCAGAATGGGTCATGGGTAAAGAGACAAAAGCTTGTAGCTGTTCCCTTTGACCTAGTGGCCTCATAACCCATCTTGGGGGTGGCCTCTCAATAGAAAGAATATATGCTAGACAAAGCTCCTACGATTGGGTATAAAATCACTCTTACATTGCTAATTGCTTAGATATTCTTTGTTTAAAGATAAGTAATCTCTTTGTATTTGAATGTGCAATGATTTTATCTTATTATTATGTTGAATATGTTTTATATGGTTGATGTGTGTGTGTGTGTGTAGAATTGATTTCCACTATGTTTTTATTTATGCATCTACACACACATTTTATGGTTATGAATTTTGTATTATTCCCTTAGTGAAAAATTTAGAATCCCATAAGTGTAAATCTCCCCTTAGTTGGTTAATTAGATGGATGGGGACATGACACATGTATATTGTGATGATTATCAAATTGCTACATCACCAGACACCTCTCGACGTATATCATCCAAGTTGTGCTCTCACCACTTTATCGCCATAATTCAGTTAGAATCTACAAAACTAGCCAGAACAAGTCTAGTCATCCTAGTTGAGTATGAAAAAACTAAGTAAAACTCCAGTGACTTTATCTAGAAACTATCATGGGAGGGTTGAACACCATTTTTTAAACTACCATGTGATCAATATGCGTGATCAATTTAACTAGGTAGCCATTCCATGTGCATCTTATGAATCAAAATAGTTTGGTAATCACGACACATGAAAATATCAACTCAATAGTTGTGCCACTCATGGTTAGTCAAGTAAAGTGATCGCGCCATCTAGATGTGTGGTCCTTTTAACCCATCTGTCATGCCACATATGGTTGTTCAACTAAACTAACCGCATGATCATTATTCATGGAAAAGTATGTTGGAGATCCATGCCATGCAGGATTGTGCATGTGAGCAAATGCACAATTAGTACAAACAACCACATGATACCTTTAACCATGCCATGCATGGTTATTCAGATGAACCATTGTGGAATCATATCATGTGGTACCTATAGCTAGAATACCACACCTATCACGACTGTCAAAGGAATATCCACACAAAACCACATGAGTATTGTTCCTTTAAAACCAACATGACCTCGTAGATTCCCTAACAAGCTTTTGTAAATCAAGCTATTGTATGGGTCAACAAGGCCCCTAACCAAAAATGTAAATGGATGAAAATGCTCAAAATTCAACAGGACTCACCTACAACTCCGAAATTAGGAAACCATTGATCTAATCACTTGTAGTGAGCTCAAATCGGTTTAGGGACTCCAAGGTAAAATGGTTGTAATGAATTAAAAATCTGTGGGCCCCACCTTATTTATAAGCCAACCTTCATTTTTCTATTCGCTCATTCAAGGGTTCTATAGATCAATTTGATGCGTTGTTCACATCGACATGATAGATTCCATGAGATATTTAGTATGGTACCATTTATTCTTTCCAAACAACACTATAAGAAAAAAGCCATTTTGTGGAGGTTATAACAAATGTTACTCTAAAAAGAACCCAAATATCCATTTATAGTGTAGGTGAATAGTGTAGGCGAGCAAGAGGAGGTTTCGGTGAATGTTTTTTTGTGTGCATATATACATAATAAATGCACTGATGCGTATAAGACATCAAAGCACCTGTAATGCAAATAAATCATGTGGCACCATGGTTGGAAACACCATCAATCAAGGAAATAATACAAACGATGTGATTATATTAACAAAGTGCACTGGGGCGCCACGTAGTTGAAAGCACCAAAGTAGGGTAAATGGATAGATGAGAGCACCTGCTTACTATGGTTTATTTTATTTTTAATTTCCATCACCAGTGCAATTGTTCTAATCAACAACATCGGAGCAATATAGCTTAAGACGCACACATTAGGGTTAACAAATTCTGATTTTAAAACTACGGACTATATTATTTTTTAGTTTAATTTTTATGTTGGGTATTAATCACTGTGGTTGCAATATTTTTGAAGCAAATGACACTCTAGTCTGGTCGTGGAATGAAAAGTGTGGGAAGGTAAATGCTAAATTTGCTTATGATTCCATTATTTTTCCTTCCTTTGATGATCAAGAAAAGTGGCAGTTTTCTTCTTTGTGTAAATTGCCATGTTCCTTTAAAAGTTAATCTCTTATGTTGGTTTATGATGGAGAATAAAATTCTGACATGGGATAATTTAGTTAAGAGAGGGGGACTAAGACCTAATATGTATGTATTATGCAATGCTTTTTTAAAACCAAAACCAAATAAAATTATATTAAAGGGGGCTACAACGGAACCATCCAAGAAAAATATACATAGTTTTGGAACATAATTTTTGTTTGAACAATTTCAAAATTACTGGCTTCTCTATATTTTTCCATCTATCCCTGATACGGTTTCTACATTCAACAAGTCTGCTAGTATATTCTAATAAAACTATTCTCACTAAACAACCATTTACAAAATATAACTTAGATAAAAACATGATAATTAGAAAAACCTTGTGGTCTTCAAGTCCTCGATCCTGTAGGTTGATGAGGGTTTGTTGAATGAAACTATGTTTCTCTAAGGACTCCAATGATGCCCTACTCTATTCATATAAGGACAGACTCTTTTGGGAGCTTGGAAAGTTTTTTGGGAGCCTATAGATGAGCTCGCTCGGTGCACCACCCTCCTGAATCTGGGAGCCAGTTCTCTTCGTAACAACCAAACAACTTCTTGTAATTCTCTTATCAATTATGCTTTCTCCTTGCCACGGGTTCGAATGCTCCTCAATTCTTCCTCCAATAAGGCAATTTTGATTTTTTCTCTGTCCAATCTATATCATAGGCCTCTTCTGTTTTTTGATTTTCCTGATGGACTTCATTCTCTATTAGCAATTCCATATCTCTCTTCCAATGTTCCAAATTGCTTAAGCATAAATTCGATTTTCTCCTCCAATTTAGAAATTCTTCTTTCATGGTGCTGCATCGAAACCCTGGAGTGAGTGAATTATGGCTCCTTCCATGGCTCCCATGTGACACCGAAGATAGAATTGCATTTCAGCTAGAAAAATATGAAGACACCTCCCTTGTATCGCCTTTGATCTAACTGCTATTTGAGAAAAACTGTATTTCCTTTTATACATCGAAGATGCGAATCCCACCATTTAATAACAACACTGTTACACCACCATTCCTGGAATGAAGCTTTAACGACACCTCCTCCGTCTTTCCGCTATCTCTAGCATTCTGCAAGGAAACTGAAACTAGATTGGGAATTAAACCACTACCCTCCTCGCATGTTGCTTCTTCTTTTCTCTCACACTCTTTTGCATATGAGGTCAATGAGACGTTTCCATTTTTCCCTTTATGTGCATTAACAACCAACCATATGCGAGGATCCTTCGAGGAGAATTACACTTGACTGAGGCCACCTTGCCTTATGATTGATTACCCTTGAATAAACCACTTTGTCATGTCACATAGATCCAATGATGATGTGGTTCGAGGATACATTTAGGTTAGGGGATATTGAAGAGGAAATAGCATCCCCAATATTACAAACTCTGCCTTTGTCATTAATCCACACGCTTGCATGGCTACTTTCCTAGTGCTTGTTTATTCATTTATGAATATTAACATGTTTCTTGCCATCCATATATTCCATGTTATGAAGAAAGGGAGGGATTTCCACATCCTTTTTAATAATTGTTCGCCTTTTAATGACCTAGGGTAAGACTTGTGCTAAGTTAGAAATAGGTCTGTTACATTTTGAGGGAATACAATGTTACTCAACAAACCTTGTTGCACACATGCCCACACTTCCTTCGCATATTAACATCCTAGAAATAAATGCTCAATGGCTTCTTATTTTCACTTACACCACTCACATCTAGAGGGACCCTGAAATCCTCTCCTTTTAGGTTGTCTTCGGTGAGAGTTCTTCCATGAGCACACATCCATGCAAAGGCTTCGATTTTGGGAATCACTTCACTTTGCCAAATAGCTTTCCATATGGTCTGTTTCGGTTGGAGAGCATGCTTGTTGAGCAAGAGTTTGTATCCATCCTTTTCATATTACTCCCCACCTTTTGGACCCCAACCTCTCACATCTGAGGTCGAAATATTGAGAGGAGACTTGCCTCTAAGCTTTTCTTGAAGTTTGCACTAGTTTTCTTCCAAATTTATTGATAACTGTTCAACTTTACAACCTCTCCATTCTTCATCTTCTTCCCATTCTGAAATATCATAGAGAGTTTTGATGCCTCTTTCATTCATCCAGGTTTTCAAAGTCACTAGATCCTAGGCACTATTTAGTTCCTTGTGGCCTACAATTCTATCATTCCATATTTTAACTCTTCTCCCATTTCCTGGGATCCATGAAAGATTATCTCTAATGAGATCAAATGAGGCTCGACACAGAGTCCATAAAGGAGAGCAGGACATAGTTTTTAGTTCTCTATCCAGACAACGAAGTCGGTTCCCACAACTAATCTCTAGAGAATCCCCCCTAAGCGCTTTATTCATTAAACCATGATCTCTTACTTTTATTATGTGTTGTTGTATGGGTGCTATGATTGTCCCCCACTTGAAAAGATGGATTTTTTTGTGTGTTTGTTTTTCCCCCTGCCACAAGAACTTTCTTATGAGAGGACTTATTTGATTTCGAATCCCTGCTAGTGCTAGGAGAGCAAAGCATTGAAAATTGGAAGGGAGGAGAGGACATATTTCAATGAAACTATCCTTCCAGCAGGATTTAACTATTGCCCCCTAATGAATCATTTTGGACTTTATTTTTTCCACAATCTGGTTCAAATCTTCCGATTTAGGTTTCCGTTGGAAGATAGGTATGCCCAAATATTTAAAGAGTTCCAATTTTCTTGGCTTTTGAACTGAAGGGCCGCTATCATCCTCATTCTTCTTGTCGTTGTGTTCCAACTGTAGATTATGCTTTTCCTTTATTGATAAGTTCGCCAGACGCAGCAAGAAAAGTATTCAAAATTTGTTTGAAGTGTTATGCCATTATAGAAGATGTGCCCCACAAAAGGAGGGTACCATCTGCGAATTGAAAGTGGTTAATGCAATGCTGAAGATGAGACAATTGAACATTTAATGGTTAATTGCCCTTTTACACAAACAATTTGGGGGGAATTTTTTTTGTAAATATTTCTCAAAATTGGAATTCCTATTCCTTGGAACTGTGCTTTCAGAATTGGGCGAGGGGGGACCTTTTCATGGACAGAGCTCCCATAATCTCAAAGTGGTTATGGGGAATAATATAAAGAGAAAGCCAATTTAGGGAGAAGGGTTCTTAGTCCTCCAATTATTAATGGCAGTGTGCCATGTTGGTTTTTTTTTTATGGTGCTTCATAGGAAGGTGGTTTAAGATCAAGTGTTGGTCACACTATTCTTTAGTTGAATAACTCTTTGACTTTTTAAATTAAAATTGAATTATGGAAGTGGTACCAACACTTGAGAAGAACTTCTTGCTCTCTCGTATCTTTTTGTTAGAATTAAACAAATGATTGATCTACAGTTAGTGAGAGATTCGAAAGTCATCATCAATTGGTTTGCAAATAAGTGCATCCCGCAGGTGGCCTCACTTTAAGAATGACAACAAAAGATAAGGACTTTGAGTTCTAAAGTCTCTCATCCTCTCACT
Organism: Pseudotsuga menziesii; assembly: GCA_001517045.1. Taxonomy (NCBI): domain Eukaryota; kingdom Viridiplantae; phylum Streptophyta; class Pinopsida; order Pinales; family Pinaceae; genus Pseudotsuga; species Pseudotsuga menziesii. Next base: position 54,924 of record LPNX010886379.1, read on the forward strand.
TTAAGGATGACGACAAAAGGTAAGGACTTTGAGTTCTAAAGTCTCTCCTCTTGATTCCTAGCTTGTATATAGAGAATATAATGTTAAAGTTGTCAATCTTTTTAAATAAGCCTTGTCTTTAGAAGAAGGATTTTTTTTTCATTAACCTAAATGGAAATCATCGTGGTATTGAAAACTATTTATCTATCTTTCGATTCCTCTTTAAACAAATTTTGTATGTTGTTATTACATGTTTTGGGACTATTCTTTTTTATACTTGGGGCTTGTTTTTGGTTTGTCTAGCTATATTATGGGTTTCATTTGCCTTGCTTAGAGCATTTGTTATTATTGCATGGGACTATCCTTTTTTATACTTGGGGGTTTTGGTTTTGGTTTGTCAAGCTATATTATGGGTTTCGTTTGCCTTGCTTAGAGCCTTTGTTATTATTGCCTTCGAGGCTATTCCTTTTTGTACTTGGGGGTTTTGGTTTGTTTAGTTGTATTGTGGGTTTCATTTGGCCTGCTTAAGACCTTTGCTATTAGCTTTTTTAGGTGGACTGAAAATCCTTCTCTTTATCGGTGGAATAGCTACGGTGTTGATAAATGTAAAGCGAACTTACTTTTATGTTATCTTATATTTCAAATAGAATATAATGTTTTTTTAAATACACAAGCTTATTGTGATTTTAAGGTATTCACAATTATGACATTCAAATAGAAAAATTATTAAAGAATTTTTATGTCCATGTATCTTAAAATAATAAATAGAGTCAAAGGTCTTTCCCATCTTTCTTTTCGTGTATCTTCAAACATCACAACTTAAAATATTAAACTCATTAAATTAGTAATTAAAAGTGCTAAATCATTCGATCAGCATTTATTTAATAAAACTAATTAAATTTTTTTAATAAAGCCAATTAAATTATTAATTAAAAGTAACACGTTATTCAATGAAAAATAACTTTGAGTCATTTTTCCTTAAGAAACTTTTCAATTACTACAAAGTATTATTATTCAATCAAAATTCAAAAAACCTTTCACGTCCAATTCAAACGATCTTAGATCTAAAGAATAATCTTTTCACGTACAAACTTTTCAATTACTACAGAATATTATTATTCAATCGAAATTCAAAAAAACCTTTCACGTCCAGTTCAAACGATCTTAGATCTAAAGAATAATCTAAAAAGAGCATTTTCAAAAAGAGCCTAAGATGTGATATATTAGAGATTAAATTACATAATGTGCAAAGTTTTTTTTTTTAATACTTGGAAAAAGGTTTTATTTAAATAAAACATATTGTATAGAGATTATGGTAAGTTATTTCATCTCTTTCTCTTGTATTGAACCAAGTTTATATGGTCAAAGACCACTCTACCTTACATCTTTAACCCATAGGTTTCCATGTGCATAAACATAGTGCAAAACTGCTCATAGAGCCAAACACTAAATATGTTATATATAACCCCATTACAAGGTATTACAAGGCATTTAGAGAGTGCATGAAACACCTTTACATTAAAAAAAAAATGAAGAGAAAATAATCATGCATCAAGCCAAGAGGAGGCAGATCAAGGATGTTGTTCCTTCGTTAACTTGACACTGCAACACCTTTTGTGAAGGATCAAGCCATTATAGTCCTTGACCCTATCCTAAAATTAATCAACTCAAAAGAGTTGGACATCACCATATCATAACTCCTCGAGGATTCAGAGGGCGTTAGAAGCAAGGCTACAGGCACATTGCAACCACGATTCACTATTGCACCGCCCCAAGAAAACATCAAGTCACCGACCGAGATGCGAGAGCCTCCACCATAGTTGCACCAAATAAGTAGGAGATGGGGTCGTCGACTGTCAATGTGCCATCGCCTATGAAGCCATCAACTAGCCTCGTGCCACAAACACCGAGCCAATGACCACCTCCCCGTCTTTTATGTCGCAGTCGTCATCCTAGAACCAGTGGCTCACTACAGGTCACCATGCAAGACACCTCCCTCGTTCTGCAAAAGAAATCAAACCCAATAAGCTCCACAAACAACCATAACTAACAGTTACTCAAAGGAAGAAGAAGGTGCAACTAGAAAAAGACCCATAGTCTCTGAGTTTAGTTCATGTGTGCGGCTCTCAAACCCTAAATATGTGAATCACGCTCCCAACCTCAACTTCAATGTCTTTTCCAACGTTGATCAACAAAGTTTTGTATTGTTGGCCTTTCACGTCCCATTCAAATGATCTTAAATCTAAAGAACAATCTAAAAAGGGCATGAGATGGGTTAAGATTAAATTATAGCTAAAATGTATTTAATGTGTTACGTTTAATGATGACGTGCATAGATTTGTATTGTTGATTTAAATGTTTTTTTTTAAGTTATCTGAGTTAGATTAAATTATAATTAAAATTTATTTTAAGTTTCACGTTTAAGGATCATGGGCAAGGATTCCCATGGTTGATTTTATATGTTTTTTTTTCATATGTAAATATGCACGGGAAACCCAGCAATACTTCCCCACATTAGTGGATGGTAGAGGTGGTAAACCTTCGGCCATCCTCACAGAAGGCCTAACCCCAAAGGACTCAAGGCTCAAACATGCGACCTCTCCCTGAACCGAGAGAGTGTGTGCACGTCTTACCAATTGAGCTAACCCTTGGGGCTTTATTGATTTTATATGTTATTTGTTCAAGGATTCGCATTGTTGATTTTATATGTTATTTGCTCTTAATTTGTGAATTTGTGTTTTAGTCTTCCCATAACTACTCATCGAGCTAGAAACTATTAGATCGCTGCAAGTCCCTACTCGACTTAATCACCCAACAATCACTTCCACTAAATAGTTCAACACTTAATAAATTATAAAATCAAATGTTCCACATGGTACAAGTATCCATCAATATACACAAGAGAGAACAAGTATGGTAGTGCCCAAACTAGGGACTTGATCTCACTATGAAGAATGCTACATATAGTACACGATACGACAAAGGAATGTGCGCAACCCGACATACACACATATACAAATATACAACAAATTTGAGATGATGTCTGTTATAGCTGATTTTACCACTCCAGGTGAATCACACTTTTTATGACCTTCCCCTGTCCCTCTGCAGACTCCTTAGACCCCTTGGACCATTTTTTGTGCTTTGATGTTTCCTTGACCATCCCTAAAAACATGTGAAAATTGATACACACAACTTTTAAACCCCTAATCGCATGTATACGCGGGTTTGACCACTAAAACCGCGTACATTGGGATGTGTACAAAATCCAAATACTTTTGGAGTTTTCCTTGACATGGATCCGACCCACTTGACTCCTGGCCTTCCCTATGCCTTCAGATCGCTTAGATTCGACCTTTCATTACCCCTTTGAAAAGCTATATAAGGAACTCTATGGTACATTGAAGGCATATGAGAGAATTGAGGGCAAAAAAACTATAGTCCATTGTTGTTGGAACTTATGCTTGAGTCTACATCCCTTTGTCCCTTGGAGCACTTTTGTGTTCTTCCCAAGTTTTCCTTTTTCTTGTGAGCTTGCTATCGAGAGATGGAGGATTGAGGTGGTGGAGGCCCAAGTGGGGGATTCAGTTTATCCGATTCGCAGACGTGTCGACAGAGGTTGTATCCATTGTAATCTCTGATTTTATGTTAATAGAAATATCTTTTCCTGTCCAATAATGTGTGTTTGAATGAATATTTTATCCATGGGATGTTTTCAAATGTTTATACATTGTTGATTATATATGCTAGAATAGATCTAACACCAATATATATAGTATGCTTGTATTGTTTACTTGTTGTTGAGGAAGTAATCTATCAATTCAAGCTGAAGTTGGAAAGCTCAACGGGGATCTACTTCAACCGTTTGGAATAAGGTAGGAGGTTTGATCCTTTAGTGTTAGACATTTAATTTCTATTGCATATTGGAAAGGATTGATTTCTAGAGTCAAGCTATCTGTTGTGGTACCCCAAGCCATAGGAATTTCTCTCCGTAACAGAATTGGCGACTCCGCTGGGGAGTTCCTAGTAGTTGTCCTTTGGGGGTTTTCTATCGGCATTCAATGACTTTGAATTGCTCTTTCTCTCTTGTTTATGTGTCGGGTCTGGGGGCATGTTTTCTTGGTAGTGTCTGATTGGTGTGAAGTTTGTCTCAGCTTGTCTGTTTGCCTTGATTTTTATGCACGTTTCTCCCTATACGCGAGTTTTGAACTCACAGTCGCGTATACACGCGGGTTTCTCTGCTATTTCCATGTATACACGTGGGTTTACTGCGAATAGTCACGTATGCCTTTAGTTTTGCCTTTTAGAGGAAGTTAAATGGTTGTTGGGTGAAGTTTGATGATTGTTGAGTCTCCTTTGATACTGCCTGAGTCTGTATACACCTCTGTTTCTGACCAAAGACGTTTTTTTTAGGGTAAATTTTTTTTTTTTTAAGAATGTTCTTGTCATTGCATTTTCAATTTTTTGTTTTGGGATTAGTGCATTAGACTTATTTTACCTTAGTGCTTTGCTTGAGTGCTGCTTGAGTGTGCTTGCAGAGTTTGGGGGTTGTAGAATCATTCTTTTGCTTTTTGTATCTCATTTTATTTCAAAAAATCCAAAAATATTTGCTTATCATCATGGATTGCATTTTGCATTTTGCATAGTACTTGCACTAGATTTGCTTTGGAGTATTAGTCAGGATTTCATATAGGAAAGCTTGCATTCATCATTTGAAGAAAAATTGTGCATTTGACGTAGTATCATACCCTGTCTTCATGGACACAATGCATTTGCATTGATTGTTAGGTGTGCATTTTACTTCATGTTGTGTCATAACACCATTAGTTGCACGGCCATATCCCTCTTTTGAGTAATAGAGCCAATTAAAATCAACGCTTAATTAAAATGAACTACACTCTTTTCTTTTATAGGGTGCGCCAACAAGATTAGGTTTTAGGGTCTTGGAATAGTTCATTGTGAGTAAATTCTCCAAGACCACTTAACAACAACATGTATGTGTCTGTCCAGGTGAGTGTGTGAAATCCTTGGTATAACCAGTGTTTCTCAGGATCCTCCTCTCAAAAGGGAGTTAAGCACGAGGCAGTGTGAGCGGTTATTGATTGGGATGACCCCTAGTCATAACTTAGTAGCACCGGAGATATTTCCAGGATTGTATTCATATACGGGGGCTCTTTCGAGAGTTTCGAGCTTTTCTACCCTGCCCATACAGTCAATCCCACCTGCGACTGTCCACCTGAGCATTGATTATATTGAGGTGACCTTAGTGGCCTTACCTAGGATATCGAGGGGGTACTTTGTAGGGTTTATTCTGCAGGTGTCCCGGCTAGGTTGGGGTCGGACAGCACAGTTGCTTTAAGCATTGAAGCTGAGGGCCACAATAATTGGTTACGTACCTCCGCTTGTTGTGTATGGGAGTCTGAAGCCTCTCCTAGGTGAGACATGCCTGCTTCATTCGGGAGCTCACTTATCCTACCCTTGATTGCTTGCATTTGGCTTTAGATTTTATTGGTGATTGCTCTGTGTACGATAGCTTACCTAGGGTTTGCGTATATAGAGAGGCTTTTCTATTTTTTGAGTCATTGTGGATTCGGGTGCGGCTCCTCGTCGTTCTCGTCGTTTAGCAGGACTTCTGCCTTCTACATATCCTCCTCCTTTGGGAGAGAGACATAGACAGTCCAGGAAGACTACTTCGTACATTGATTCACACACCATGGGAGACCATATAGAAGGTATTCCTGAACCACCTTCTCCCATTCATGTGGAAGATGGAGAGTTTACTCCTACCTATGATCCTTCACCCGACTTGACTGAGTTAGGTCCTGTGATTTCTAAGATAGGAACCTTTCATGATAGACCTACTCACTCTAGGGTTGATTCCCCATTGATGCATCGCCGATATGGAATGTCGGAGGATGACGAGACTCATTTTGAACCCGCGAGCACTAATTATGGTAGTTATGGTATGTCTGGTTTTCCTACACATGATTTGGCATTTCATGTCGAATCCAAGTTCGAGCCTAACGCTATGCCTGGGGGCACTTTCATTCCTTACCATGCGGAGAGGTTTGGGAGCACTAGTCACATTGCACCTTCCATCCCGGTGGTGGAAGTTACATCACGCATTCCTCCTAGGTCTAGGTTTAGTGATCCTATTAGGATACCAGATCCGAGACGAGTGACTATAGGGAATAGTACATACTTAATTACACATATCCCTTCGTCCTCTGTCCCTAGTTCTTCAAATGTTCACCCTCCACCTTATTCACGTGGTCCTTCGGGCCGAAACGTTGCTGCGAGTTATGTCTGTACTGCGGTTACTAGACCAGTTGTGTCTCAGCTTCATGCACCGCCCGTTGTTTTGGGAGGTCATGTTCATACTTCTAGAGGTCACATTCTACTTCCAGAATGTATATTCCTACTTCCGGAGCGAATTTTCCTACTTACGGAGTGTCTCATGGGACATCTCATGCGATGACTTATGGACCCTATTATGGGACGCAGTATGGACAGGGTTCTTCGACTTATGGGGGCGGGTATCAACAACCTACTTACTCTCCAAATTACGGCTTTGTGGCTCCTAATAGTCAAGGCCCACCACACTATGGTGCTTCCATGCCACCCTTTACGGGTCAAACAAGAGGAGGGCACTATGGCCAAGGCCATGGTGGTATTCAGACCTATGTGAATCATAACTATCAGGGAGTGGTCCATCGACATCATCATCCTAGGCTCCCTTTCCTCGCGACGCTGAATCTTCCTGACTTGTCGAGATTGACGAACGATCCTATAGCTCATGACCCGGCTTGGACGGCTGTCCCTACTAAGCTTCCCTCGGACATAGCTAAGTTTGAGGGAAAACCGGGAGAGGATCCAAGCGAACATGTTACTACCTTTCACCTATGGTGCTTTTTGAATTCCTTACACCAGGACTCCATCCGTTTAAGGCTATTTCAATGCACCCTTACAGGGCCTGCCGCGAAATGGTATATAGAGCTACCTAGGGGGGCATTCGCTTTGTTCGATGACCTAGCGATGACTTTTCTTAACCACTTCCAGCTACCAGTGCATTATGACGTTGGTACTGAACTCTTGTCGACATTTCAGCAGGATAAAGCCACACATATCTCGGATCATATCCAAGAGTGGCATAGACGGAAGAGGTTAATTAAAGCCTTTATACCGCCGGAATTCCTCCTCGAATGGTTCCTTAAGTCGTTATTTGCCATATATAGCGAAGGATGTTTCTACATCCGGAGTGCAGAATGAGGAACAAGTGATTTTTAGGGCATAGGAACTGGACTTGATTTATGCTCAGTCCGGTTTGTTATATGAGATTATTCCCAATGCTCTGCATTCTAGTTTCGACCACAAAGTCAAACCTGGACCACATGCCGATGGCATTGTTGGTTGTGCAAGTGCTAAACCTGTGGATTCGGTTGCAAAACAAGTTAGTCAATTGTCTATCAACCAATCTAATTCGAGACAAGCCACGGCTTCGTCTCAACCCACCCAAACGACGAGTGTACTTTCGGTGCAATTGTCGGACCAGAAGGGTAACCAGCAGCTCGGACATAATAGAAAGAAGGGTAAGAATAATCGTAAGGGTGGGAATAAGAATGAGAATGCTAATAATAATGACAAGAACGCCCGTAATGATGGGGGGGACAAGCAAGCTAAACGTAAGGTTAAGTTCCCTTGCTAGTTATGTAAGGATGATCACCTCACTTACTTGTGCCCTCATATCGATGAAGCCTCGAGATTCTTGGCACAGGCCCCAGCTGTGCTAACTAACCCTTTACCTCACAATCAAAATATGAACTCGAGGACCCATGATTAGTCTGGTGGAGATCAAGATCTGCCGGAGGGTAGTGGTCGTGGTTGCATTACCATGGTACGCGCTGCGAAAGTTGTGACCCGTGCGAAGGACTATGGTTCGTCACAACCCAGCCCAGGAAAGGAACCTGATCCACCAGGGTCTCCTTTGCGTATTGAGAAACCTGTGGATAAACCTGAAGCTGCACCTCGCATTCCTAAGGGAGTCCTTAAGTGTTCGGGGCACAATCCTAATGCCCGAGCCGCCTAGCACTATTCAGTCGTCGAGGATTTGGGCCACACTCCTTATGCGATCTCTACATTGGAAGTGCTTCAGAGTTGTCCTTTGCAAAGGAAGGCTTTGCTTTCTGCCCTAGGTGTGAATGATGATGATTCTTCCTCCGTGATTAAATTTGAAACTGCAGGACTTCAGCCTCGCTTTCCTTACTATGTGTCTCTTTTGATTCGCGTAGAATGTCTTAACATGATCGTTAAGCACACTGTGATTGACGAAGGCGCTGCCGCTTCTGTGATGTCTTTAACGTGTTGGAAGGGTTTAGGTTCCCCTGAGCTGTCTAAATCAACGACCATGTTAACTGCGTTCGATGGGAGATTGTTTAGGCCACACTGCATCCTTCCTTCCCTTAAGGTCCATTTGGGAGGGAAGAGCGTTGCGATAGAGTTCGAGGTGGTTGATGCGCCCCTTGACTACAATCTCTTGCTGGGTAGGAATTGGATGTACAGTATGCAAGCCGTTACTTCTTCCCTATTTCGCGTTGTATTTTTTCCATTTAACGGGAAGATAGTCACGATTGATCAAACGACATTCAAGAATCCGTCTGTTACTGCATCTTCGGGAGCTTCGATCCCGATTGTTGAACACTCTCAGCCGGCAACTGGGAGTGTGGGTGTAGGCATGTATCCATCCCTCATGGGAAGCTTTAGTTGTCCTGAACCAATCCTTATGATAGAGTCTAGTTCCGGTGAGGCTTTGACATCTATGAGATCAGTGTCTTTTCACACAAGTCATATGGAAGATCCTTGGATTCTTCCTACACCAAGTACTCCGAGTGATCCCATCGGGACGGACGTGCCGTTTCCTACAACTATGATAGCTTATCAAGCTAATATTAAGTATGTTGCAGAGCCCAGTCCTTCCTCTTCGTGGACGGAGGAGGAGAACCCTTATGTGCTGCTGGCATGGGCAGTGTAGTCTTCTCACGCACATGACTGCCTTGATACAACTTTCGCTTCAGATGAAGCGATTATTGAGGCTATGTTGGGATTTGAGCCACCATGGGAAGAACTCCATCATAGATCTTACTTTCTTCCTGAGCTTGACCGCTTAGAGCGTGAGGACTTTAGGGTGGTTCTTAGTGAGAGAGTTGGTAGTCTTATGGTTCCATTAAGCTCTCCTAGTCTGAGGGCTGATGGAAACATGGCGAACATATCTTCAACTATTCCTATCAATATCTCTCGCGATCCTGGCAGGATAGAGAATGTCTATATTGGGGCAGAATGTTCCCATGTTGAGATTCAAGAATACACCGAGCTATTTAAATAATTCTATGATATCTTTGCTTGGTCTTACAATGAAATGCCAGGTATCGACCCTCGTATTGTCAAACACGAGATTAAGACCCTCGTATTGTCAAACACGAGATTAAGACTTATCCTAACGCTAAGCCTGTTTGACAACGCTTGTGTGCGGTGAATCCTAGGAAAGCACCCGCGATTAAGGCAGAGAAAGAGAAGCTGTTGAAAGCCGGTTTTATCTATCCCACTCCCTTGACAAAGTGGGTTTCAAACCCCATTCTGGTGGATAAGAAGCAGGGAGCGATCCGCATATGTACTGATTTCCGTGATTTGAATCGTGCCTGTCCTAAGGACAATTTCCCCACACCATTTATTGATCAGATTTTGGATGAGTGTGCGTGTAGCAAGGTTTTTTCCTTCATGGACAATTTTTCTAGATATAATCAGATACAAATTAAACCTGAGGACCAATATAAGACTGCATTTATTTGTCCTTGGGGAACGTTTGCATATCAAAAAATTCCTTTTGGCCTTAAGAACGTCGGAGCTACTTTTTAGCGGGAAATGACCTTGATCTTCCACGATCTCAAGTCAATTATCAAAGTATTTTTGGATGACCTTGCTGCTCATTCTCGCATGAGAATGCGTCATTCCTATCATTTGAGATTGGTGTTCAAAAGATGCCACCATTATTTAATTAGGTTAAATCCTCATAAGTGCATCTTTTGTGTGAAGTCAGGTCTTGTTAGGATTCATCATTTCTAAAGAGGGTATAAGAGTCGACCCTTTGAAGGTTGAGGCAATACTTCAGTTGTCTCCCCCGAAGAATATTCGTCATCTTCAATGTTTGCAAGGCATGGCAAACTTCTTATGGAGATTTGTGGTCAATTTTGCCAATTTGACTAGAGGCTTCATGCGTCTATTGAAGAAGGACACCACCTTTTGTTGGGATGAGTGAGCCCAGGAGTCCTTTGATGCACTCAAGCAAGCCCTAGCATCAGCCCCGGTGATTAGTCCCCCAGACTATAGCCATGATTTTCTACTTTATGTGGTCACTTCCATGGAGACAATTGGTATGATTTTGGTTTAGGAGGATGAGGAGCTCTAAGAGCATGTCATATATTATCTGATCTAAAACCTTATTGATGCAAAGATTCGTTATTCTCATCTCAAGAAGATTGCTTTAGCTACCGTACATGCAGTTCAATGGTTGAGACATTATATTCTCCTTCACCGGACCTTGGTTGTATCCCATGTCAATCCGTTTCAATTCATCCTCACTCAAAGGATGATTGGGGGAAAATATAATAAATGGATTGTCATCCTGCAAGAATTCGATCTCGAATTTGTTTCGGCAAAATCGAAGAAGTCTTTAATTTTTGCAGAGCTTATATCAGATTTCCCAAGCAAGGCCGAGGAGTTGTTTTGTGAAGATACGTTTATCGATGAACACATATTCTTAATCTCAACATTAGACCCATGGTATGGGGATATCATTATATATTTACAAACAATGAAGGTCCCTACTCACCTCTCGCGATATGAATGATGACGATTACATCATGTGTCTAAGAATTAACTCATAGTGGATAACACTTTGTACCTCCATGGGGTAGATTCCATTTTACGATGTTGTTTAACTCATGAAGAGGCTGAGGTAGTGCTGAATGATTGCCACGGAGGGGCGTGTGGTGGTCATTTATCTGGGCTTTCTACAGCCCAAAAAATCTTATGAGTGGGTTATTTCTGGTCGTCGATCTTTAAGGATTGTGTAGATGCTGTCAAGAGGTGCCACGCTTGCCAGGTGTTCGCACATAATATGCACTCGAAACCTGCCCCGTTACATCCCATTATCACCGCCGGTCCCTTCACTAAGTGGGGGCTTGATTTTATGGATTGCAACCTAGATTCAGCTGGGGGGCATCATCATATCATAGTGGCTGTTGATTACTTCATGAAATGGGTTGAGGCTATGCCTACAATTAAATCTGATGGTGAGACAGCCACCCACTTCGTATTCAACCAGATTATTACTCGGTTTGGAATTCTGAAAGAGCTTGTCACTGACCATGGCTCGCACTTTCAGAATCGTATGATGGAAGAGTTGGCATCAAAGTTAGGGTACAAGCAAGAGCATTCCTCCTCTTACTACCCTCAAGCGAATGGACAGGTAGAAGCAGTCAATAAATCACTCAAATCCATTCTCCAACGAACCATCGCACAAAACAAGAATAATTGGCATATCATGTTATATCCTGCTTTGTGGGCATATAGAACAGCTATTAAGACTGCCACAAGTTTTTCTCCATATCAACTTGTACATGGAGTGGAGTCGATATTGTCGGTTGAATGCGAGATTCCTTCTTTGAAGCTAGCCGTAGAACTCTTACCAGACACTTCACCATTGGAGGAGTGTTTGGTCCACCTTGAGTAACTTGATGAGCAGCGTCGAGATGCCTTCGTGGCTCTAGAAGTAAATAAACGTCGCGTAAAGGTTCAATACGATAAGTCTATCCATCTAAGGAGGTTTAGTGAGGGATACTTGGTCCTTTTGTGGGATCAACCGAAAGAACCCTTGGGGGGAGGAAAGTTTACTCCCATGTGGCGTGGTCCTTACGTGGTCAAACATGTGTTAGAGAAGGGTGCTTATGAGTTAGTGGATTATGAGGGAACGGCCTTGGCGGAGCATAGAAATGGGCTCTATCTCAAAAAGTACTATGCATGATTCTCAGCCAAGGCTGGTTATTGTATATTATTGTATAGTTTTGCATAGTTAGGTCTTTTTCTTATCGTGATTGGGTTTGTGATTAGTTTCTGTTTCTTTTGGAAGATGTCAATGGAATCTTCCACCTACTTAGGATTCCCGGATGGTGCGAGCCATCACACTCAACACTCAGCCTCTGCTGCTTGGGTGATTTATACTCCTATGGGTCAGGTACTGTCTTCAGGAGGCGTATGTTTGCAGCCATCTTCCAACAATGTTGCTGAATATAGTGCCATTATTGAACTTCTACGGGATGCCATTTCACATGTCGTTTTCTCTCTTGAGGTACGTCTTGATTCGGAGTTAGTAGTGTCACAGCTTAATGGTTTGTACCATGTTAGAGATCCGACATTATTAAGAAGGTTCTTACGTGTGAGATTATGAGAACGACAATTTGACAATATAACATACATACACATTCCAAGAATTAATAATCAAGTTGATGACTCATATGCTAACTATGTGTTAGATTGGCATTTGTTTCATACACAATAAATTCATCACAAACACAATTTTTACACATGTAAATAAATAAACCGATCACCATAAAAAAATTTATATAACATCCAAAATGTGGTAATACATAGTGTCATGATACAAAAATGGGGCTCTCGAGCCACCAACATATAATACACAGTAGTACAAAATGTATAGACTCCTAGGTATCTAATCCTGTGGAGGAGGAGGGGGGTTGTGATCATGGAAGGTCACTATATCTTTAGCTAGCCGTCGAAATAACCGCATCCATGCTCGTGGTACACCCACCACCTAGCGCTACATAGCCTTAGGCAAGTCCTCAACTTGCGCCATGGGAACCCTATGTGTCAGCCTCACAAAATTGGTATGAATGCTCTGGAGTGTCCGCTCCGCATCCGCACCCATGATATCATCTCCTCTTCCCCTCTGTCTGTGACGAGGGAAGCCTTCCGGCCACCGTGGTCCCACATCTGCATACAAATGGTAGATGTCACTATGTATTGTCACGCAAAAATATGTCCTTTGATTCCATATAATCAGAAAACACAAAAAAATGAAATAACACAAAAATTAAAAGAGAGGGTCGAGATTCGTTACCTATATCGCCATATGTTGATCCTGGTGGTAGCGGCATGTCCGAGTCCCCCCCAAAATCTACCCTCGCATAGGGGTAGTTATCGATGGCAACTATCTGTCGTTGCCAACATGGAAAGAAATCAGCTGGATAGGGGTTGGCCACCCTACCTCCCCCCATTTTGCGCATCGCATCTGCCCAACGTCATTGGGCCGGATCTTGAACCCCGTGAAGAGGAACGTCAACTTTGGGGCTCAATCCTGGAACACGCTCAAAGAAAAATGTGCTCAATATACTGCTGAACCCGAAGTTCCACACTCTGCCCGCCTTACACTCACTGAGCTGATGTTTCATGTTGCTCAGTAGTGTAGTGCTCCAGTCATAAATCGCGAGTCTCATGCACTCCACTGCATAGAACATCAGAGGCTGCGAGGCCTGGTGGAGTGATGCCAAGCCTGCTATCCTGCCCAACGTCAATAGTATGGCCTTTAGGCTCAGCACCTGTATAGCATTGGTAGGGACTTGACTCCCCACCTTCTCTGTGTCTGGATAGCAGTACACCGCAATGTACTCATCGATAGTCAGGCCACCTTTGGTCCCACCACAAGAATGAAGGTTCACTACTTCCCCTCGTCAGGAAAGCCCAATAATGAAGTGTATGTCCTCCACCTCTATAGTGAGGGACATCCCATCTATCTGGAAGGACTTAGAGTCTGGATCCCAATAATCCACCAGCATCTGCAATAGTCTTGGTTTGGTCCTCAAGCCACCAAGACACCAAAACTTATAGAGTCCACATGCACGTAGCGCTTGTTGAGCCATTAGATCAGCCCTTACTGCCTCCTCTACATCACCATGTTCATGCTCTCTCCATTCTAGGACCATCCTGCACAAAAAAATTGAAATTTTTCCCATTAGATTACTTGAAAAACCTTATGTGCGGCCTCATACATGACTGTTTTCCAAACAACCGCGTATGTACGCAACTGTGGGGGCACTTTCTGCGTATATCCAGCCCTATACGCAGAAAAACCCTCGATTTCCGTGTGGGTCCCAGCGCCCTTTTTAGTTTGGCCTAGAAACCTCAAATGACCATGGAATTTGATAAAAATTGCATCAAAATGAAAGAGAAGAGCATGGGTAAGTACCTGGAAGAAACGGTAGTGGATTTCGCCGGCTGGATCTCCTAGAATTCGCTGTTGAAAATCTGAGCTCAATTGAGTAAAAATTTCAAATGTTTTATAATATTTTGAATTGTTTACTATTTATAGAAATTTTTCAAAATTTTGAAAATTTTTACCCCCTTTCCTATAGTTTCGACAATTTCTAACCATTTTGGACCGTTTTTTACCTAACTCATGATGTTGGAGCCCTTTTTCAGTGTCGTTTCAGCCGTTGGATTGACCCGTTCGTGTCGATCTCAGGTATCATGTCTAAACTAGCATATAGGTTAGGTTTCATCACCATTTGCATTTTGCATGACCTTATGACCGTTTCATCATAACCTTAGGTACGAACCCACTCTATTATGTCACAGAACCTTCTTGTTGTTTTAGAAGTGGCATGATATGAGTGGTAGAGCTTGACCTTACATGGGTACCCTAGTTAGCGCCTTATTTTCATTTGGTTCCCATGCTGACGTTTCATCCTTTAGGGTGTGGGAGTCCGTTGTATAGTACTGCCATGACATTTCGCAAGAGCCTCATACTCCTCTTGATATTTTGCTGGCCTATTTCCCTCAGGAATCCCTTATGTCAAGTTGTAATTGCATTATCATGAGCTTTGCCTGCCTTATTGAGCCTTATGTCGGCTTCCCTGACATTGGGCTTCAGCCATATAGCCCGAGCTTGTCTCATGTCTAGCCATGCAGAGCCATTTTATATATCCTTTACAGCTTGATTCCCTTTTTACCGGGAGGGGATTCTCCCTTGAGTGTCGATATCCTACACATGTGTCCTTGCATTGAGCATAGGTATGTCCCACTGCTTGGAACTAGTTTGTTTGGCCCTATGACACTCATCTCCTCCTAGTCTGTAACTATAAAGCAATTTTATTCTTTTTCAAGCTTTTTAAATATTTGAAAAAGTCCAAAAAAATCAAAAAACCAAAAAGCCGGACAAGGAAAGATGTTATCTTTGGAAGCTGTCGAGTCGTGTCGCCTTCGAACAGAGCACTGTATAGCACATCCATTGGTTGGGTTTATAGTTTCACTTTAGGAGCTGTACTCGTTTATCTGAGTTTATCTCCACCCACTGGTTAAGCTTCCAGTCCCTATGGAGCCTCTATCGATGCCTCCTGTGTCGCAGAGATGTCCCGGTTTGTATATCGAGTCTATGCTGCCTTTATTTAGTCACCATACGTCGTTATGCTCTTGTTTTAAGGAAGTTGAAACCTAAGTCGGCCATTCCTTAGTTATCTTGACTTTGCATGTCGGCCATTCATGGTACAATTACTAGTTCGTGCACCTTATGATCAAGTCCTTCCACATTATACAGCTTTGATGAGTACCTCATGTTGGATGATGGGGGATGCCTTAATGCCCTCGTTCCAGCAGATTTCATCCCATCGACTTCAGATCATTTATTTTGGGATTGGAATCTAGAGTCATTTTGAGTGCCTTGAGACTTGCAGTCATCAGTGGCAGGTTCTCTTGCCGTCGACAGTCTTTGGGAATACATCAATGTCCCCTGATCGATGGATCCTCTCAAGTATTCGACCTCAACACATTTATTCACACTTGTTAGTTTGCACTCTAGTACCTTGATTCCCATTTTCATTATCGGTGGGTGATCTCGTGTCTGTTAATGGTATACATCAATGACCGGTAATCAGACGATGGACTACTATGTTCGACCTCGACACCTCTATTCACATAGTAGGACATGTACTCGTAGCGGTTTGTGCAGAAGACCTTCCAGACTGGTGGCATCTCTTATATGCTACCTCCTTGATCATGCCAGTGTTCATGATATTTCAGCTCTCGTGACTTGATTCCAGTATATGTCAGACATTTTCAGCCATTATGGAGATCTTGATCCATTGTATATCTTCAGCCATTATGGAGATCATGGTCCTTTATATATCTTCATCATGGAGATTCTGATCTATGTATATTGTACATGGCGATGACCACTTATGTGATATCTTGTATCATGCCTATTCATGGCCATTGTACTCTTATGTATCCGGGACTGCTATATGTATTTGCAGTTTGTGCAAAGTTGTATCATTGTACTGTGCTGATTGGGTGGCTGGTCTTCCATTTGGGATTCTTCATCACTCCACTTCTGGGATGGACTTATAATGTATTTCAGCCATCGTATGACCCCTCTGACCTCACACATTAAGGGGCATCTGTTATAGTTGATTTTACCACTCCAGGTGAATCACACTTTGTATGGCCTTCCCCTATCCCTCTGTGAACTCCTTAGACCCCTTGGACCATTTTTTGTCCTTTGATGTTTCCTTGACCATCCCTAAAAACATGTGAAAATTGATACACGCGACTTTTAAACCCCTAATCGCGTATATACGCGGGTTTGACCACTAAAACCGCGTACATCGGGATGTGTACAAAATCCAAATACTTTTGGAGTTTTCCTTGACATGGATCCGACTCACTTGACTCCTGGCCTTCCCTATGCCTTGAGATCGCTCGGATTCGACCTTTCATTACCCCTTTGAAAAGCTATATACGGAACTCTATGGTACATTGAAGGCATATGAGAGAATTGAGAGCAAAGAAACAATAGTCCATTGTTGCCGAAACTTATGCTTGAGTCTGCATCCCTTTCTCCCTTGGAGCACTTTTGTGTTCTTCCCAAGCTTGCCTTTTGCTTGTGATCTTGCTATCGAGAGATGGAGGATTGAGGTTGTGGAGGCCCAAGTGGGGGATTCAGTTTCTCCGATTCACAGACGTGCCGACAGAGGTTGTATCCATTGTAATCTCTGATTTTATGTTAATAGAAATATCTTTTCCTATCCAATAATGTGTGTTTGAATGAATATTTTATCCATGGGATGTTTTCAAATGTTTATACATTGTTGATTATATATGCTAGAATAGATCTGACACCAATATATATAGTATGCTTGTATTGTTTACTTGTTGTTGAGGAAGTAATCTATCAATTCAAGCTGAAGTTGGAAAGCTCAACGAGGATCTACTTCAACTGTTCGGAATAAGGTACGAGGTTTGATCCTTTAGTGTTAGACATTTAATTTCTATTGCATATTGGAAAGGATTTATTTCTGGATTCAAGCTGTCTGTTGTGGTACCCCAAGCCATAGGAATTTCTCTCCGTAACAATGTCTATACAAATCTCTATCTTAGATAGTTTAGATAACCTCCACTATATACACATCCAATCTCTGTTGAGTCTGTGAAACTGCCTAAACACACGTCCCAACTTCTTCTCTACGTCAAGCATTGTGTATCTCGATACTCTTTCTTAGCACCGAGTGCACCGAACATACCTCATTATTTATGTCACCCGATAGAGAAGTGCACACAAGTCATGCTACTCCAACCCAATAAATTGCTCCCAAAAGTGCACCCAAGTTGTACTACTCCACGCTAGCAAACTGCTCTCGGAAGTGCGCCCAAGTCTTACTACTCCAACCCGACAGACAACACCCAACTCACGCTATTATTTCATGGCATACAACTCCCAACTCGTGTTTCTCCGTCTTGGCAGACAATGCCCTATGCACGCTACTTTGTCTTGACAGACAACACCCAACTTGTGCTACTTTGTCCCGATAGACAACGCTCAACTCAAGCTACTTTGTCCTAACACAACACACAACTCGTGCTACTTCATCCTGAGAGATTGCACACAAACCATGTTGCTTCGTCTCGACATGTTGTACCCAACTCGTTCTACTTTGTCCCACCAAATGACACTCAACTCGTGTTGCTCAATCCTAGCAGACTGTGCCCATGTCATGCTACTACATCTAGATGGATTGCACCCAAGTCGTGCTACTGCGTTCTGATTAATTGTGCCCAAGTCGTGATGTTGCGTCCTCATGAATTACGCCCAATTCGTGCTTCTTTTTCCCAATTGACTTTTATACCATTTTTGCTTTGCACCTCCACTTGTATTTATATGGTGTGCCCTTACCAAGGGGCTGCTAAGGCCATCATGCCAACTCAAGAATGCCCATACCGATTTCCACCCAAATCTCATGTGTGCCCAAGCTGACGTGCACCCAAATCTCACAAGTGTGCCCACTCTACAAATGTTCCCGAGTCGACGTGCGTCTATCTCTTACAAGTGGACAACGTGCTCTGCAAGTAAGTTTCGACTTCACAAGCCAACCCAATGGGTGGGTACCTTTGGTCCATGCACCTAGCTCAACGCGCCCCAAATCTCGTGCTCCCATCCATCATGTCTCCACAAAACCATTTTCACTTGGCCTTTTTTAACTGTGAAGACATCATACTCCCACCATGCCTCCATGCAATATGCAAACCATACCCATGTCTACACAAGCCAAGTGTACCTAGCTTCACAAGCCCTTAAAATTTAAGAAACATGCTTACTCAAAATTTTCAATCCCATGTTTAAATGCCTTAAAAGTCATCTAATAGTGAGTCTTATCTACAAATGTATGAAATGTTTGCGGAGATTTGGAGTTACGTTGAAGATACAATACCTTCACCAACTTCAATTTAAAATGGATTAAAGGATTTAGAATTACGTTGAAAATACAACCCCTTCATTAGCTTAAATTTAAAATGGATTATAGCTTAAAAAATGTGTAAGTCAATGGTGCAATCCTTATAATCCAACTACCCTTGACATTCCAAAGATGCTAACCAATATATAATAAAAGACCGAATAAGTTACCAACCTATCTAAAATAAAATAAAAAACATTGTATTTGCATCGAAGTCATTAAAAATAGTAAAATTTGGTGCGTTGATTTATGGAGAGATTTTCAACATTCAAGTGCATTGCACTCCTATGTTTTGGACATGTTTCATTAAAAAATTGTATAGAAATATAATTTAGAAATGTGTGATATTTTTTAATAGATTTGTGTAGGTTTGCCCTTCATCTAATAAGCCTTTACATTGATTTTTTTACCATTAATTTGACACACAATGATATGCAAAGAGTTTTCAACAATCGAATCTAAAAAATGAGTGTATCCTTTATAGAAGGAAGGAGCATACCAACATTTTGGAGATTTGTGATGTTAATTTCCTAGGCACTGTGTTCTTAATCGGATTCTCTCCTTTGTCTTTGATTGTCATTTTTCAAGAGCAATAGGAAGAAAATAAAATATTTGATGTCTATGCGAGGTGTACATTAGTTACGGGGAGTTGGGGAGCTGCTTTATTAAAGTTAATAAAATAAAGTATAAAAATAATAATAACAACGTTCTATTAGATTGAGCACATAGATATGTGGACCAACACACAACTCACAAGATAGATCACACAATTTACTCAGCAATTGAAGAATGAAACAGTGCAAAAATGGCTTGCAACTGTGAATGCTTTCATTAATAAAAAAAAGTAATTAGATAATAATTACAATGAAGTACAATGGCTAAATAACCACAAGCAATTCAAATCCACATGAGGAAATTCGAATTGATTACACTTTACTTGACTGCAGGTGACTAAGACCTTGTCTAAATCATTATCGGAGGACTCAATGGTTAACTGACCTTGTCTATACCATCACCGGAGTTCATCGGAGCTCTAAAACACAACTCAAGTGTCTAATTCAGTGTTGACTGAGGCTAACTGACTAAGGTAGGTGAAAAATGCGCCTCTCTTGCATGCAGCCATGCAAACCTAGCTCTAACTGAATGTAGAGGACTAGAACTGAATGTAACTAACTCCTAACTTAGCTTGACTAGTCACCAACTCAACTCAACTGACCTTGGTTGATATTGGTACTCCCGGTGGCTCCTAAATTGTAGGGATTGGTCTAGGAGGCTCCTAAACTGATGCATGCAAGTGCAATCAGTGGCAGTAGGCCTCAATTAGTGTTCCCCACACTTTAGTAACTGAAACATGTGCCCCAATTAGGCCAAGTGGACCCAATGGTGCTAGTGACTAAAAATAGACTGGATGGACTCCCGATTTAGACATGACTCCTGATTTAGACATATGACCAAATTGGACAAGGGAGGATTAATAATCCTAACACCCCCCTTGAATGCTAACTTGGACAATCTGTGGGCCCTGGTAACTAAGACCATAGGTCACCTATTACATCAAGTAAAATAAAGTAACTGCTTAAAACAAGGAGTTGGGGCAAAAACCACATGGGTAAAAAGCCCCCCCTCTATCTAAGCAGGTAGAATCAGGATTCAAGTTTGAAAAACTTGAAAATATGTTGCTGCAATCTTCATCTCTGTGAGGTAGCGAAGCATTATGTATGGTGTGTTGTGCACAGGTATTCTGGGGCCTGGCATGTAGACTTCTCCTTCTTCTCCGAAATTGATGATGGAAGGAAGGAGGAATGTAACCTTTGTCTCTTGCTGGATGAAGAGGTGTATGATCACATCTATTCTTTTGAATGTAGTGAGACTGAGCCCTTTCCATGTAGCATCTTATAGAAAGTCTATTGCATCTCTCCGAAGGAGGTAAGATTGCATGGCATAGCGCAAGGGTCTTTCCTTTCTGAGTGCCAGATGGGTTTCCAGTCATCTTCCTAGCTTCCAGTTTGGAAGTAGGGACTGAATCTAGATCTGAATCACCCTGAATCTCAATCTCATAAACTGAAAAAAGATGGATCTGCCATACTGGTAGAAGCTGCAAAAGAAGCAGATGAAATGATTTTACCTTCCTTTGCAAGTGGCTGCTGAGAATGCACTGGTTCTGAAGGAGGCATGAAATGTGAGAACTCATATGCTTTTGAAGCATGATTTGCAACACCTTTCGCTATGATGGTCCCAATAGATATATATGTGATCTCTATTGAGTCAGGACCAAAGATCACTCGCTTTGGAGAGCCAGTATGGGTCATCTGGTAGACAGATAACAGGTTTGAAGCTAGGGAGGGAACAAATAGCACATCTTTGAATCTTCCATGTTCAAGCTTGATAGATCCCTTCCCTTTTGTTTGGACTTTACTATTATTTCCCATCTGAATACTAGGACCATCAAGGGATTGAAAAGAAGAAAATGATTCTCTGGATGCAACCATATGGTTGGAAGCTCCATAATCAATGAGGAAGACATGTGCTGATGAGCAGCAAGCCTTCATTGCATGGTCTTTCCTTTGGTATTCTTCATCTTCTTCTTCATAATCATCATTCCTTGCGCTAGCAGGTGCAGAAATGTTATGTTTCTTCAAAAGAAGAGCCATTTCATCACATTGTCTTCTCATACATGAGCTTTCTGAGTGAAATCCCCTTCCACAGTAAGAGCAGAGGACCTTTCCTTTGACATTATTCTTGCTTTTCTTCAAACCTGAAGGCTCATTTGACTGCTCTTTCTTCACATGAGACTTATCTATTTGCTTTCCTTTATCATTCGCTCCCTTAGGTCCTCCTACAACCAGTGCTTGATCTCTGGAAGATCGAATGATCCCCATTTGGATCAACTTATCATGCTCATAAGTGAGAGATGCAATGAAAGAATCAAGAGTGGGCATCTTCCAATTTGGAGTAGTGATCCTCACCGATTGAAAATTTGACACAAAGACTGAGTAGTCTGCATTGAGTTTTGAGAGAATGGAAAGAATGAGCTGATCATCCTCCTTCTCCACCTTATATTGCTTCAACTGGTATATCAGGTTCTTGAATTTTGTGAAAAATTCATTTAGTGATTCGAAGTTGGATGGATTAAGAGAGATTAGTTCATTTTCTAGCTGATGGACCCTCATCTCATCCTGCTTATCAAATAAGGAAGCAAGCTTGTCCCAAATCTCCTTCGGAGTCTTCAACCCTTGGATGTGGAATCGAAGATCTCGAGAGACTAAGGAGAATAAGTATCCATGAGCTTTATCAAGCCTGTTCAAGTATTTTTCTTTGTCATGATTCAGAATTGGCATTGCCTATACTTCTTCTATGAGTCTGAAGAGCTCTTTGGTGTGAATTAGTACCTCCATGTCTTCCTTCCACTGGTGATAATTGAAGGGAGTGAGAGGCTCTACTAGATGAACCATTTTGAAAGCAGTAAGGAGGACAGAGCTATTGTAGTGAATGCAGTGAGAAGAAAGGGCTGCTTGTAGTGAATGTTGTGAGAAGAGCTGATAACCTGTCACACAATCAAACATACAAAGTAAGGTCGATAGTCTGCACTTTTGGAATTTCCTTCACACCCATCATAGTTGATCAAGCAAGCTTGATCAACAATTTTCTAACTTGGGATATTAAGTGGTAAATTCTATGCTTCTGGTGCAATACTAGAAGGAGCAATTTTGCTAAAAAAAATGATCCAGCTAGATATTTGAGGAGGAGAGGTGCCTTGTCTGCAAAGGCTCTGATACCATATTAAATTGAGCACATAGATCTGTGGACAAACACACAACTCACAAGATAGATCACACAATTTACTCAGCAATTGAAGAATGAAACAGTGCAAAAATGGCTTACAACTGTGAATGCTTTCATTAATAAAAAAAAGTAATTAGATACTAATTACAATGAAGTACAATGGCTAAATAGCCACAAGCAATTTGAATCCACATGAGAAAATTTGAATTGATTACACTTTACTTGACTGTAGGTAACTAAGACCTTGTATAAATCATTATCGAAGGACTCAATGGTTAACTGACCTTGTCTATACCATCATCGGAGTTCATCAGAGTTCTAAAACATAATTCAAGTGTATAATTCAGTGTTGATTGAGGCTAACTAACTGAGGTAGGTGAGAAATGCACCTCTCCTGCATGCATCCATGCAAACCTAACGCTAACTGAATGTAGAGGACTAGAACTGAATGTAACTGACTCCTAACTTAGCTTGACTAGTCACCAACTCAACTCAACTTACCTTGGTTGGTATCAGCACTCCTAGTGGCTCCTAAATTGTAGGGATTGATCTAGGAGGCTCCTAAATTGATGCATGCAAGTGCAATCAGTGGCAGTAGGCCTCAATTAGTGTTCCCAACACTTTAGTAACTAAAACATGTTCCCCAATTAGGCCAAGTGGACCCAATGGTGCTAGTGACTAAAAATAGACTGGATGGACTCCCGATTTAGACATGACTCCTGATTTAGACATATGACCAAATTGGACAAGGGAGGATTAATAATCCTAACACGTTCTTGGTGGTGTCATACCATATGGGAAATTAACTGTCCGCTCAAAATTCAGCTTTTCCTCTGGCTTCTCCTAGAGGGCAAGGTCCTGGTATGGGACATTTTGGTTCATAGATTCTATTTCGACCCCAGCAGATGTCCTCTTTGCGAACTTTTTTCTGAATCCATTGATCATTTATTTATTCATTGTCAATTTGCACGTGACATTTGGTTTCATCTCTCTTCACTTGTTGGCTATCGCCTATGTTGGGATGGGAACAACATCTCTTCATCATGGAAGAGTTGGCCACATGATAGCTCCCTAGCCACCTTACCTGCATTTGTTGTATGGGGTATTTGGCTCGCAAGGAATAAGGTTATTTTTTATGGAAATTATATCCCGGCTCAGATTACTGCGAGACATTGCTTTGGTATCTTCAAAGAGGAGGTCTCCATTAAACCTGTGTGCATCATCAATCTTCCAATTATTGATGCTTCTTTTCCTTGGGTCTTCGTGGATGGAGCTTCACAAAGCAAGCCAAGGGTTGGTGGTGCTAGAGGGACTATTCATCTCTCCAACCATCTTTCTTTTAAGTTTTATGTCAGTTTGGGTGATGTGATGAATAATTGTGTTGAATTCTTAGCCCGTCTCATCCTTTTGAGACTCTCCAACATGCTTGGGGTTCATGAGCTTCATATTTTTGGCGATTCTAAGCTGATTATTGATTGTCTCAAGTTGAGCAAGCCGCCTTGGAACATTCTTTTTCTTCCTCTCTATGAGGCCATTGACAGGATCTTACCTCTTTTCAGCCGGATTGTCTTCCATCATACCTTCAGGGAGAACAATATTGAGGCTAATTTTCTCTCTAAGAATGGTCTTCTTTTGCTGGCAGGTTTCATGCCAATAAATGGGAGGTGACTGGGGGCATCTCTAGGCCTTTGGGTCGTTCTTTCCTTTAGTCTCCTTCTCCCCTGTTTATT
>LPNX010886385.1:0-24699 GCA_001517045.1 Pseudotsuga menziesii
TGTGTATCTTTGTATCTTGTCATCTTGATTGTTTATAGTTAAAGTTTTCAAACTCCTAAAATAACTGATTCAGTACAACATCATTATACTAAGAAATCAACCTTAATAACTTAATAGGGTCTACCCCCCTTGCCTTCGTTAGGAGTTGAGCCTAAACGGAGGAGTCAAGAACAAGGTGACAGCCTTGACTTGAGACTTGCCCCCAAGGACACACCGAGTGGCTTGAAGATTTTTGCCACGTGATCCAGGTGTGTGAAAAGGCGGCAATAGGGTTAATGTTTGTTGCGGTTAGGGTTGTCGGGACTGTTTCTTTTCGCCCTATGGTTGCACCTATATATTGAAAATTTTTGGGGGTTTTACTGTCTGGGGTTAAGGGGGGGAGGCGTTTTTAACTCGTGGAGTAGTATTTTGGCCAGCGGCCCTTTTTTTGCGAATCCCCACGTGTAGGGAATGGGGGCTTGGTGTAGACGACCGTTACGCCGTCTGTACCAAGTTGCCCCGGGTGGTGATGATTGTGCAAGGGGGTTCTATGTGCTTTTCCTGAAGTATCTGATGGTTCCCATTTTCTTTGTGACCTTTATTTTTCCCACATCCTCGAATAGTTGTTTTGCCGCACCGTTCTATGCACAATCATCTGAAACCCTAGCCGGTTGAAAGGGATATGCCGTGGTTTTTAGTTTGTTGACCTTGAGCGTGTGGGCATGAACACTGTTGAAATCATGTGTATTTTTTCCCTGCTTGTCCCGCATAGCGAAGCAATAAAATCACCTGAACATGACAGATGGAGGTTTTAGTTGTGTCAATATGAACGTTTTTCCTACAACCCGCATGATTCTTCTTCAATCTTATGTAAATTTCTTTCCTGCTGGATTATATTGTTATTGTTCTATATTGGCAAGGAATGGTAGCATGCATAGTTTATTGCACACGGCTAGTTTCCATCATGGTAGACATAAACAAAGTCTCTGAATACTGCCCATTTGGTTTAATAATTCTGTTAGTTAAGCCATTTCATCCTAGGTACACGTATTTTAGCTTCGTTAACTAATTGCTGTCACAATACACATAGAAGAAGTAAAACACTGCACATTGTCATATAAGTGTCTGCAACTTGAATTGCTTAACGTTACAATGTTATATATGGCAGGAAGAACTCGAGCTCGCCATGTCAAAAAGACAAAAGAAGAAGGCCCCTGTGGTCAAAGAAGAGCCAAAGGTAGAAGTGGTCACATGGACAGAACACGTATATGAAGACACTAAATGCATTTCTGGCGTGGAACCTGAATATCAGTGGGGGGAAATCTATAGACTGATTACTCAAAGAGAATTTCCCGACATGGGCTTAGAATAAGAGTCCATATATGCAAACATTGAAAGATCTTCCCTTATGAAGGTTGCCACCAGACTAGAGCTATTCCCATGCTCTGAGGTAATTGGCTGGATTCTGCCCCGGGCAGATGTAACCACAATGATTCTGGAAAATGTTGAAAGACAGGGCTATGCTACATTTATCCCTAGATATGTGGCATTGGCTTATCACTTGCCAGAAGCCCAAGTATTCTTATCTGATGATTGGCTGAATAGCATTAGAATGGACTTGGTAGAGACTCTTAAGAGAATGTTGTTGCAGGGAAAGCATTACTGATACAGACCCACTGGTGAGTATGATACAGCGATCTTGAGGGCTCCCTATAGATTTATAGCTCTGATGCTTAATAGGGTCTTTGGAAGAGCCCATGGAAGATTCTTCAAGTTAGAGTGGATACCCATCATTTTTCATGTGGCAACCCAAGGGACAGTCTTCAATTGGGCCAGCCTTGTATCAAGCAGTCTTTCTTCTTGCTTGGCCTCAGCCTTGGAAGGAGAATCCAAGAAAAGGTCTGAATTTTATATGAGCTCAATACTCATAGACTGTATACTATGCAACCAGTCATTCCCTGGTCTCAGGTGCATTTGAGACAGGGAAAGAATGCCTGTCTATGCTACTTATAGACCATTATGGGCACACCAGTACCACAGCCATTACAGAGAAGTCTGTGAGCACTTCATTATGCCACTATACACACTCATTTTCTGGAAAGAGTGTGATTGTATGTCGGAAGAGGCCATGAAATTAATAGTGGATTACGTAGACTAATATTTGACTGAACATGGCATGTACTTCAGAATGTTTGGAGGCTCGAGAGCGCCTTCCCTACTGCCAAAGTATGCAACCAATTACATTGTCCACAAGGAGGCGGTCAGACAAGTGTTCCTAGATGGAATAGGCAGTTTCCTGTTCGAACATAAGAAGACTACTTATCCTGCCTTGCCCTTCAGACTAGGAAGATACAGGTTCACCAAGGTGAAACAAGCTGGTGAATTCGTAGAGGAGCTGGAGAGATTCCATTTTGGCGAGATGCCCTATCAAAGAAATGACTCCCATGGTAAAGTGGCTAATCATTGTAAAGAAAATAAGGTGCATTTTGAATATACTCATAATTTTGATAGGGAAGAATCTGTCTTCCGAAATGCCCCGAATGTGACAGCACTAAAGAGAAGATTCACAAAGCAAATCACCACCAAAGGTGGAAAGGGGGATGAACAGGCCAAGGCTGAGGAAGAAGCCAAAAGGAGAAATGAAGAAGCCCAGAGGTTGGAAAAAGAAGCTGTAGAGTGGTTGCACAGTGAAGAGGAAGGCAAAAGAAAAGATGCCCAAGAAGCAGCTGAGAAAGCCCAGGAAGCAGCTAAAGAGGCAGAAGAAGCAGCTAGAAAATCAGCTGAAGAAGCGAAGAGAAAGCTCGATGAGGAGCTACAAAAGAAGGAGGTAGAGAGGGTGAAGTTGACATAGACTGAGACAGAACAGTTAGCTTCTGACATAGTTGGAGGGTAGACCTAGGATGTTGAGAACCATGAGGTTCAGGACCCACAAGTACCTGCTTCCAGCACTCCCATGGTGCCCACTCTCAAGCTGGTTCCTTTTGTCCAGAAGAAAGGGGAAGAAATCCCCGATTTCAACACTGTATATTATGATAGGGAAACGAAGAGAATAATGAAGAGAACAGAGAGGAAAGTAGAAGCAGGAAATATGCCTGGCAAAATGATAACAAATATGGCTGTTATGTTAGGAACAAACCAAGATCCAAGGCTCACCCTGAGAGCTGGGACTGCACTTCTCCACACCTCAGAAGATAGCATGGACAAGGTAATAACTGACTTGGAGCAGTCCAAGAAAGCCTCTGCCCAGTTAAAAGACACATTGAGGAAAGAAAGGGAAGAAAGCAACAGGCTCAAGAGGAAATATGAAGATATGCAAAGGGAAATGAAATCCTCAAGAGCTGAAGTATAGTCCCTCCAAGGAGAAATACAAGTTCTGGAAACAACACAGGAGTCTCTGGAGAGAGTACAGAAAGAATACGAAGGGTTAAGAAGTGAAAAGGAACAGCTGCTGGCAAAGGTGGAGGAGCTAGAAGAGCAGCAAAAGATCCTCTTGGAGGACAATGATCTGCAGACCCAAGAACCGAAGAAGGAACCCTAGGAACATATTTCCTCACTAACAACTGCTATGGAGGAAGCAAGAGAACAGCAGGTTAACCTCCAGCCATTTAAAGAGCATGTCTTGGCCCAAAAGGCAAAGATGCTGCAGCTACAGACTACTATTGAAGGAGAAAGATGTAGAGTGCTGCAGATTGATGGACGATTGGAAGAGATCTTGGAAATAGCATCTTACATTATGGATAGATCTCAGGACGTCCTCGAGGTCCTGACTACCAGAATAGCGAGGTTGGAAAGCAACGAAGAAGCTCCAACAGAGCTGCCAGCAAAAGATAAACAAGCCCTCAAGTGGGATCATGATTTAATATAATTTGCTATTAACACCGCTGAAGATTTCAAGAAGGCAGTTAAAAAGACAAAGGGGTTATGCACCGAGTTTTTCAGAAGACTTCTCATTACCTACAACTAGTGCCAGATAGAGGCTGAGCAGAGGCTCGAGGCTTTCCCAGACCATGATTCATTCATGGAGATGTTGCAGAAAATACATCAGGATGAAGAAGTAAGAATGCAACTCATTAGGGCCATCGATGACCAGATTCTGAGAAGCGAAGTAGGCCATTCAGCTGTTAGTGTGCAGATCCTGGAAGACCATCTTCGATTAAGCGCAGCCAGAGTGGAAGCCATAAAGAACCAGGTAGAAAAATTCGAGATCAACATTCAATTTTAGGAACCCTGCGCATTTGAGGGCATTGCCTCTGATGCTGCGTCATGGAAGAAGTTTCTAGATGCTCAAGTGGGACCCTCCTCATGAAGGATCGGTCATTATTGTAATTTGTAACTATTTTTTGTAAAACATTTAAGAAAAGCAGAATGTTGGGAGATGAGGGGTTGGGAAGCCCAAAGGTCACTTTGGGTAGCCCAACAATCTCACCCTTTTGTATAAAGATAGAAAGCTTAGAAGGGAAAATCGACTTTTTCCCAGCAAGACTGGTGAAGACATATTGTAAGAAGAACTATTTCCTTTTGCAATAGAAAATTATAGTTGGCCTGTTGGAGAAAGCTTGGTGGAATATTCTAATGTTGTGCTATGGATTTGTTGAAGAGGAACTATTTCATTTTCAGCTTTGTGTCTATTAACCGTGAGACCGTTCTAACTCTTTGAACCTATGTTCTGGTATGAATGTTTTCCGGTTTATTTTATGAAGATTTCCACTATGAGTAATGAATGTTGTTCATAAACAATTGGCTATCTGGTTGTGAAATATCATTAATTGTTCATGCAATGTGGGAAGAAATAATCAGCTAACTGTAGTTTATCTTTATGTTGCATGCACACTTTACATTACTTATAATCAATTTCAATTTGCTCCCCGGTGATAGATAGATAGGTAGTTAGTTTCATTTCATGGCTGCATATGTGATTTAGATGCTTGTGGGTCTAATATGAGAGGTAAGAACCTGTGCATCACATTGTGACATTCCTTGCATCCTAATCACCCTGCATGGTTAAGTAGGCATATGCATCTCATACATAAGTCAAAAAATACAAAAATATACACGGTGGACCGGGCCGCAACCGGTAAAACCTTGTTTTGTTACTTTGACCTACGGTAGCCGGACCGCAAACCGGACGGATTCCCTATACCAAAAAATCAATAGGCTAGTTGGGAATTTTGACTGGGGAGAATCCCTTACTGTTGTCACCTGAGAATTTCCAGGCCTCAACACATTCCATACTGGGAAGCTAATAATCCCAAATTGGAAAATGCCTTAACTTGATTCCGTCATTAAGTCCCTCACCAACGAGCATGACAAGATTGTTCATATGGGGATCATTAGATACTCAAAATATCAACCACTATTTTCTTGGGGGCCCAAAGATCCAAAGGGTAAAGGAAAGAAGAAGAATCAAAAGGCTAAATTTGATGCTCCAAAGACTAAAGAAAAGAACCAGCAGCAAGAAGAGTCTTTCGGCTCAAAGAAACACAAGAAAAAAGGAAACCAAGGCAAAGAAAAAGTCAAGTGTTCCTATTGAGGGAATGGATTCCACCTTGAACATTCCTGCATGAAGAAAAATCTTGATGAGATGACTCTTCTCCTCGAGAGAAACAATATCAATATTCCGAAGAGTGTTCAGAAGAGAGATAATCAAGATCGGGAAACCCAGCAAGAAAGAGGACATGCTCTCATGGAAATCACCTCGAAGCCCAAATCTCTCCTCATAGAATCTGGAGCTTTGAATCACATGATGGAAATCAGAGATTCCTTCTCATCCCTGGACACCGACAAAAGTATTCCCATCCACATGGGAGATGATTCTCAGATAATTTCGAATGGAAAAGGTACTGTAAAACTTGAAATCGAACTGAAAAGGTCAGTATACTATGGCATGAGAGATTTGGTCATTTGAACTTCAAATACTTGCAGCAACTTTAGAAAAATTCCACAGTTGAAGGTCTCCCAGCCACCAAAAATTCCAACGGAATTTGCAAAGGTTGTATTGTCAGCAAACACCCTGAGCACAAGTTTGATCGGGGAAAGGAAAACCGTGCAAAAAATATTTTAGGTCTGATTCATTCTAATATCAGAGAACCCATGCCTACTACATCCATGAATGGTTCATGGTACTTACCTTCATTGATGATTTCTCTAGATACACTTGGGATTTCTTTCTAAAGAAAAAATCTGAAGTTTTGGAAATATTCATTGAGTTCAAAGCATTGGTTGAGAATGCCTATGGGAGAAAGATAAAATATCTCAGATATGATAATGGAGGGGAGTATATCAAGTCTGAATTGATGAAAATATGTGTTTTCAGTGGGATACAAATCCAACACTCCATTCCTTACTCACCACAACACAATGGTGTTGCGAAAAGGAAAAAATATGCCCTCAAAGAGATGACTACCTCATGTTGGAAGCCAAAGGTTTAGTTGCTAACCTATGGCATGATGCCATGAATGTTTCTGCACACATTTAGAATAGAGTACCTTTCTCTTCTATGAAAGGAAAGACTCCTTTAGAATCCTATTTTGGACATAAGCCAGATTTGTCAAATTTCAAGGTTTTTGGGTCCACTGCATGGGCTCGAATTCTGCTTGACAAGAGGAAATCTTTGCAACCAAAAAGTATTGAATTTTGTTCATTATTGTTAGAGCTGATTTTACCAAACATGGTGAATCACACTTTTATGTCCTTCTCTATCCCTCTGCAGACTCTTTAGACCCCATGGACCATTTTTGTACCTTTGATGTTTCCAAGAGCATCCCTAAAAACATGCAATAATTTCCATACGCAACTTTTAATCCCTTTCTCATGTATATACGTGGATTTGACCCTTAAACCTGTGTACATCGAGATGTGTGCAAAAGGCCAAATGATTTTGGAGTTTTCCTTAATGTGGATCCGTCACTTGTCTCTTAGCCTTCCATATGCCTTGAGATCACTCGGATTCGACCTTCCATTACCCCATTGAAGAGATATATAAGGAACCCTTTGGATACATTGAAAGGAGAGGAATTAAAGAGCAAGAAAACTATAGTCCATTGTTGTCAGAGCTTATACTTAAGTCTGCATCCCTTTGTCCCTTAGAGCACTTTGTGTTCTTCCCAAGCTTTCCTTTTTCTTGTGAGATTGCTATTGAGAGATGGAGAATTGAAGTGGTGGAGGCCCAAGTGGGGGATTCAGTTTCTCTGATTCGCAGATGTGCCAACAAAGGTTGTCACTATTGTAATCTCTGTTTTATATTAATAGAAATATCTTTTCCTATCCAATAATGTGTATTTAAATGGGCATTAAATCCATGGATGATTTTAAATTCTTATATGTTATTAATTATATATGCTAGAGTAGGTCTAACACAATTATATATGGCATGCTTGTCTTGTTTGTTGAATGTTGAGATAGAAAATTACTTATACAAGCGAGAGTGGAAAATCTCAATGGGGATCTACATCAACCGTCTGAAATAAGGTATGTATTGAGATCCTTTAGTGTTGGATATTTGGTTTCTCTTGCATATAGGAAAGGATTGATTTCTGCGGTTACTCTGTCTGTTGTGGTACCCCAAGCCATAGGAAGTTTTCTCCATAACAGAATTGGCGACCATACTAGGGATGTTCCTTGTTTTTCTTTGGTGTTTGGGGGCACAATGTGCTTGATATTCTTGACTTGCTTTTTGTTTATCCGTGTTTCTATGTTGCATTTTATAGTATGTTCATCCATTGACACTCCCCTTTATTGGTTTGACCCTTGGCCTACTTTTTACCACTATCTTCTCTGTATACCTAGGTTTTTGGCTAAAAGTCACGTACATATGCGGATTTTTGGCCAAAACTCGCGTATACACGCAGGTTTTTGGCCAAAATCTACGTCTACATGCAGCTTTTTGGCCAAAAGTCGCGTATATACACAACTGTTCTTTAAACAGTCACGTACATCCTCCCTTTTGGTGAGTTTGATGTTGTGGGAAGTTGTTGGGTGGGTTGTGAGTGTGTTTGGGTCTTCCTTGGGTCTGATGTTGTCTAGTGGATGCTTCTTTTATGACCAGAGACCACCTTTTCATTGATTTTTATTTGAAAGTAGTTTTAGTCATTTATCCTTTTTGTTTTTCCATTAGTGCATTACTCTTTTTTGTCTCGGTGTCTTGCTAGGCTTGTGTTTTATACTTGCTGCGGAGATTGAGAGTTTTAGATGTCTTTTATTGCATTTTTCATTATTTTATATTGAAAAATACAAAGTAGTTGCACTCTTAGTTGCACCTTAGATATGGATTTGAGGAGGTACTTGCATTGGATTTCTTGGATGAGAGTTGTATTTAGGATTTCATATAGGAAGGATTGCATTGACATCAAAGGAATGATTTTTATGCATCTCATGTAGTTGCATACCCTATTTTTCATTTGACAAAGATTGCACTTAGCATTGTTTGTTATGGTGTGCATATTTATTTCACTACTGAGTCATAATGTCATTAGTTGCACTGCCATTTCCCTTTGAGTAATTACAACCAATTAAAATCAACGCATAATAAAATGAATTACACTCTTTTCTTTTATAGGGTGCACAAACAAGACTAGGTTTTAGGTTCTTGGAATAGTTCATTGTGAGTAAATTCTCCAAGACCACTAAAAAAAACATGTATGTGTCTGTCCAAGTGAGAGTGTGAAATTCCTTGGTATAATTAGTGTTTCTCAGGATCCTCCTCTTACAAGGTAGTTAAGCACGAGGCAGTGTGAGTGGTTATGATTGGGATGACCCCTGGTTGTAACTGAGTAGCACCGAAGATATTTCCAGGATTGTATTTGTATCTGGGGGCTCTTTCGAGAGTTTCAGGATTTGCTACCCTACCCATATGGTCGATCCCTCCTGGTAATGTCCCCCTGAGCATTGGTTATATTGGGGTGACCTTAGTTGCCTTACCTAGGTTATCACAGGGGGTACTTGCAGAGGTTATTCTGTAGGTGTCCCGACCATGTAGAGGTCGGACAACACAGTTGATTTATGTGTTGAAGCTGAGGCCCACTGTAATTGGTTACATACCTCTACTTGTAGTGTATGGGATTTTCAATCCTCTCTTAGGTGAGACATACCTACTGCATTCAGGAGCTCACATATCCTCCCTTTGGTTTTCTTGTATTTTGGCTATATATTTTCTTAGGAGTGTGCTCTTTGTGCGCTAGTTCACCTTTGGGATTGCGGTTACTTGAGTATATTTATGCTCTCTTGAGTTCAGGTCCTTTTATTTTTGGCATGCCTAGTATCTTATCACCCATCCTTGGTCCTAGTATGGACCCTGGTGTCAGAATTGGGGGCATCATAGCCCCTTGCCATGCTCATAGATTTGGGAGTGGTCACATTCTTCCCTCTACTCCATTTGTGAAGGATGTTGACTCCATTCTCTCGGTCTTTACACTGGTGGTCACCCTCACGGGGGTGGTAATGGATGCATGAATGTTGGGTCTACACCTTAGTTTCCTTTTTATGTCCCATCATACACTGCATTGTTTCCTTTGGGTGTAGTTGTCATGATCATTCATCACTATATCCTATAGTTTTGATTCTTTATTGACTATTTTGGGTTGTTTTGGACTAATCTGGTTGTCATGTAGGGTCCAATTTTTGTACACTCTCTCCGAGGTTTTGACCCGTTCGTTCCTATCATAGGTATTATGTCTGAACTGGCATATAGGTTAGGATATCACATGCACTTACACTTATGCATTTCCTTATGACCATTCCATCTTAACCTTAGGTACGAACCCTTCCATTGTATCACAGAAGCTTCATGCTGTTGTTAGAAGTGGCACTATGTGAATGGTAGAGCTTTCCTATACATGGGTGTCCTAGTTATCTCCCCTTTGCATTTGGTACCCATGCTATGAGTCCTCTCTTAGGTCCAGGAGTCCTTTGTATAGTACCGCCATGACTTTGAGCAAGAGCTTCATAATCCTCTTGAACTTTATGCTGGCCATTTCCCTGGGACTCCCTTATGTCAAGTTGTAATTACATTATCATGAGTTTTTCCTACCTTATTGAGCCTTATGTTGGCTTCCCTGACTTTGATTATCAGCTATATATCCTGATCCGTCGGATCTCAACTTATGTGCATTAAAAAGTTTAATGAATGTGTTTAATCAGTTTGATTAATTCATGAAACAACATTAATAGACATTAAATGCTTAGAACAGAAAATGAAAAGCAAAACCGATAAACCGGTAATAAAAGAAACACGGAATCAGAGAGTCATAAATAGAAGTTGATAACAGAGTTCACCCCCTCCACTGGGCTACGTCTCTGGGTCCCTCTCCAATGGGTACCGATCCAATTAACCTCTTTAATATGGTTCAAAATGGTTCTGGAATCGACTTCAGCAACTATAAACAGAATGTTGTACAAAGTCTTTAAGACCTCTCTTCTGGAAATTACAATTAGCCTTCGAAAGGCAAAGAAAGCTAAATAATAACAGAGAATGTCAACTTCAAAAAGAAACAGCATCTGGGCACTTCACAGCAACTCCCCAAGTTTCTCATAACAGAAAAATGAACCTCTGTGCTCTAACACAATCTGAATCTCTTCCTCCGTCTAATGTGGCCAGAAATCCTCTATTTAACGTTCAGTGTGAGGATACGTAATGGGTTTTGATTCATCTTTATCATCACAGCTGTTATCTTCTTTATTATCATTACAACCATATGCTAAAACTGAACCATGCAATCCCGCCAAATCGCTGCACAAGCGTTATGTTACCACGACGTTCCATATCCCCGAAATGTTGCAACTAACTCCACGCACATGTGTTGACTCACAACATGTTGCAATAACCTGCAACCGGGCTATGCCACATGTAACATAACCATTTGATGTCACCACAAACTTCACAAATGTCGTAGCAACCGATATATACAGGTCACAGCAAACGTGATATCTATGTCACAGCAACTGTGATATATATATATATATATATATATATATGTCACAGTAAACGTGACCGCGCGGGCTTTTCACGAACCATTCGATGTTCCACTTGACGGTGCGCAATACTGCCAGAACGTTTCCAACTAACTGCGCGAGCATGTTACAACTGCGCGGCCCATGCTATAACTGTGCACCATGCGATAACTGCACACCATGCGATAACTGTGCGGCCCATGCGATAAGTGCACACCATGTGATAACTATGCACCATGTGATAACTGCGCGGGCTGTGCCACAAATGTTGAGGGATGGTCACCTATAATGTTTAGCATATGAGTGAAAAACATAGGTTAATAACTATTGTACCATATTGGATCAGTGTAATTTTAGAAAATGAATAATCCACCAGATCATTCCTCCCCATTGGAGAGATTTTGGACCTCCAAAACCCTGAATCACTTTGTAAGTAAGTGAGGGTACAACTCCCTCACTTTTCCAATCTCCATCCATCTTGTTTTGCTAGGATGCATGCCTTTAAGCCCCACTCGAAGGTACTCAGCATTCTCCCTTCATGAATTCCTTACATTTCTGTTAAGAATAACATCATCCTGCAACTCTTTCATGTATTCAGGTGCCAGATCATCAACGGAAGGAATCTGTATGTTAGTTTCCTCATCCATGATCATAGGAGGCTCATATAGTTTAAGATTCTCAACATTGACAACTGAATAAATTTGCATGTATGGAGGTAAATTCAGGTGAAAATCATTAGTACCGATCTTTTCCAAGATCTCAAAAAGACCATACCTGATATGCTTAAGCTTTTTACCTTCACCTTTCATTCTTTCTTTGGTGATATGTAACCAAACTCTGTCACCAACCTGAAATTGCTAATCAACTCGATGCTTGTCATGCTTGGCTTTATACTTTTCCTGGATCTTCTCCAACTATTCCTAAACTGCCTGCTGCACCACTTGGATTCTATGAATGAATCTTAGAGCTTTATCTGAATCATGATGTCCATCCACTGCATCTTTGCCAAAAGAGAATTCTAACGGTGTTTTTGGCAGATAACCAAAACAAGTTTCAAAAGGAGATGTTTTCATGGAAGAATGAACTGCATGATTGTAAGCATGCTGTATATACTGCAACTGCTCATCCCAAAGTTTAGGATGTTTACTAGAATGTCCTCTGAGCAGCTGAACCACTGTTCTTTTTACTACC
Source organism: Pseudotsuga menziesii (assembly GCA_001517045.1). NCBI lineage: Eukaryota > Viridiplantae > Streptophyta > Pinopsida > Pinales > Pinaceae > Pseudotsuga > Pseudotsuga menziesii. The sequence goes on from LPNX010886385.1 coordinate 12,115, forward strand.
TCTGTTTTCCCATCGGTCTGTGGATGAAAAACTGTACTTTTCTTAAGTTTAGTATCCATAAGCTCCCATAATGTTGACCAGAATTCTCCCAAGAACTGGGAATCCCGATCAGATACAATAAACATGGGTATCCCAAAATGTACCCAAACATTCTGAAAGAATAGATGAGTTTTTTGTTCAGCAGTGATCTGTTTGTTACATGGCATTAAGATACACATTTTGCTGAATCTGTCCACAACAACATATAGGTAATCATGCCCTTTTCTGGACATAGGTAGTCCTCCTACAAAGTCCATAGAAATACTTTCCCAAGGACGAGAAGAAACTGGAAGAGGTGTGTACAAACCCAATTTCCTGTTGCTAGGCTTACTTGTTGCACATATAACACATCCTCGTATATATTTAGCTACAGTTTCTTGCATCTGAGGGAAATAACAATGATTCTGCAATACAGACAATGTTTTACTTACACCAAAATGTCCTACAATCAATGAACTATGTGCTTCTCAAATCACATGCACTCTCTCTTTCTATGGAATACAGATTTTACCAAGATGATACAAGAGTCGATTATGCACATAATAGTTCTCTTCCCATTTACCATGTATTAGTGATGCATATACTTTCTTAAAATATTTATCTTTTGTATATTGTTCAATATAACTTTCATGTGTTAATGAACTATTTTGAAGAATGATTGAAGCATTTGTAGGAGGCCTTGATAACATGTCTGCTACCTTATTATGAATTCCCTTTTTGTACTTAATTACGAGATGAAAATGCTATAAGAATCCCATCCATCTTAAATGCCTACTTTGTTGTATTTTAGTTTGAGATTGTAAATATTGAAGTGGCTGATGATCAGTATGTATGACTGTTTCTTTTCCCATGATATAATGTTTCCACTTCTTCACACTCTGTACTAAAGCATATAATTCTTTGTCATAAGTCGGATAGTGACTTACCACAATAGAGAATGTTTCTAAATGGTAACAGACTGGCTTCCTCCCTTGCATCAAAATGACTCCCATGGAAAACCCGCTAGCATTGGTTTCGATCTCAAATGGCTGCTACAAATCTGGCAATGTCAGAACTGGTGCTGTGCTAATCCTTTCCTTCAAAGTGTTGAAGGCTCTCTGATGCTTGCCTCCCCATTGGAAAATTTCTTTAACGCTTGTCAACGCATGTAATGGAGCAGCAATGGAAGAAAACTCAGAAATGAATTTCCCCCAACACTAAACTGCACCCAGAAAACTTCTGATTTCAGTAATGGTGTTAGGCCGTGGCCATTTTACAATGACAACAACCTTGGCTGGGTCCACTCGCAGGTGGCCTCCACCAATAATATGGCCTAGATATAATAAAGAAGTTTTAGCAAATTCACATTTGGACATCTTTACATAAAGCTTCTCCTTCTTCAGTACATCTAAAACTTTCTTCACATGTACAATATGCTCTTCCCAGGTTTTGCTAAACACAAGGATATCATCCAGATATACAATTACAAAATCATCAATGAATGGACAAAATACATCATTCATGACCCGCATGAAAGTAGCAGGTGTGTTACAGAGCCCGAAAGGCATCACAATCCATTCATACAAGCCCTGTTTTGTTTTAAACGTTGTTTTCCAAGCATCATTTTCAGCAATCCTGATTTGATGATACCCACTACGCAGATCCAATTTTGTAAAGTAAGTTTCATGTTTCAACTGATCAAGCAAATCATCAATGAAAGGAAGAGGATACCTTTTTTAATGGTGATTTTGTTAAGGGCCCTATAGTCGATGCACATCCTCCAAGACCCATCCTTCTTCGGAACCAAGACTATAGGAGAGCCACAAGGAGAAATGCTTGGCCGGATGACCCCCTTCTCAATCAGCTCCTGAACCTACTTCTTGATTTCCCCATTCTGCATTATAGACATCTGGTACATAGCTATGTTTGGGAGCAGCACATCTTGCTATAAATGTATCTCATGTTGAATCTCTCTCTTTGGTGGTAACCCCTTCGGATCTTGAAACAAATCATCATACTCAGAAATGATTTCAATAAGTTCAGATTTATGCTTAGGGTCACATCCTTCAAAAGATTTAGAGATCTCATCACTCTTCACCTTAACCATTATTAACACAAAGTTCTTACTAGCATTTACCAACCTATTCATTTGTCCTGCAGAGATGATGGCTAGATTGTTTTTTGTCTTATGTGCTCGTACAATATATTCCACACCATCTTTAAAAAGATGATACTTATTCTACTCTCTATAAAAGACTGCTTTCCGGTCATACAAATATGGACTCCCAAGCACAATTCCACAAATGTCAAGTGGTACTACATCTAGTTCTACCTCATCCATAAACTTTTCAATGATTGCAAATTTCAAAACACATTTCTTGGTAACTTGCAATTGTGTATCATTAGTAACCCAACCAAGAGGATAGGGTTTTTCGTGAGGCATAGTAACTAAATGCAATTTCTTAACCACTTCTTATGATATCAGATTTACTTGTGAACCACTATCAAACAATGTATCAATCTTTGTGTGATTTGTAATGACATGAACATGAAATAGTGCACTTCTATTTTTATCATTTTGCTTAGAAGTAGATGTCAGATTTGTACTTGCACTAGAACTTGATTTTGCATCAATGGGAAGTGAGATACTTTTATTCTTACCCTGGATTCCGACACTATAACCTTTGTTTCATCACTTGATTCAGATCCCAAGTCTTGAATAACTGCTGCAGTAGCTTTTTCTTTGCCTTTTTCTTTTTTTCCTCCGTACTTCTTTGGCCTTAACTCTGGATGAAGTTTCCAACACTTAGAGACATCATGCCCCTTCTGACAATGCGAACATGTAGGCTTTTCACCCTCTTTATTAACAGTAGCCATCTTCTTTTTCCCCTGATCTTTTGATTTGCTGTCAAATTTAAATGATTTCTTCACAAAAGTATCATTAGCATGCTTACCCCTAGCTTCTAAATGGGTAGCTTGAACACATACATCATCCAAAGTACTGGGGTTAAACATTAACAAACTATGTCACAGATAAGAATGCATGCCGCCAATATATTTAAGAAGAGTTTCTTGCGTATCCAAAGCAACATTCAATGCAATAGCCCTCTTTCTAAATTCATGAGTATATTCTTGAATGCTTTGTCCTTTAGCTTGTCTAAAAGTTTGCCAGCTCATTATTAATTGCTGCATATGACCTAAAGGATAAAATTGCTTCCTTAATACTTCAATGAATTCATTCCAAACTAAAATAATTTTCCCATTCTTTCAAATATCTTGCTGAATATTGCTCTCTCACCAAGTAAGAGCCATTCCACTCATTCTCAAAGTGACCAATTGAATCCTGGAAGGGTCATCAGTATTTCCCTGCACCTTGCAATATACTTCAAGCTGCTTGATCCAATTGTCTAACTTTTCAGCATCTAAATCTCCATTATAAATAGGTAATTCAAATTTTACATCCAATTTGAAACAAGGCATATTAGGACTTGCATTATTTGAATGAGAAGTATGGCAAGAAAAGAAATCTTGATTAGTTTCAGGAGGATCACCATCACCTCCTACTCCTTTACCATTTTCTTCCTTCTTCACTTCTACATCTTTGGATGAAGATCATTCTTCTTTCTTCTTCCTTTCTGCTCGCTCATCGAGTAGAATTTCCATCATGGATTTCATGCTCATAAAAGCCTCCAAAAACTCAGTTTCAGAAATAATAGGCTTTTCCCGTTCTGTATGTCCTTCTTCTTCCCCTCGTGGAGAAGACATGGTTCTTGAGAATGTTCTCCTTGAGCCAATCTTAGGATCTCCTTCAATTAATTCTCCTTCACCACGCTTTAACCTGAACCCGGTAAGCATTCACAAACTTGCACCAGTAGTTAACCTGCTCTGATACCATAATATGATCCGTCGGATCTCAACTTATGTGCATTAAAAAGTTTAATGAATGCATTTAATCAGTTTGCTTAATTCATGAAACAACATTAACAGACATTAAATGCTTAGCATAGAAAATGAAAAGCAAAACCGATAAACAGGTAACAAAAGAAACATAGAATCAGAGAGTCACAAACAGAAGTCGATAATGGAGTTCACCCCCTCCACTGGGCTACGTCTCTGCATCCCTTTCCAATGGGTACCGATCCAATTAACATCTTTAAGATGGTACAAAATGGTTCTGGAATCGACTTCAGCAACTGTAAACAGAATGCTGTACAAAGTATTTAAGACCTTTCTTCTGGAAATTACAACTAGCCTTCGGAAGGCAAAGAAAGCTAAATTATAATAGAGAATGTTGACTTCAAAAAGAAACAGCATCTGGGCACTTCACAGCAACTCCCCAAGTTTCTCATAATAGAAAAATGAATCTCTGTGCTCTAACACAATCTAAATCTCTTCCTTTGTCTAATGTGGCCAGAAATCCTCTATTTAACATTCAGTGCGAGGATACGTAACGGGTTTTGATTCGTCTTTATTATCACAGCTGTTATCTTCTTTATTATTGTTACAACCATATGCTAAAACTGAACCATGCAATCCCGCCAAATCGTTACACAAGCGTTATGCTACCACGACGTTCCATATCCCTGAAACGTTGCAACTAACTCCACGCACATGTGTTAACTCACAACACGTTGCAATAACCTGCAACCAGGCTATGCCACATGTAACGTAACCGTTTGATGTCACCACCAACTTCACAAATGTCGCAGCAACCGATATATACAGGTCACAACAAACATGATATCTATGTCGCAACAACTACAATATATATATATATATATCTATATATATATGTCGTAGCAAACGCGACCGCGCGGGCTTTTCACGATTCCACTTGACAATGCGCAATACTGCCAGAACGTTGCCAACTAACTGCGCGAGCATGTTACAACTGTGTGGCCCATGCTATAACTGCGCACCATGTGATAACTGCGCACCATGCGATAACTGCGCACCATGCGATAACTGCGCGGCCCATACGATAAGTGCACACCATGCGATAACTGCGTGGGCTATGCCACAAATGTTGAGGGATGGTCGCCTATAATGTTTAGCATATGAGTGAAAACCATAGGTTAATAACTATTGTACCATATTGGATCAGTGTAATTTTAGAAGATGAATTATCCACCGGATCATAGCCCTAGCTTGTCTCATGTCTAGCCACGTAGAGCCATTTTATATATCCTTTGCAGCTTGATTCCCCTTTTTTTACCGGGAGGGGACTTTCCCCCCAGTGTCGTTATCCTACACATGTGTCCTTGCATTGAGCATAGGTATGTTCCGCTGCTTGGAACTAGTTTGTTTTCCCATTGACACTCATCTCCTCCTAGTCTGTAACTATAAAGCACTTTTATTCTTTTTCAAGATTTTCAAAATATTTGAAAAAGTCCAAAAAAATAAAAAAAATCAAAAAGCTGGACAAGAAAAGATATTATCTTTGGCAGCAGTCGATTCGTGTCATCTTCGAATAGAGCACTATATAAAATATGTTTTTTGGGTTAATAGTTTGACTTTAGGAGCTGTACTCATTTCTCTGAGTTTATCTCCACCGAATGGTTAAGCTTCCAGTCCCTATGGAGCCTCTGTCGATGCCTCCAGTGTCGCAGAGATGTCCCAATTTTGTATATCGAGTCTATGCTACCTACATTCAGTCACCATTCTCCTTTATGCTCTTGTTCGAACGAAGTTGAAACCTAAGTCGACCATTCCTTAGTTATCTTGACTTTGCATGTCGGCCATTCCCGGTACTGATACTATCTCATGCACTTGATGATCGATTCCTTCCACATTATATAGCTTTGCTGAGTACCTTGTGTTGGATGATGGGGGATTCCTTAATTCCCTCCTTCCAACGGATTTCATCCCATCGAATTCAGATCATTTATTCTAGGATAGGAATCTAGAGTCATTTTGAGTTCCTAGAGACTTGCAGTCATCAGTGGCAGGTTCTATCGCCATCGACCATTTTTGGGAATACATCAATGTCCCCTGATCGATGGATCCTTTCAAGTGTTCGACCTCAACACCTTTATTCACACTTGTTAGTTTTCACTCTAGTACCTTGATTACCATTTTCATTATCGATGGGTGATCTCGCATCTGTTAACAGTATACATCAATGACTGGTAATCAGACGATGGACTACTATGTTCGACCTCGACACCTCTATTTGCATAGTAGGACATGTACTCATAGCGGATTGTGTAGAAGACCTTCCAGATTGGCAGAATTTCATATATGCCACCTCCTTGATCATGCCAGTGTTCATGAGATTTTAGCTCTCGTGACTTTATTCCAGTATATGTCAGATGTTTCCAGCCATTATGGAGATCTTGATCCATTATATATCTTCATCTTTCATGGAGATCATGATCCTTTGTATATCTTCATCTTGGAGATTCTGATCTACCTATATTGTACGTGGCGATGACCACACATGTCATATTTTGCATCATGCCTATTGATGGCCATTGTACTCTTATGTATCCGGGACTGCTACATCTACTTGCAGTTATGTGTAGAGTTTGATCATTGTATTGTATTGATTGGATGGATGGGTCTTCCACTGGGTTCTTCATCACTCCACTTATGGGATGGACTTATAATGTATTTCATCCATCGTATGACCCCTCTGACCTCACACATTAGGGGGCATCTGTTACAACTGATCTTACCACACATGGTGAATCACACGTTTATGTCCTTTCCTGTCCCTCTGCAGACTCTTTAGACCCCATGGAGCATTTTTGTACCTTTGATGTTTCCAAGATCATCCCTAAAAGCATGCAATAATTTTCATACGCAAATTTTAATCCCTTTCTCACGTATATATGTGGATTTGACCCTTAAACCCGCGTACATCGGGATGTGTGCAAAAGGCCAAATGATTTTGGAGTTTTCCTTGATGTGGATCTATCACTTGTCTCTTGGCATTCCATATTCCTTGAGATCGCTCAGATTCGACCTTCCATTACCCCATTGAAGAGCTATATAAGGAACCCTTTGGATACATTGAAAGGAGAGGAATTGAAGAGAAAGAAAACTATAGTCCATTGTTGATGGATCTTATACTTGAGTCTACATCCCTTTGTCCCTTGGAGCACTTTGTGTTCTTCCCAATCTTGCCTTTTTCTTGTGAGCTTGCTATCGAGAGATGAAGGATTGAAGTGGTGGAGGCCTAAGTGGGGGACTCAGTTTCTTCGATTCATAGACATACCGATAGAGGTTGTCACTATTGTAATATTTGTTTTATATTAGTAGAAATATCTTTTCCTATCCAATAATGTGTATTTAAATGGGTATTAAATCCATGGATGCTTTTAAATGCTTATATGTTATTGATTATATATGCTAGAGTAGGTATAACACAATTATATATAGCATGCTTGTCTTGTTTGCTGAATGTTGAGATAGCAAATTAATTATATAAGAGAGAGTGGAAAATCTCAATGGGGATCTACATCAACCGTCTGGAATAAGGTATGTATCGATATCCTTTAGTGTTAGATATTTGGTTTCTCTTGCATATAGGAAAGGATTGATTTCTACAGTTATTCTGTCTATTGTGGTACCCCAAGCCATAGGAAATTTTCTCTGTAACAATTATATATATAGAAGAATATAAGGGATTAAAAATTTTGAATATCAGAACCAAACAAATTTTCATTGAAATAAGTGTCCTATTTGAAGAACCTCTCCAAGAGGTAGAACTAGTTGAAGAAAATTCTATTGAAATTCCCTCCTATTCTACTGATAATTTGGGTGATGATAGTGGGATTGAAGGATATGATTTTGAAGATATGATATATGATATTATTGAGAAAAATATATCAGGTTCAGAATCATATTCTAAAGTGCAAACTCATCTCCCAACTTGGGCCAAAAAGGCACTCTCTTCTGCTGGGCCAAACATTGGAAATCCTGCTGATCCAAGAAGAATCTGGTCTGATTTTCAAAGAGAAGGTATTGCTCTCTCTTGTCATGATTCATTGCTATCTGAGACATGTTATTTAATGATTGGTTTAGATTCTAATTCCTACTACCATTCTCAGAAATATTCGATATGGAAAGATGCTATGGACAAAGAGTTTAATTCTCTTCAGAAAAATGCTACTTAGGAGCTAAGTTCTCTTCCATCTGAGAGGCAATTAGTTCAATGCAAGTGGGTATTTTAGAAAAAGGTTGGTGCAGATGGCACAACCTGCAAGTACAAAGAAAGTCTGGTTGCAAATGGGTTCTCCCAAGTCCAAGGAGTGAACTATCATGAGACCTTTGCATCGGTGGCAAAGATGGACTCCATCAAGCTAGTTTTGGCTATTGCCACATCCAAGCACTGGGAGGTGCATCACATGCATGTCAAGAGTGAAAGTTTATTCATGGAGACCTAAATGAGAAAATATACATGAAGCATCCCGAGGGGTATACATCAGATCCTTCTTTGGTATGTAATTTGCAGAAATCATTATATGGGTTGAAACAGGCCCCGAGATCTTGGTATGCCAAAATGGATGCCTTTATTCTCTCACAGAACTTCGAGAGATGTAAATCTAATCCTAATTTATATTTGCAGTAGTATGATGGTAATATTCTTATCATAGTATTATATGTTGATGATATTTTGATGAATTGTAATGAAAGGTCTTAGCCAAATTATGTGAAAGAATAATATGTATGAAAATGTTTTTTCATATATATACACTTTGGTAGGTTATATGGGTATGTTACATATGGTACTAGAGAACAGGTTCAACCCTGTTGCCCTTTGGGGACATCTAGTCCCATTGCATTATGAAAACAAAATTGTGCAATTTTTTTTGTGTTGGAATGTTTTTTGTATCACAGGAATTGTTTGTCATAGGGATACAACAATGGCCTCACAAAATGAACCAGAGTACCCACTTGAAGAAGGTACGTAAGTACCTCCCCCAATGCATCTAGAACCAGCGTGTTCTGAAGCTAGTCAGGTACTAGAAATGGTGAAGAATCTCATAGTGGAATTGTAGATCTTCAAGGTAGAAAATGAACAATTGAAGAGGGCTCAAGAAAAAAAACAAGAGCTCAATGAGATACTATTGAAAATCTTGCAGGAGAGGAACAATGGAGAAAAAACACCCACATAAGCATAGAGGGACCTAGAAATTGGGAACAATGCCAAAAGAAAAGATAGTTCCTCCCAGGGAACTCAAAGATCTGGGAATCAAGCTCAAGAAATGGGTAAGAGGAAGCCTGGAAGGAGAATTAAAAATATCAAACCCACTAATTTTGATGGGGAATAAAGGACTGGAGAAGAAGTAGAATATTGGTTGTTGGATATTAAAAAGTAGTTCCAGATATACAACTAATTCAGCAACATAAAGGTAAGGATGGAATTTTACAACCTGAAATGAAAGGCTAGCATTTGGTAGCAAGACTTGAATATCTCCCATGGATTAAAGGAGAAGAACATGAGTGGTCATAGTTCAAGGAACTCTTCAAGAAACAATACCTATCTGAAATCTATTATGAAAGAAAGACCAAGGAGTTTTATGAATTGAAACTTGGTCAAATGGCCATGGAGGATCTCATCAATAAATTCCTAGATCTGTTACGGTTTGTGCCTTACATTAAAATGAAAAGGTAAATATCCAGTGATTCCTAAGCTGCCTACCATAGTCCTACAAAGATCATATTAAATTTGATAACCCAAGACTCTAGATGAAGTGTTGAGAAAAGAAAGAGTATTATTTGAGCAGTATAAATAGAGGAACGACCTCTCCAAATCCTGGAAGGACCAAAAGCAAGAAAATTTCAATCAGCGGAAGAAGGGCTTCCAACCACCTCCCTTTAGGAACATGCCAAAGAATCCTCCAGGAAATTTATATAGAAAGGATGGTAAGTATCAGAATATGGAAAATAAACCTATTGTGGAAATCGAACCCAGGCGTAAGAACAATTACACTCACAAAAATTGCCAATTACACATGCAAATTACACACAAAGGAGACTGAATATGGAGCAAAACACTAATATGTATTGAATAAGTGTAAAATATACAACCTTGTGAAGTCATAGGATGCCACAATAAATAATTACATGAGATATTTGAATCCATTAAGATGCCATTCAAATTAGTCAAAAGCAGGCTTACTAAATCTAGTCAAATCCCCCATAGGTGCATAAAGTAGTTTCCAAATCTGCCTAGGAGCTCATGAATTGGAAAAATAAATTAGGGAAGCTAATAGGTGATGGAAGGACAACTCATACATTCTTTTATTAGGATAAAATAGAGGAGTATGATGAGGGAAAAAAACAATTCAACTTCACCTAGTCATACTTTCCCAATTGCCTTAAAAGCAGATATGCACTAGGGAGGTTCAGGAATAAAAAAGAATTGATTCCAAGAGGTTTCCCAAGTGCTCCATGACTCAATTTTAGCAATTTTGACCATATAGGACATGTGGAGGACAACTTGCATAGAGTGGAATATGGAAACTAGGCAAATAAGACAAAAATGGATTAATTAATGTCTAAGGTAGCTAAGTATGGGTTGATTATTCTAACACCCCCCCTTAAGCCTGAATTATGAGTAAAATATCAAAAAATTATAGGTCCTAGCAACAATTCTTAGTCACCCTTTACATACTGCATGTCCATTTAAACAAGGAAAGAGGCAAAAACCTAGTGGGAAAAATCCTCCCTTAAACATGGACAATAAAACAAAATTTGAAAATATTGTCATCAATCATGCTTCACAGCATGATCAGAAATCCCCAGTAGTGATTTGAGATTGATAAAAGTATTCTCATAAAAAATTTGGTGAATATGTCTGCTACTTGTTCTGAAGATGAACAGAAGAGTAGGTGAATGGTGCCATCATGCACAAGCTGTCTGATGTAGTGCATATGGATCTCAATGTGTTTGGTTCTCTGTCTCTAAACTGGATCATTGTAGATTTGAATGGTACTCTGATTATCACAATAGATAGTAGCTGAGTATTCTGATTCGAATCCACACTCACCAAGTAACCCCTGCAACCATAAACATTGAGTTGTTGCATTTGCAACTCCTCTGTACTCTGCTTCTGTAGAGGAGAGTGCAATGGCACTCTATTTATTGCTTGACCATCTGATTGGTCCTTCAGCAAGAATGAACACATATCTTCATGTTGAATTTCAATCTGTGTTGTCACCTTCCCAATCACTGTCAGTAAACCCAATCAAATCAAGATCAGATTTAGCTTTGTAGAAGATCCCATGAGTCCTTTTTCCCTAAACAAAGTTAGGGATCCTTTTGGCTGCTCTACAATGGATCTCATGAGTCTGATCCATGTGTATTGAAGCCACACTTACTGCATAATAAATATCAGGTCGAGTATGTGTAAGGTACAACAAACACCCAATCAGTTTCCTATACAGTGTATTATTTACCATAGGAGAAGAACCTGCTTCTTCAAGCTTAACTCCTGAAAGGAAGGCAGTCTTGCTTGGATTGCAATATTTCATGTTGAAATTATTCAGAAAATCTAAAGCATACTTGGACTGATGTAATTTTATTCCATGTTTGGTTTGAGCAATCTCGAGACCCAAGAATTGGCTCAATAACCCCAAATCAGTCATAGAAAATGCATGGTTCATTGCATCCTTCAAGGAGGCAATTTCATCCTTTGAGATTCTTGTAATGAGAAGGTCATCCACATACAAGACAATAATCATAAAATAACCATGAATCAACTTCAAATAAACATTAGGATTAGACTTGCATCGAACAAAACTCAATGATAGCAGAAATCCATCAATCTTGGCATATCAAGCCCTGGGAGCTTGCTTAAGCCCGTACAATGATTTCTTTAGCCTAAACACAAGATATGGATTAGTAAAAAATCCTTGAGGCTGCTGCATGTAAATCTCTTCAGTAATATATCCATTCAGGAAATCACACTTCACATCCATGTGATGTACCTCCCACTGCTTCGAAGCTGTAATGGCTAAGGCTAGCTTGATGGAGTCCATCTTTGCCACTGGTGCAGAGGTCTCATTGTAGTCTATACCATGTACCTATGAGTAGCCCTTGTATACCAATATTGCCTTATATTTCAAAGGTGAACCATCCACAGAAAACTTAGTTTTGAAAACCCACTTACATTGAACTAGCTTCCTCCCTGGGGGAAGATCAACCAACTCCCAAGTGTTGTTCTTCTGGAGTGAGTTGAATTATTCTTTCATGGATTTTTTCCATATTGTATCATGTGCTGAATATTCATATGTCTATGGGTCTGATTCATCCATTATATAGCATTTCTCTGCAAACAAAGGGTCTTTCATACACAGGGCACTCTCAAACTGAGATCTAGTCCTCCTAGAATCACTAGGATTTACAGCTAGTTCCCCAACTGCATGAATGGTATTTGCTTCCCATTTTGGTCTTGTAGGACTGTTAGGATATGCAATTAAATCATCATTATCAGACATATCAGAATCATCAAAATCATTTATCTCTTCACTTACATTCAGTGGTTCTGGTGGTGAAGAAGACTCTCCAACTTCAACTGCTGCTAAAGGCTCTTCTTGGAACTAAACACTCCTTTCA
>LPNX010886385.1:39920-69791 GCA_001517045.1 Pseudotsuga menziesii
CGGAAATCATCCACTCCGATGTATGCAGTCTTATGTCATCAAACTCACTAAGAGGGTATGCATATTATGTTTCTTTTATTGATGAATTTTCTATGAATACATGGCTTTACTTCATAAAGAACAAAGACGAAGTATTCAACAAGTTCAAGGAATTCAAAGCCTTGATCGAGAACCACATTGAAAAGAAGATCAAGACCTTTCAATCAGATAATGGCAGAGAATTCACTTCAAATGAATTCAAAGAGCTATCCAAAGAATCAGGGATTAAGAGGGAGTTGTCGACTCCTTATAATCCACAACATAATGGGATTGCAGAAAGGAAGAATAGAACTATCATGGAAGCTGCAAGAGAAATGCTTCATGATCAAGATCTTCCTATGCATCTTTGGGCAGAAGCTACCAGAATAGTGGTGTTTGTACAGAACCATACTCCACATAGAGTACTCGAGAACAAGACTCCTGAAGAAGTCTTCTCCAGCAAGAAAATAGAAGTCAGCCATCTTAGAATATTCGGCTGTCTTGTGTACATACACATTCCAAAAGAGAAGAGAACAAAATTAGTTCCTTCAGGAAAGAAGGGTATATTTGTGGGATACTCTGAAAGCTCGAAGGCTTACATAATACATTTCCGAGGATACAAGAAGATTGACATTAGCAGGGATGTGATATTTGATGAAGACACAGCTTACAACAAATTCAGAAAGAGACCTGCTGAAGAATCTGAAGAAGCAAAAGCACCCAGAATTCATGATACAACCATGAATGAAGAAAATCAAGAAGAAGATTGAGAATTTGAAGAACCACAAAGACCTGTAGATCCACCTCTGGATAATAATCCTCATAAGAGGAAACTTACTTGGGTACATGAAATTATCCAAGGTGCGAAAAGATATGGGGCTCCAGAAGAGATTCACAGAGAAAGAAAGAGGACCATATCCTGCTCTGGGTATGTAGCTTTACTGTGTGATTTCATTGATAAATAACCTTCCAGTTATGAAGAAGCGACAGAACGGAAAGAATAGAGGGATGCTATGATCAAATAATGTCAATCAATCATGATTTTTGGGATGTTGTCCCAAGACCAGAAGGGAAGTCAGTTGTAACTTTGAAATGGATCTATAAGATCAAGCATGTTGCAGACGGTAGCATTGAAAAATATAAAGAAAGATTTGTGGCTCAAGGTTTCTCTCAGAAAGAAGGAATAGATTATGAATAAACCTTTGCATCTATAGCCAGATACACTTCCATCAGATCAGTACTTTCTCTGGCTGTAGTGATGAAATGGAAGATACACCAGATGGATGTCAAGACTACTTTCTTGAATGGTGTAGTGGAAGAGGAAGTATATGTAGAACAACCACTTGGTTTTGAGACACATGACATGGAGTCTCATGTGTGAAAATTGAAGAAATCCCTGTATGGTTTGAAACAGGCACCCAGGACATGGTACAGCAGAATTGATAGCTTTCTATCCAGTTTAGGCTTTACCAAGAGTAAAGCAAATTCCAACCTTTACTACAAGGTTGAAGATGGAAACCCAGTGATACTTCTACTATATGTAGATGATCTGTTTGTGACAGGTATGGATGGGTTGATTGCTGATATGAAGAGAAAGCTTGCTACCGAGTTCAAAATGAAGGAATTGGGTATGATGCATTATTTTCTAGGTATGGAGGTGTGGCAAAGTGCAGATGGAATATTTCTTGGACAAGAAAAGTATGCAGTAGATATCCTGAAGATGTTTGGGATGATGGAATGCGAGTCTATGGCCACACCTATGGCATCGAACCTGAAGCTATTGAGTGATGCTTCATCATAGTCAGTTGATGCTATGATGTATCATCAGATGATTGGGTCCTTGATGTACCTAATGAACTCAAGACTAGACATTTGCTTTGTTGTGAACACCTTGAGCCAGTTCTTGACAGATCTGAGAAATGTTCACTTGATTGCTGCAAAGCATATTCTGAGGTACCTGAGGGGTACAGTTGATTATGGGCTCAAGTACGATGCAAATTAGAAGATTAACCTGGAAGGTTATGTTGATTTAGATTGGGTAGGTAGTGCCATCGATAGGAAGAGCACTTCAAGGTGTTGTTTCAGTATGGGATCAGGTGTGATCTCTTGGTTTAGCAGGAAGAAATCCTGTGTGGCATTGAGTACAGCTGAAGCAGAGTATGTCATAGCTTGTTCAGCTAGTTGTGAGGCAGTATGGCTGAGGAAGCTACTGTTTGATTTATTTGATCTTCATTTGGGTTCTACTTGTATACATTGTGACAACCAGAGTTGTGTGAAGTTATCGAAGAACCCGGTGTTCCATGCCAAGTCGAAGCATATCAAGATCAAGTATCACTATATCAGGGATATGGTATAGAGGGGAGCAGTGAAGCTCCAGTATGTTGCGATAGATGATCAGACAGCTGATGTGTTGATGAAGCCATTGGCTAGAGTGAAGTTTGAGTACTTTAGGGAGAATCTTGTTTTTCTCCAAATTGAGGTTCCTTCCAAGGAAAAGTGATGAGTCCGGAAGCCATTCTGACGAGCAGGTTAGATGTAAGGGCTGATCCATTCTATCATGGTGAGAGGATTTGGTTTCTTCCATGTCAAATATGAGTGCTAAATGCCATTCTGATAATGGAGGTACCTGGTCAGTTACCAGGAACACTCATTCCAAGACTGAGAGAGCCATTCCGACGAGCAGGTCAGATGTAAGGGCTGAGCCATCCTATCATGGTTAAAGGATTAGTTTCCTCCCATGTCAGATATGAGTGCTGGTCATTCTAACAAGTAGGTCATATGTAAGGGCAATTTCCACTCTCTGGGAGAGTGGAGGCACCTGTTCCATTACCAGGTAGCTCAGTCTAGGACTGGGGGCCATTCTGACGAGGGTGTAGGATTTGGTTCCTACCAGGTTAGATGTGAGTGCAAGCCATTTTGATGAGGGTGTAGGACTTGGTTCCTACCAAATCATATATAAGGGAAACTACCATTCTCTAAGAGAATGGAGGCACCTAGTCTGTTACCAGGTAGCTCACAGATGATAATGATGTTCTATCATGCTGGTGAATGCGAGTGCTAGGCCTTTCTGATGTGATTGTAGGCTCCTACATGATCAGATGTGACTGTTGGGCGTGCCTTTCTGACGAGTAGGTCAAATGTAAGTGCTGGGCAGGCCATTTTGATGAGTAGGTCAGATATAAGCACTGAAGAACACCTACATGGTAGCTAGGCCTACAACCAGCATGAAAGAAGGATGGCTTTGTAGAACTTCCTGTGACGAGAAGAATCATGAGATAGCACATATGATGATGATGACTAGAGAAGATCCAAATCGAGCTATGATCTAGATCCAGTTATGATGACTCCAAGATGATTCAGATCGAGTGATGATCCAGATCCAACAGTGATGATCCAGATATAGTGATGATGTCCAGTGATGATCCAGATCAAGTGATGATCCAGATCCAGTGATGATGATCCAGATCGAGTGATGATCCAGATCCAGAAATGAAGATGACATGAAGATGAAGATGACTTGAAGATGAATATGACTTGGAGATGCAGATGATGAGAAGATCCAGTGAAGAAGACCAGTGATGAAAATTGTGTCGAGATAATACCTTCCTAGTTAAGAGGGAGTGTTGATGTAATTGTAACTTCAAAATGTATTCACTTGTATTTCTTATCTATTATAACCTGATTTTTATTCTGGGATGTTATTTTGTCATGTCATGCCTCGATGTTTCGATCAAGAATATCTATAATGTAAAAAAATCATGTCAATTCATTGTGGGTAACCCTCCCATTGTCTAAGGGTTAAAGTCCCCGTAGTTTTGGGGAACTAGGGTTATTAGACTCACCTAGTGAAGTCAGCCGTAGTGGGGTTTTAGTCATGTCAGGAATTAGTATAAATAGAGAGGTGACTTCTCTATTTAGTACACATCACATACACACAAAAGTGTAGCACATAGTTGAGGAAGGAGAAGACACTGGGGCTAGATAAGAAGAAGGCTACTGCTGTCGGGAGATCACTTATTGTTTTGGGCTTTTCTATTTTGGTGTTGATTCTATCTCTGAGGAAGTTGCGGGGTTTTCTCCATTTATGGTTTCCTCGAGGAAAAACACTATGTTCATTGTCTCTTATGTCTGATTGTTGTGCTTGTTATTCTCTCACTTAAATGTCCTAATAATGCTAGCTTAATGTTGAAAAACTAACACTGAATAATCTCAAATGTATTTGAAATTCAGGAGCTGCTTACGGGAAAACATGTGTGGAAATATTTTTTCAAATTTTAGATTCTTTAATTATTGATAGACTATAGATAAGGAAGATATTTTCAAGTACACATTGGATTCATTATAAAACCTATAAAATAACTAAGACTTATGAGTTCTAGAGTACTATCTTGGGGCTCCATCCATTCTCACACTAATATCTGTCTTAGGAAGTCTACCATGATAGACCCACAGAAAGGAAGGAGGTCTAATGGATGTATGGAATTAAAAATAATCCCATGATACAAATCAAAAGCCAAAAGGCTTATACTAACGAGTCAAATTTTTGAGACATACAGTCTCCATAAAAGAAATGACATTGAAGGAATAAACCATCAGATCAAAAAGATTGCTTAAAAAACAAATTCTAGGAAGGTTCTTCTTCATCTGTGAGCTTGAAACAAACTTATCACTAACATAAAAGGAAACTATGGATGGAAGAACCCAAACCAAAATTCTCAAAGTGGAAGAAGCAATCAAGGAAGGATCAGAAGACAAATGTCATTTAAAAGGAAAACAATCAAAGAATGTTGATAGCATGGGAATGAGGAACAAACGAATACACCTATCTAACCTTGCTACGATCATGCGGAGTCATATCTAGTGGAAAGAAAAAGACAGTTAAAATGAATTTTATACTTTGGCCCCGAGAGAGTTATCAAAACTCCTGATCCTGGTTACCCTACTCCCAAAAGATGACAATCAATGTGATGTAAAAAGGCTGCATCCCTAGATAAGTCTAGTATTTTAAATGATCTCAGGGAATACATTGAATAAATTTGTGTATATTCACATATAGTATTATGTAGCAGTCTTGTTTTCCAAAGATAGGTTTTTCAGAGATCTGTGTTCACCAACTAGTCGCCAATTGTTGTTGCTGCAACAAACTCCCCAATTTTTTTTATATTTTAGGCCCCCTCCTTACAATTTTAATTGAAATATTACTTAGAATTTTTTCCATCTCTAGGGAGTCCATCCTAAAGGCTTAGTTTTTCCAGAAGTTTGAAAAAAGGAAGTCTGGCTAAGTTAAAACTCACGTTTTTACCCTGGCATATCAGAGTAACTTGGTCATCTTTTTCAATGTGTCAGAGGAACTCAGTCAGTCACGTTGACAGTATCGGCTGAAGTGAAAATATTTTCTAAATCACCATTTTGGTGTAACTCAACTAAACCCGTCGACATTGTTAGAGGAAACTCACAAGTTTCATCAATATGATCGAAGGCCTTGGAAATTTTGTTGAAAAAAGATGTTTTGGCTAAGTTAAACTCATGATTTTGCATCAACGTATCCAAACAAATTGGACAATATATCTGACATGTCAGAGGAACACAGCCAGTCTCTCTGACATGGTTAGCTTGGACAAAAGAATTTTTTGGAAAAACACCGTTCGACATAACTAAGAGAAATGCACCGACACTGTCAGGCGTAACTCACAAGTCACCTCTAAAACTATCACAGAGATCAATGAATGCTGTGAATGATTAGCTGCTGCCCAGTTTTTGGGGAGATTCAATATTTTCCCTGATACGATCATAGTTGATAGAATAAGAACCAACAAAATGAATCAGTGGATTTCGGTGAGTTCTCATCGACGCGGTCGAAGAAGACTCATTTTTTTCCACTGAAATGGTCATGAGAACTCACAAATCACTGTCAATAGTATTGGAATATCTTTAATATTATCGCCAACATACATCGATGTTACTTTTTCCTTCATGGTGATTGTTTGAGTTTCACGCCAATGACGTTGTGACAACCACTGCATTAAAACCACCTAACAACCACATTATCACACTAATGACCCTAGATGAAGAACGATGAGCAACCCATTTTTTCGATAGAGTAAATAGGATATGGGGAGTTTCACATAAAATTTCTTGGTTTGTTTCGAAACTAAAAGAATTACAAGGTTTTCAAATTTTTGGGGTCCTATGATTTGAGCCATTACAACAGTGTGATGTTTTCACCTAGTTTCTTTGCGCACCTTCATTTTAAATGAAGTCGTGAGTGAAAACCCTTTTCCTCGACATTGAAGTTAATAAATAAAGGGTTGACGATAAAGCTTGTGAACTCCATTTAACCTGCATAAAATATCAACAAACACTAATAAACTTGTGATTAGAGATGCATAATAGAAAAAACAATAAGAGGCTTACCTACAATATTGTTTTGATAATTTATTGTTGTTTTAAAACTAAGAAGGTGATTTAGAGGAGCTACCTCCAGAATTTTGATAAAGGATAATAACAATCTTGTAACTCACATAGCAACATCCTTTCATTACTTCAATTCTCTCCATCTTACACAACTGCACTTTGAATGACTAGCAACAGATGGGTAACTATGGTTTTCTTCTCTATTCTAACTCTGAACAATGATTGTACTCTCCATTTTTTGGAAGTCCAATGTAGGTTTTTTACGAGGAATAATGATGCATGCATATAATATATTTTCTTTTCATTATAGGATAATTCAGTACAATAATGGATGTTTATTTCTTTGGATTTTTGAAACAGTTGAAGTATTACTAAGACACTTCTCACTATTCTCATGTCATAGGTTCTATTTTCACCAAGCAGGATTACCTTTCGAAGGATAGACACTTGAAAATAAGGAATTGACACAATGCCACAGAAAAGGTGATATGCATGTATACATAGCTAGCGGTGCATGAAGTGACTGTACAAGTACTAGAGCCTATGAAATACAAAGCCATTGTTGAGGAGGCTAGTGCGTGGGCAGCATTTTTCTCCAGCATGGAAGATCCCACCTAAATTTTTCCTCTTATGGAATCCTTTGGATTTTCCCATGTAAAGCACTAAAAGACAAATTGTGGGAATTTCTAGGGTTAGGGTAGGTCGAAGGTTACAAAATGACAAATTCATATTGTAATAAATAGGGCTAGAAAGTGCAATATAAGGAATTATTGATGGAATTAGAGAGGATGGACTATTTTGTAAAATAACTATTTCTTTGATAATAAGAAGGATCGATTTGCTGGAACAAAGGCCTGCACATAAATTTGGTTGGAATGTGTGGAATTCATCATGTGGAATTACTTCTTCTTGCTTCCATACATTATACAGTGAGATTGTTCGAACTTCTTGGAACTCATTCCTTCGTTATGAATTTATTTTTCTTTCCATATAAATGTCTATGTATGAAATGAGAAATGAATATTTCATTATATCATATAGCTACGTTTGATATTATTTATGTTGTAAAAATTCATATGAAATTGAAACAACTATCTATGAGATTAATATGAATAGTTACGGTACATTGCTTTAATTCTAAATTTTCTCCCTGTGGGGATAGGATGAATTAGAATATGATATATTAGCTTAGTCTTAGATTTAGAAGAATAATTGAGAAGGCAGGAACGGTAAGACAAAAGGTAAGAACTTGTGCATCACTTGTGAGGTTTCTGATTATCAATTATATGTATTTAGGCACTTGGATCTCATCTTTAAAAATTAAATTGGATAAACGGTGGACCGAACCGTAACCAATAAAGATTTAAACAACTTAATATACGGTATCTAGACCATTAACCAGAGGGATTCCCCACACCAAACGATGGACGATCTAATTTGGATTGTTTATCGGGGAGAATCCCTACTGTCGGTACCCGGAAATTTTTCTAGGAATCAACACATCCTTTTTTATTTCTTGATAATACACATATTCATGGGTGTATTGATGAGACTTCTTTGATCTACTTGAATTCTTCCTATTTTATTTGCTCCTTATTAGGTTTAGATTTTGATGGAGGTTCTTCATTCACTTCTTGGATGAAAGAACACATGGATGATTATTTTGATGCATATTACATTCTTTTGGAGCAACATTATAGGACATGGGATCCTCACCTATGCCATTGTAGCATATTTGATATAATACCCAATGCTTGTGTGTATGGGCCACATGATGATCTAGTTACTCGGATGTACAAGCACTTTCATGATTCTTTGATGAGGTAACTTCTTGATGTACATTTGTATGATGTTTTTATGTATTTTCATGATCTATATTTTTTAATTCATGATGTTTGGAAGGGTGTAATATAAGGAATTGGATGATGGTATTTATGGGTCCTAATTTCAGGGGTAACAAGTAGTATGGGAGATTGAGTCACCACTTGAGAAGGTGATTGTAATTAGAGTAGTGCAGCAACAAGCATGGTGGTTCCTCTCTAAAATTTTCTTAAGATATTAAAAAGACTCAAATTTTGGTAACTCAATACAACTTCAAATAATTATAGGAGAAAAAAGGGGGTTCAAAGTTCAGGAAAGGTTTCCAAAGTATGGGGGTAAATATTATTTGTGCAAATTTTGTTTTGATGGAATTAATTGGTATTTTGGTGTTTAGTGGTGATGTCATAGGAGACACAAATATTCAAATCCACATCTCTTTAGTTTGGGAAACAAAAAATTGTAGTAAACGAGTGCTACTACTCAAATTTCAACTAAAGAAAATTGAGCAGAACCATAAGAGAGCACTTGGTGCAATGAAAGGAGTACCAAGTGAGGATACGACTTGGGAAGATGAAAAAAATTTGAAGCATCCAAACTTGTAATTTATTGAGTACAAGGAATCTTGGGTGGGGAGGATTGTCATGTCCCCATTCAAATACGACTACTTGCAAATAATGTTTCACCTACCAACTAGTCCCCTAGGTTGATATGGAGACATAAATTTTGTAATAAGGGGGATAATGGACCCAAAAGGACTTTAGTTTACCATATTCAAATATAAATGGGTCACATAAATAATAAATTCTAAGAAATAAAGGTGGCATGGGTTCATGAAGACACTTGGAAACTTAAGGAGCCTTTGGATGACTAGATTCCCCACACACTTGGCATGAACTTCATCCAAATTTGAACCAAAGGGGAAAATGCAATGTACTTTGAGGTTGATGTATTGTCACATAGCCTAGCATGAGATAAGGAATTCTAATTAGGAGAGAAGATTAACTCCCATGAAAATGGAAGATATTAGGAATACATTGTGTGCCACTTGGAAGGAGATTCCATGCACTCTATGACAACAAATGCTAAAAGATTCTATGACAAATATGAAAAGTTTATACTTTCTTGCATACCTATGAAAAATGTGACATGACAGGGATAAAAATATCCACCCATAGGTAATATTTGAGAGTTAGAGGTAGCCATTCAAAACTGGGAAAGGATTGGAGCATGAGGAAGAAGATAAGTTTCATAATGTTGCACCTAGAAATCTGACATTGCTTATCATCCTTCATGATAATTTCGCATTGCCTTTAAAACTCCCAGAAAGCCTGGCTTGAGTCACCTTGGTCATATTTTTCTCATACCTAGAAGGGAAAACACCTTTATGCTTTTTACACAAAGCACCGGTGGCACCTGTCACAGTGGACCCATAAGCGTCATTTCTGCTAGGAGCGTCGGTGATCAAAAAATGAGAAAAAATAAGTTTTTGGAAGCTTCCATGCAGAATCCTCTATGGAGTTAGTTCATATATTCTTGGGAGAGGTGTAACTCACCTCCCTCACCTGTTGGGATCATAACTATCCATTTTCCAAGTCATCTCTTGAGTTCTAGGCCTATAAATGAAGCCTTCATGATGAGAGTGAGGGAGGCTGGAAAAAGCACCCTTATGCTGTTAGTTTGAAGTCTGAATCAGAGGAAAAGTAGAGTTAGCTTATAGTTGGAGAGGTTTTCATAGATATAGAGTATTGCATACATTCTTGTGGAGATCAAAGCCATCGACATCAATGCTTTTTTGTTGTACTTCTTTCTCTTCAATAATTAATACAAAGACATTCCCCTTTCCTATATTTTATGTATTGATTTTTAATCAGATATTATTAGATTCCTTGATCACTGATATGAACAATCAATCTATCATGATGCTCTCATCTTGTTTGTTGTCTTTGATTTGTCTTGCAGGTACTGAGGAATT
The DNA here is from genome assembly GCA_001517045.1 of Pseudotsuga menziesii. Classification (NCBI taxonomy): domain Eukaryota; kingdom Viridiplantae; phylum Streptophyta; class Pinopsida; order Pinales; family Pinaceae; genus Pseudotsuga; species Pseudotsuga menziesii. The sequence continues at coordinate 50,146 of LPNX010886385.1, forward strand.
TTGGAGAAAAGACAAAGACATCCAAGGTTAAGGTATATTGTATTTCATGTTAGTTAATTTGATTGTTTAATGGAAGGATATGTTGCTATGTATTTTTGTGATTTACTTTGCAGAGGAACAAGTAGTGTCTGCATTGATTGAGAATTCTTGATAACAAAATTGGAGACCATATTGGGGATGCTCAATCCGGTCAAGTCTGGGGAAGATCCAGTTAGATCTGGTACAGATCTAGTCAGATCTACAAACTTTGGTAATAATTCCATATATGTAGGTTATTCTCACTCCTTTTAGTTATTTCAGTTAATAAGGTAAGCCATCTATCTTACGTTTATGATTTTTGCCTCTTTTCTGAGAAGTTTTTACTCTTTTCAGTCAAACTTAGTCTTTTCTGGTTTCTCCTACATGCCTTTAGTATTTTAGTCTATTGTTCGAGTGGCACCTTTCTCTTCAGCTAACAGAGCACAGATCCCTCCAAGGGTGCTTTCCCCCTCTTTTCTCAGAGCATCGACAGTGCCTTCTTCCTCAGCTGACAAAGCACCAATGGCGCCTATGTGCAGAAGGCTAAGAGTGCTATTTCAAACTATGATGCCCTGGTGCAATTCTCCTCAATGCGTTGAGCTAGGGCTTCAAACTACCTGTTTAAGAAATTTTCTATGCAAATTTTTAAACTGTCCTGTTCTTTGAATATTTTTAGTGTGGTTTGCTTGTGTGTTTGTTATATGAGATTGCTGGTTTTTGTGAGTATGATTCTATATTTGAGCTTAGATCCAAAAAATTTATCTTCTTCATTGTTATAAATGAAAGTGGAAACATATTTTAGTTTTGGTTTTTTAGTGAAGTATCTGAAAAATTTTCTTTTGAAAAGAAAGCCTATAGCCTCTTCCTAGGAGATTAGTTTCTTTTTAAAAAAAACTTCTTTGTGTGCCTCATATTTTCTAAAAAAATACAAAAAGAATCATATTATTTCCCTCTTGTTTATTCTTGCGAAAATTTTCATTTCTATTTGCAGGAATAATTCAGCAGAATAAGTATTTTTGACATTGTAGAAAAACTTAGTTTTACATGCACGTTAGAGGCTTAGTTTTCTTTCTTGCATTTTCAGAGACTTTAAGGTGCTTGATTGAAAGATTTTTGTGTTTGAAAGAAATTTCTTTGCATTATTTATTGGATCTTGTTTTGATTGTTAAAAACAAAATTCTTTTGGTATATTGTTGAAAAGAAAAGAAAAAGGTTTCTTCCTTACCCTAGTTAGTTCTCATCGAAGTCAAAAAAGTGCATTTACATTTAGATTAATTTGCATTATTGGAGACAACACCTCACAAACATTCACCTAATCATCCAAATAAAATTAACGGCAACTTTAGGTCTAAAATTGTATAGAAATTTGAGTGATATGTTAGTGACGTGTTCGGGCGTCGTAAAACGTAGGAGCTTTCGTTATTTGTCTGTACTACAACTCAGGACTTGCGCAATTCTTCTACGTATCATCGGTATATCAAACGGCCTTTCACATACCCTTCAGGTATATAGAAAGGTACTTTACATACTCGATTGTATATCGGAAGGCCCCTCAGGAACGGTTGTGCATTAGAAAGAACTACTACCGATTTGAGCTCCCATGTACCTTACGTATATTGGGAGACCCCACTAAGATACCCTGTCCATCTGAGAAAAACCCTTTGGTCATTTTTTGTGGAGAAATACACCAAAAACAAAATTCAAGGAGATTACTATGCATGTACCCCTGATTTATATCGCGAGTTGCACCTGCTTGACAATCCTGGTGAGAGACCGGCTATTATGAACCCATCCTATCACTTAAGTCTGTTTGTGACCTTTAGCTCCGTGTAGGTTTGTTTGTGTGCATTTATCCTTTTTTGACCTAGATTAGATAACTTTGGCCACCACCATGGATAAGAAACTTACGAGACGTCATTATCGTAGATTGCAGGGTTTACCTCTTGACTCTCCTCCTACCATGGAAGGATAAGAAGGGGTAAACATGGAATAACTAGCTTCTGCTAATGTTCCTGTAGGAACTGCATTAGCTAGTGAAACCAGAGAATATTTCACTATTTATACAAATTCTTTGGTTCAACTGCCTCCTGCAGTTGATGCTTCTATGCATTCACCATTGGAAGGTCATATTGATAGTCCAATTCCACCAGATTATGGCCTGGATGCTCTTTTTTGGAGGACTTCTATGGGCCAAGCTATTTCTAAATTCGAGGTTATTAGACCTTCACCAGGGAATCCTCCTTTAGGAGAAGAGGAACATAGGATAATTAATGCATCTCTCGATGGAGCTCGTAAATTTTTAGAGAGAGTCGAAAGAATCATTCCTCCACCTGCGTCCATCATGAAACTATTTCAGCTCATTTACCCCATTTATTAGACCCATGGCTTGATGGATATCATTCACTAGCTCAAGTTTTAGGTCCTATTGAAGAATTTCCATTCTAAGGTAATCCAGGCCCAAATTAAAATCCTATAGTTTTACATCCTGGCTCCATTACTAGGCTTTCTATACAAGTCATGGTTGGGGGACGATCCATAAATCAAGTAATGTTAGCAAATTCTAACGCTCGGGGGCAAGCCCCAGCATGATTTACATCATTTTTTAGTGGAATGAATGCTAGTTTAGGACAATGTTTAGCTGTATCACAACCTGCAGTAGTTATTCCTCCTACCAATACCAACATTGTGAATCCCCCATCTAGTTCAGGCCAACCCTTAGGGGTGAAACCTCTCAATAATACAACTTCTTGGGGATATACTTACCCAGAAACTCAGCCAACTATGGCTACTCAAGTTTATCAACAACCATTGCCAGCGGCTATTTATCCTAGAATTACCTACCTTGGGAATGATTTTGTACCTTGGAAACAACCCAATTGGTCCAATGTCCTGTCATATGGGGGAAATTTTGTAAATATTGCTAGGAGCTATGGTGGACCACCACAAGGACCTGGAGAACCTGGAGGTCCTGACGGTCCTGGAGGATCTGGTGGACCATTTGGAGGACCACCATCTGGAGGCCCACCACCCCCTGGAGGTGGAAAACCACTTCCTAGAGGGCCACCACCACCACTTCCTGGAGGGCCACCACCACCACCACTTCCTGGAGGACCACCACCACCACCACCACTTCCTGGAGGACCACCACCACCACCACCACCTTCCGGAGGGCCCCATCCCTCGGGTGGACCACCTCCACATAGAAATTTTGGAAATCAACAACCTTTTCAACAAGCTTCATGGGAATCATCCATACCCATCTATCAATATGCATATGGTCCTACTGGTCAGCAAATGCCATGCCGGTACTACTAATATCCACAACCAAATCAACAACCACCATTTTTGTCTACTTTAGATCTACCAAAATTGTCAAGATTGATAAATGACCCCATCCATAATGACCCCTCTTGGCCTACCATTCTTGTAAAGATTCCTTCATATATACCCAAGTTTGATGGTAAACCCAGTGAGGATCCAAAAAATGATGTGATGACATTTCACTTATGTTGTTCATCTAACTCTTTGATGGATGGCTCATTCCATCTATAGATTTTTCAAAGAACCCTCACTGGTATTTCCGCAAATTGGTACATCGAGTTAACACAACACTCTTTTTGGGATTTAAATGCCTTAGCAATGGCATTTTTAACACACTTTCAATTTCCAATCCGATATGAAATAGGTACAGACCTTTTGAGCTCACTTCAGCAAACCACATCAACTCACATCTTTGATCATATCCATGAATGGAGAAGAAGACAAATGTTAATTAATGCCCCCATTCCTGATCAGTTACTCGCTGATTGGTTTACAAAGTATTTACTCCCACCTACTTCTAGAGATGTTTCCATGGGCGGCGCTGTCACTGAGGAGAAAACTATTAGCCATGCTTAGTACGTAGACTTAGTTTACTCCCAGTCAGGTACTTTGTATGATCTGATTTCCCATCCTTCTCGACCTACAATAGAACCATAAAGACCCGCAGCTGAACCATCTACTGATGGCATACTTGGTTCAGTTCAAACGCAAATGGTGGAAAAATATTCTAAGAAGCAAAATCAAACCGCCACTCTGTCAACTCAACCAGAACCATATGCCAAAACTGCACCCTCTCCTGTTGCTTCCTCTGAAGTAAATGCGATCCAATCAACTAAATATTCAGGCGGAAAGAAGAAAGGAAAAAATAAATATTAAAAACCTGATAATCAATAGGAAGGAAACAAACTATAGAACTCAAATGCTGATTCAAAAGGTAAGCGAAAGGTAAAATACCCTTGTTTAATCTGCAGAGGTGACCATTTTATGAAAGAATTTCCTCATCATGAGGAAGTTCATAAGTTTTTGAAAACTTCACCCACCCGAGTAGTTCTAAAAGATCCTTCCCCTTCCCAACATCAGTTAATTTATCATAGGTCCTTGTGTAACGTCCCCAACCCTCCGACCGGTGAAGAGGACGCTACCATACATCAATCATCCGAGCATCTAACCCCATGAACATGAAGATACATACATATAAAGCTGTAACAAGATTACTTAAAACATAAAACATACTACGATGCATTAATCATTCATATACATAGCAAAAGAAAAACAACATGCATTCATATACAGTTCAGCATCCATTATGTACATTATCATTCATCAATGGTAAATACGATTACAGACACAAGTCAAGTAAGAATACTTATCTTAATAAGGACTTGTCTCGCAACCAGCTATGTCGCTGCAACGTTCCACCCAACCATAGGCCCTCGTGCTCCTTAATCTCTCATCAACGCTGCCACCCCCGAGTTGGGCATGATTCCCCAAGGAATAAGGAACTAACAAGATTACACATAGCCAAGGATAACAATACCACAAGGGTACACAATCCAGCCAAGCCAAAACAGTTGGGTTTATTAGGAAAACAACAGATCATCCAAGCCAACAAATTTGGGTTTATCAAGCCATCCAGGAGCTAGGAAAGGCTAAATGCTAAGCTGGTGAGCTCATTGAAGAGCTAGGGACACCTACACCAGAACCAACCTGGCTTCTAGGACACCCACACACATCCAACATAAGGAAATCAGTCCTTTCTCTACAATGTAGTCCCTCAGACCCTGATCTCCCTTCCAATGCTATTCAGGGGTTGTGGAGAAGAAAGCCAGCCCATTAGATCTATTTGAGTGGTTCCCAAACCGCCAGGTTTATCAAGCACATCAGGTCCTCATTCACCAATCCAATGCAGTTCAAGGACAAAGCCACTGCGTGCATGTAGCAAAACAACTATTCAAGATTTAATAGGGGAAAAAAATCCCTGAATCGTTCTTGGCCCTATCGTGGCCAAAATGATTCCATAGAAGCCTACAACATCACATGGGAAAAACATAGTCCAACAATCGTGGCAAAAAATAGCCCACAAACATCCATGAACCCACAACACATAATCCCCAATGCAATCGCTGGAGAACTTACACTGACCGAAATGGGAAAGGAACAGGCTCCCAATCTAAACGTGAGGGAAAACAACGCAACTCACAGAAATGTAGATGAAAATCACAGCCACAATTCAATGATGGAAAAATAGAATGTTACACAGTCTAACAATGGTGGAAAAGACACAGACTCTATGCGTGAACATGAGGATGAACACCATCATAGACTAACAACTTCGTGAGAGAAGGAAGAACCAACCTGTAATCCAGCAATCCGTGAGTCAGAGGAGAATGAACTAACCCCAATCAATGAATTGCGGCCCCCTTTTAACTCCACTCAGCACAAGGGAAAATGAATAGACTCACGATCCCCATAGTGGATAGACCATCTGCAACCCAAAAGGCACATCGTGGAGAGAGTGCAGGCATGGGCATAGTAGTGGTTTTCCTGCCAGCCAATAGCTGCCCCAACTAACAATAGGATAACTAAGGTGGTGGTTGGATGAGACAAAGGAAGGTGAGAAAAAGAGTGGTGACACATGGATTTCCCCCCCGATGGCTCAAGGTTTAGCATTCCCCCTCCTTATCCTTAGGAATCATGCCCCTTCTCAATTTGGTTGCAGTGAACATAGCTGGTTGGGGTTATTTAATTAAAGATGTATAGTTACATGATGCCAGAACTTAATATGTATGCTGCATGTCCCAATATACCATTGATGAAAATTCCTATCTGAAACATAACATAACCAAATCGATGGTGGGGCCTTTTCCTTTAGCTCCACACCATGATTATTTACAATATATGTATCATGTATATTTAATGCAAACGGGGTCAAAACTGGGGTGTTACACCGTGAATGAAAATTCTTCGTCCAATGACGAAGTTTGAATGATGTCTAGTGAAATGGTTAACTTGAACACAAGATCACATAGTTATGACCCTCCTCTAGAAACGAAACCCGATGATGTTCCATTTGACAAACCCTCAGCCTCCACACCTCCTCCTAATAATGGTCTTCACATTGAAAAACCTATTCCAGAAGCAATTTTTCGCTCACCAAAGGGTACTCTACATAACTCCATAATCAATCCTAATGCTCGTGCCACCCAATATTATAATATTGTTGAAGATTTGGCTCAAGCACCCTATGCTATGTCGACTTTAGAAGTACTTCAAACCTTCCCAACTCAATGGAAAAACTTGCTCACTATGCTTGGAGCTATGGACCCTGAGAATAGTAATATCATCACGTTCAAGCTGGATGATTTCAAATTGAGACTCTCACATCAATTAGCTTTCCATATAGCTACCAAAATTGTTGGAAAGACTATCCATTGTACCGTTTTGGATGAGGGTGCCTCTACTTCAGTCATGTCTTTATCTTGTTGGAGAGCCATTGGTTCTCCAGAAATCAACCATTCACCTACCACCCTCAAGGATTTTGATGTTCGCGGATTTCAACCCTATCGATTACTACCTACCATCCATGTTGAACTAGGGGGGAAGTTAGTCTCCATTCACATTTAATTTGTCAACGATCCTTTGGATTACAACTTACTCCTAGTTCGTAACTGGTTTTATGCTATGCAAGCTGTAGCATCAACCTTTTTTCAGGTCATCAAGTGTCCACCCAAGGAAAGATTTTTACTGTTGATAAGTTATTTTTTATCATGCCTAGTGCCATTACAAATGATGCAAATAGCGTTCCTCTCCTAAATACCCCACAGTATAGGGACATTGGAGTAGGCCTTGTCAAATACTCTTCATTCATGGGAGTCTTTCCCTTATCAGATCCTCCTCCTGCTTTGAAAACTGTATCTATTAACATGATTTCTACCTCTCATGCAGACAAAGGAAAATCAATTGCTGCTGAATCAACATCCTTTTCCCCTTTTGAAGAAATTTACAATGCCATCCAAGCCACTAGTGACCCCACCATCAATGACCATTTGTTGTTGGCCTCAAACCATTATCACATGCCATACTAGCTCGAACCACCCCATCTCTAGATTATCTTTCACACACACTTCCTACAGATGAATCTATTATGGAAGTTATGTCATTAGAGGAGATGCCTTGGGAATACTATCATCATCGATCTTCTTTCCTTCCCCCTTTACATATGGTAGAAGACCACTTCACCTCCATGGTTTCATCTGATATCGTCCCCAAACCTCAGTCTCTAATCCCCAGTCGTAGTGTCAATTCTGAAGGAAATTTGTGTAACATTACAAAAACTATTCCTGTGTACATATCCATGAAACCAAGTATTTCTGAGAATATTTTCATAGGTCAGAACACTTCACCTGAAGAGGTTCAATCATACACGACCCTTTTGAAGGAGTTTAGAGATGTCTTCACATGGACATATGAAGAAATGCTAGGGATTGATCCCTCTATCATTTTTCATGAGATAAAAACTTACCCTGATGCCAAGCCAGTCTGTGAGAAACTCTGATAGGTCCGTCCACGAAAAGTAACCGCTATTAAAGAAGAAGTTGAGAAACTTTTGAAGGCTGGTTTCATTTACCCCATACCGTTAACTGAATGGGTGTCGAACATTTTCCCTTTGAACAAGAAACATGGAACTATTAGGGTTTGTATCAACTTTAGGGATTTAAATAGAGCTTGTCCAAAATACAACTTTCCCACTCCCTATATCGATCATATAATTGACAACTGTGCCGGAACCGTTATTTTTTCCTTTATGGATGGCTTCTATGGCTATAATTAGATTGAGATTCTCCCATCATACCAACACAAGACAACATTTATTTTCCCCTGGGGGAATTTTGTGTATCGCAAACTTCCTTTTGGTTTAAATAATGCTAGCGTGACATTCCAATGTGCCATGTCATATTCTTTTCATGAGATTAAACATGTTGTGGAACCTTATCTTGATGACCTGCCTACTCATTCCAAGCAGCGGGATATCCATGTCGATCATCTGAGAGTCGTTTTTCTTTGATGTCTTCATTTTAATATTTGTCCAAATCCTCATAAATGTGTTTTTTGTGTAGAAGTTGGCCGACTTCTTTTCTTTATTATTTCTAAATATGGCATCCATATATATCCCTTGAAAATTGAAGCTATCTTAGCACTACCCACTCCCACGAACATAACTGAATTCCAAAGTTTGCAAGGGAAAGAAAAATTTCTACGTCGTTTCGTCTACAATTATGGAGAAAGGACACATTGTTTCATGAGGTTGCTCGAAAAAGATACCCCTTTCATCTGGGATGATTTCGTGCAATGCGCATTTGATAATCTTAAACATTCACTTACCCATGCACCAGTGTTGCAACCACCTAATTATGCTAAGGATTATTCCGTGTATGTGGCTGCATCCTTGTCTACCATAGGCATGGTCCTTGTTCAAACAGATAAACACGACCAGGAACATGTGATTTATTATGCAAGTAAGAGTCTTCTAGACTCTAAAAATTGATACTCACATGTGGAGAAACTTGCTCCAGCCATGGTCATCGCGGTCCAGAAGTTTTGTCATTATATTTTGCTCCGCACCACCACTATTTATGTAGATTCCAACCCAATGTACTACATTCTTACACGACAAGTGCTTGGGGGAAAATACTCACGTTGGATTGTGATTCTCCAGGAATTTGAGTTAGAATTTGCTAAAAGCACTTCTAAGAAGTCTCTCATTTTTGCATAGCTTATATGTGACCTTCCACGTACTATAGAGAACACAACACCCTTTAATTCATTTCCTAATGAATCATTGTTTCTCATTAGTACGATTGATTTGTTGTGTGGCAATATCATTTTGTATTTCCAAAGCTTAGGATACCAGCCTACTGCTTCTTGAGATGAACGTTGTCACATTCGCCACCAAGCCAAAAGTTATCTTATGTTGAATGATACTCTCTACTGTCGTGGTGTTGATTCCATATTATGACATTTCCTTACATATGAGGAGGTTGAGATCGTTCTAAATGATTTCCACACTGGATCTTGTGGTGGTCATCTATCTGGGTTGGCTACTGCCTATAAAATATTGTGTGTAGGGTATTTTTGGCCCTCTATTTTCAAAGATTGCATGGAAACAGTCAAGAAATTCCCACCATGTCAAATGTTCACTTCAAAGAAACATACCTACCCAGCTCTGCTCCATCCCATTGTAGTAGTTGGCCCCTTTGAAAAATGGGACATAGACTTCTTGCACTATAGACCTACCTCAGTCGAGGGGCATGGCTACATTATTGTGGCTGTGGACTATTATACAAAATGGGTTGAGGCTATGCCCACATATGTCGAAGATGGGAAGACTATTGCACTACTCTTATTCAAACATATTATTGTGAGATTTGGGATTCCTAGGGCCACTGTGACCGATCATGGATCACATTTTCAAAACAAAATGATGGCAGAGCTCAGTGTAAAATTAGGGTTTCATCATGATAACTATACAACTTACTATCCTCAGACCAATGGCCAAATTGAGGCTATAAACAACGTATTAAAAACAATGCTTCAGTGGATAGTAGGGCAAGCCAAGTCAAATTGGAATTTGCAGCTTTTCTCTGCACTCTGGGCCTACAAGACTATTGTCAAAACTTCCACCGGCTTTACACCTTTTCAATTAGTATACGGGTTGGAAGCTACTCTCCCGATAGAATGTGAAATACCTTCTTTAAAACTTGCTGTGGAACTATTTCCCAACACTACTATAGACGAAGAAAGATTCTTGTATCTAAACAAACTTGATGAAACTCGACACGATGCTGCCTTAGCTAATGAGGCACATAAACAAAGAATTAAAGTTCAATATGACAGGACTATCCAACCCCATTCCTTCAAAGAAGGAGAACTAGTCTTGACTTATGACTAGAAGCATGACAATCTTGGGGCAGGAAAATTTGAGTCTATGTGGCATGGGCTCTATATTGCCAGTTGCATTTTAGAAAAAAGGGGCATATGAATTGGTTGATTACGATGGGATACCTTTGGGAGAGCCCGGAAATGGGCTCTACCTCAAAAGATACTATGCCTTGGTCATCTAGCATAGGGTCTTTGTAAATATTGTTTATAGTCTGTTGTGTGTCTTAGCTTTGAGAGGTGTGACTTTTGTGTGATTCAAAATGTGTTTTTTTCGTAAAAACCCTACTTATGTATGTCTTTTGTCTGATGGACAGATGACTTCCTTCACTGGTTTTGCTGATGGTGCTAATAGATATACACTTAACCTTGCATCAGTAGCTTGGGTATTGTACTCTCCTACAAGTAAGATGGTGAGATAAGGGGGTGTTCTTTTAGGCCCCTCCACCAACAATCTAGCAGAATATCAAGCCATGATTGGATTGTTGATGGAAGCCCTAGCTAAAGATGTAAGGGAAATTAGGGTTTATCTAGACTCCAAACTAGTTTTCCAATAGCTTAATCGAGTCTACACCATCTGAAATCCCCTTATTCTTTGTACTTTTCGAAGAGTTAGGTTGTTAGAGGGGTCTTTTGAGAAATTTGTATATGAACACATTCCGAGACATTTAAATGTTGTGGCAGATTCCCTAGCTAATTATGTCTTAGATTGGCATATTTCTCATTTTTAAAAGTCCATTTGAAGCATAGACAATACATGTAAATTCATATGTAGATGATCATTTTACACATCACATTTGTCACACACAAAACTGTAAATATAAAAAATTGTCATATATAAAAATTGTAGCACCGAGATACAAAATTGGGCTGAAACATCTCTAGCTTTCAGTGCCCTCAAAGTTCAGGACTATAAAAAGTTCATAATACACATATATATAGGGAAAAATATGAATCTTTGAAGCTTTAAGTAGTACATATACAAAAAGTGAAGATCAAAGCAGACTAATCCTCGTGATGCTCATGGTATCACTCGATGTCTTGGGCCACTCTACGGAGTAGCCTAGAGAGTCATCCAGAAACACTTGCAGTATGGCATTGATAGCTCCTAGGTACCTCATCAATAGCCATATCGAGGATTCCCAAGATCAAACGTTATAGGTTCTCCTTGAGATATCCGAGATATTCATTAGCTTCAGAATGATATAGCATCATGTCCCTCATACCTACTCTCCTAGAAATCAGTGACATCCATGCTGGATAGACATATCCAATGTCTGCATGAAAACATTTTTTATCTTAGTACTACAAAATAAAAATGAAATAAATACAAAAGTTTAAAAACACAAGTGGATAATGTATTTTCTTACCTCGTTCATCCCATACTTCTCCCTCAGGTAATACAAGCTCCAAGTCATTTCAAAAGTCTGCCCCCTCATAGGCATAGTCCTCAACCATGAGTAACTAGTTTCTCAACCAGCAAAAAAATCCTAACCCGTAATTCACTTTAGGTCCTCTACCACCAAGTCAAGGCATGGCTATAATCCATGCAACCATCCTAGGATCCTCAGTCTCAATTCTGGTAATAGTCACATGTGGTCTCAGATGAGGCACCTACTGTAAGATAAAAGACACTATCACTACTCCGTAGCCAAATTGTTTCAGTGTTCCTCTCTTTTATTTGTTTAACTGTTTCTTTAGACATACCAGCATGCTTTCACACTAGTTAAATACAGTGGGATCCATACACTGCAAATCATATAGCATATGTGACCTAGTGGTAAGGTGGGAAGACCTAGTTCCTGCCACCTTGTCGATAGTGTACACCATTGTCCTCAAGGGAATATCTACTATGGACTTGATCCATAGCTTCCTAGATTGATACTTTGTACCTAGTGCACAATGCTAGTCAATAATATCAACTAGGGATGTCCCTCCTCCTCACGCTCTATATAGAACTGCTTGGCTTCCCCTCATGGACAAACCAATAAAAAATAGATATCGTCAACCTCTATGGGTAGGATATGGACTCCCACCACAAAATTCTCCTGGTCGAGATCCCACATCCCTATGATATACTCCAACAATCATATATGTGCTTTCATACCAGGTACCCAAAAGTATTTCAGAAGGCCGCAATTCCTTAGAGCCTCAATAGTGGTTGGATCGTTAGCAGCTTGCTTTTCTAGAACTTCATGTTCTCTTTCCTTCCAAATCACCATGATGCACCTGTAACATGCAAATTTTGTAATTAGAAAAATATCATGGCTAAAAGGAGGAAAAGCATATAAAATGACAAATTTTGAAGCAAGAAGAAAGTATAAAATTTTGTTTTTTGGTGGATTAGGTTTTTTGTTTTTCATATTCCTTGTAGCGGTGCTGCTACCATTTTCCCACAGGGCACTGACAATGCTACTATCTATGGCTCGCAGAGCGTCGACCGCCTGTCAACTATGGACAGAGCACCTACGGTGCCTCTGTCCCAGCTTGACAGAGTGCCATCACGTACTCTGCCTGATGACCAAAAACCCTACGGTGAAATTTTTCTTTGCTTTCTAAACCATAAAAACCCCTATGGAGATGGTCGATTTCCTATTTATACATTTTAAATTAATAATATACCCTATATCTTGGCTTTAAAACAATCAAAAATCATATTAAGAACATGAATTAAACAATGGAAAAGAAAAAAAATGACATTTTTTTTAGCATGGAAAGGAAAAGATTAGAACACTTCCCTCTTCAATGAAGAATAAAGAAACAATGAAGTGAAGCACCCTTGCAAAATCACCGGTGGAAACTCTTGCTATCAAATCCAACTACCAAAACTCTCAAATGGTAAAAAGCAAATGGTAAATCATTCTTACCTACTCTTTCTATTTATAGAATATTTGGAGTTTTCAAAAATTCATTATAATTTATTTATTTTGAAATCCGAATTATTTCAATTAAAGTGGGTTTTTTCTTTTCACTTTATATAGTTTTGCTAAAATGGATTTTAATGGTGTTTTTTGAGTTTCTTCAGGTCAATATTGGGTTATGGCAAGGATGTAATCTATTTTTGTATTTTTTGAACTTAGAGCAAGAATGAAAAAGTACCGAGCATCGTTATACACTTTTTACATGCTCGTTAAAATACCAGTAGAAAGGTGTCGAGTATACTTTTTCGATTTTTCATACTCGTTAAAAGTGGATTATGAAAAAGGAACCTAGTTCGAGAGTTATATTTAAGCTCTTTTCAGTCTCCTCAAAACACAAAAATATTTTCAAGAGAACTTGTTACGTTCACGCTTGTAAAAGAATCAGAGCACTCGACTAGTTGGAGGTAGGTTATCTCTTTTTCGGACCGTCTGGCCTTATTTAAGAAAAAAAAATATTTTGGAGTCTTCTTAGTCATTTCAGAATCTCTAAACATGAAATGACAAATGAGTTTTCTTCCAATGGACTCGTTAAACAAAACGATGAAAGACCCTATTTGGGAACAAAACCCTCCTTTCTCAGGTTCGTGAAAAATATGAGAATGGACTTGTCATTTTATGAGCTTTAACGAGTGTTTGATACCCTCTTTGGATTCATAAAAACAAAAAAATGCACTCACCTTTCGAGGTGGGGAAATTAAAGGAAAGGGGGATGGTTTTCATTTGTTTTTATGGCAATAATCTATAGTCCACCTTTGAACATGGCACCTGTCTTTATTTGCATTTATGAACAATTGGTTTTTTAGCTTGTCTCCAAGTCGATCCAGTTTTGTGAGTCCCCTGACTCCTTTGAGTCAATTCAAAGCATGCTTTGTCATATTCCTTGCATTACACTTGGTTCTATTCTCATTCAAGTCAATGTTTCCAAGTCATGGTTTGTGCCATCAAAATTTTTCAAAGGATGCCTCTCCCAGAAAAATAACTCATCAATAACTTTACTTGTCCTTAAGAGTCAGTCATGTCTGAGTCAGTTCCATTACTTAAAATCAACTTTTGTTCCTAGTTTTGTGTCACTGATGTGGGAATCATCGTGGCCCTCCTGTGACAAGTCTATTCCTGTTGACTTCAAATCATCATCCAGGAGTTAGACCTAGAAACCTAAAAAACACCTTGAAGCCTGCATGCCTCAATGACAATTTTTCTCGTTTTCAATAGTAGGTTTTCATCAATGACCTCTGATTGGAAAATTGTGTCAAGTGTTCAACCTCAAAACATTTATTCGCACTTGAGGGAATTTTCTAATATACCTTGGGGATCATTGACATCAATGGTGATTTCCCTTGCACTTGTTAACAGTTGACATCAATGACTAGTAATCAAGTGGTTTCTGCCATGTTCGAAGTCAAGACATCTATTCACATGGTTACAATCGTATCAGTTGGGGATTGGAATGAAGACCCTGAGTGTTTAGGCTTCATCATCATCAGTTCCTATGTGTAGGTTGCGTTTGGAGATCATTTAGAGTCATGAGATGGATCTACATTGTATGTTTGGTGGTTGTGTTCCATATCTGAGGTTAAGAGACATGGATCTACTTTGTATGTTCTGTAGCTATGTCCTACCTCCTATATCAATTATTCATGGATCTACAGTGTATCATTGGTAGCCATGATGTGGTCATCATCATAGATATGCAGTGTATTGGTCTGCAGATATGATTGGTTTGAATAAAGTTAGTTACTGGTCCTGTATGAGTTTATCTCTCTTTTCCTTTGTATCAGACAGAAAACTTGCAATCTATTTCACATATCACTTCCTTATAGCTTCATACTTTGGGGGGAATTTTGTTGCACCTATAAATCTCACATTTCTTATCATCCTTCATGAGAATTTCACATTGCCTTTCAAACTCCCAGATAGTCTGGCTTGAGTCACCTTGGTCATCTTTTTCTCATACCTAGAAGGGACAGTGCCTTTATGATTTTTACACAAAGCGCCGAAGATGCGTGTCACAGTCGACCCATAAGCATTGTTGCCCTCTTTCTTTGACAAAAACCCTAGGTCAGCGCCTTTGTCATTTCTGCTAGGAGTGTTGGTGATCAAAAATGAGAAAAAAAAGTATCTAGAAGCTTCCATGCAGAATCCTCCATGGAGTTAGTTCCTATATGCTTGGAAGAGGTGGCATTCACCTCCCTCACCTGTTGGAATCATATCTTATCCATTTTCCAATTCATCTCTTGAGTTCTAGGCTTATAAATGAATCCTTCATGATGAGACTGAGAGAGGCCAGAAAAAGCACCCTTATGCTGTTAGTTTGAAGTCCGAATCAGAGGCAAAGTAGAGTTAGCTTATAGTTGGAGAGGTCTTCATAGCTATAGAGGATCGTAGACATTCTTGGGGAGATCGAAGCCATTGACATCAAGGATTTTTGGTTGTACTTATTTCTCTTCCATAATTAATACAAATACACTCCCCTTTCCTATATTTGATGTATTCATTTTAATACGATATTATTAGATTCCTTGATCACTAATACGAATAATCAATCTATCATGATGATCTCATCTTGTTTGTTGTCTTTTGATTTGTCTTGCAGGTACTGAACCATTGGAAGGAATTTTGGAGAAAATACAAAGACATCCAAGGTTGAGGTATATTGTATTTCATGTTAGTTAATTTGATTGTTTAAGGGAAGGATATGTTTCTGTGTCTTTTTATTCTGTATTTGTGATTTACTTTGGAGAGGAACAAGTAGTGTCTGCACTAATTGACAATTCATGATAACACATAAGAGTTACTAAACCAGTAAGATGAGTTGGAGGAATAATATGGAGGGAAATTAAATGTTAGCATGCCTCATGAAGTTAATAAAAGGATGACTTGAGGAAGGACAATGGGATTTTATCATTTTTAAATTGGCCTTTGGCATTTTGGAGAGCTTTTGCTTATCCATTGCACGGTGAGTGTTCACTCTCCCTACTTGTGAACCAATTTCGAGGGAGTTGGATTCCTTCCCAAGTTTTTTGATGGAGAGGTCATTCATACCCCTCATTGGAGATTATTTAGGGTGTTTATTTGGAGGTTGAATTTCCATACAACTCAAGTTCTCCTCTATCTCCGTCTTCTCTCAATCCTTCCTCTCCACCCCCCCATACTCTCATATGATGTTGCACTTGATGGAGTGGTGCTTATGATTTTATGAATCTATTTGATGCCAAATATTGGTTATATGATTTATGTCTATGTATGCTTATGTCCATATCATATGTAATTCAAAATAACATAAATACATGTGTGAAAGGCTTGCATTCTCGTGCTGTTGAATAACTAGTTTTCATGAGTTTGGATTCAATCTTAAAAGAGTTTTATATCAGATTTTGTTGATTTTTCATATGCTAAGCTAGATCATTAGTATTTCATTTCAATTTCATAGCAAAATCATATAAACAGTATCACTGAAATATAGACAAGCACAACCATATAAAAGGAACACAAAGATTTATCCTGGGGAAACCCTAAAGGGAAAAAGCCAGCAAAAGCTTCCTCAATATAGATGCCCCAAAAATATAAAAGGTAAAACCAACAAGGAGATCAAAGCCTGATCCTCCTCCTTCTCCATCTACTCTTCTCTTCTCCACTAATGCGCTACACAAGTGAGAGTGTGTTCTAAATGAGGAGTGCTACACCTGTATTTATATTCATCCGTTCACTTTAATTATTCATTCTGACATGTAGGCTCTAGTTACACATGTAGGCTCAAGTAACCACACTGGGGTGCTAATGACCCACCTTTACAATTAGAGGGGACTACCTCATGACTCTTATTAGTTCTTCCGATTCGAAGCATTGGGGTACAAAGTAATACAAGTGGTTCTCCCGGTAGGACCATTGGGGACCACAAAAAGATACATATAGAATATTCTTTGAAGTTATAATATTTCAACACTCCCCCTTAATGAGAAGGGTATTCTACAACAACATCAACAACAACAATAATAGGAGAGAGAGAGAGATAGGACATCATCAACATTATCAGGGTAACACATCTATAAATCATTGGAAGCTTTTCAACATCATGTAGTCTTCATCTTCAATCTTCAGTCTTCAGCAACATCAACACTTTGACCGCTTTGATCAGCAACAACTTTAACCGCTTCGATCAACAACATCTTTGAATTTTCAATCAGCAACATCATCTTCAACACTTTGACCTTTCAATCAGCAACAACATCTTCAGCACTTTGACCTTTCGATCAGCAACATCATCTTCAGCACTTTGACTTTTCAATCAGCAACATCATCTTCAGCACTTTGACCTTTAGATCAGCAACATCATCATCATACTCTGATCTTTCAAATAGCAACATCATCATCATACTCTGATCTTTCGAACAACAACATCATCATCATACTTTGATATTTCAAATAGCAACATCATCATCATACTCTGATATTTCGAATAGCAACATCATCATCATCATACTCTGAGATTTTGATCAGTACATCATCATCATTAGCAACAACCTGCAATCCATAGTACAAAGACAAAGAGTCTTTGGATCAATTTTGGACCTAAGTCTAGGGATGATACAATCCTACCACATTCTCGACAACCAAAGTCACTGGATTGATTATGGGATGATCAGTCCCTATCACTTTAGGACTAGGTCCAAGGATGATGCAATCCTACCACATTCTTGACAACCGAAGTCACCAGATTGATTACGGGATAATCAGTCCCTATCACTTTAGGAATAGGTCCAAGGATGATGCAATCCTACCACATTCTATGGGATCAAAGCCTCTGGATACCTTTCTGAACCGAAGTTCAAGGATGATGCAATCCTGCCACATTCTCGGGGACCGAAGCCTCCGGATACCTTTCTGAACCGAAGTTCAAGGATGATGCAATCCTGCCACATTCTCGGGGACCGAAGCCTCCGGATACCTTTCTGAACCGAAGTTCAAGGATGATGCAATCCTGCCACATTCTCAGGGACCAAAACCTCCGGATACCTTTCTGAACTGAATTTCAAGGATGATGCAATCTTGCCACATTCTCAGGGACCGAACCCTCCAGATACCTTTCTGAACTGAAGTTCAAGGATGATGGAATTCTGCCACATTCTCGGGGACCGAAGCCTCCAGATACCTTTCTGAACTGAAGTTCAAGGATGATGCAATCCTACCACATTCTCGGGGAACGAATTCATTGGCTCTATTATGGACAGATGTCCTAGGATGATACAATCCCTCTTCATTCTCGAGGACTGAAGTCACGGGATCTATTATGGATAGATTTCCCAGGATGATACAATCCCTCTTCATTCTCGAGGACCAAAGTCACTGGATCACTTTATGGCAAGTGCCCAGGGATGATATAATCCCACTGCAACATCACTACTCCCCCTTTTGAGGAAGGTCTTTTCGATCCACACCAAGCTTGTCTCGAAAGGGTTTGGACTTTACTCGAGATAGAGGCTTCGTCAGCACATCATCATCTAAACCATCATCATCTACATCTTCAGTATGTGAATACTGAACTATAACGATCTGTATCTCCAGTATGTGAATACTGAAAGAATCATCATCTCTATATTCAGTATAGAAATATGGAATCACCATCATCTGCATCTACAGTATGTAAATATTGAAACATCATCTATATATTCAGTATGGGAATACTGAAACATCATCATATGCATCTTATCTCGTATGTAGAAATACATAATTTCTATGTGCTTTGATATGTCGTGGAACACAAGGTTCTCTGTCATCTTTATACAACTTTGGTTATCACATAGAATCACAGTAGTGTCCAACTCTAGGTTGAATAATCTTGACATTAGCTTCCGAATCCATATGGCTTCACAACTTAGAAGAGCAATTTGCTATGTATTCTGCTTTAGCCGTGCTAAGAGAAACACTGGACTATTTCTAGCTAAAACATGAACTCATAGAAAATCCCAAACTATAACATCCACCTGATGTGTGTTTTCTATATAAGATACTTCCATCCCAATCTGCATCTGTATAGCCATACAATCTATAATCATGTCTACCATCATAGTATAGACCAAATTCTATACTCCCTTTCAGATATCTCATCACATGTTTTGCAGCTACTAGGTGAACCTATCTTGGTTGAACAAGATATTGACTTAAGGTGTTCACAGCAAAACAAATGTCTGGTCTTGTATTTCTTAAGTACCTCAATGACCCAATGATCTATCTGTAGTGAGTCACATCCACTAACTCTGATGAGTCATCAGTTAACAGCTTCAGGTTGTATTCCATGGGTGTGGCCATGGCTTTGCATTCCAACATATTGAATCTCTTAAAATCTCTATCGCATACTTTCCCTAGTTGAGAAATATTCCTTCTGAACTTTTCCATACTTCCAGACCTAGGAAATAATGCATTAACCCAAGGTCTTTCATCTCAAATTCTTCT